>PVJD01000528.1:71977-418234 GCA_004026545.1 Mormoops blainvillei | reverse complement strand
AGGTGAGCAGCCTGCAGCTGTCTCCTCAGCTGTATGCAGACATCCCAGTCTCTGCCACCACAGGGGACAGGAAGTGACAATACTGTGCAAAAAGCCCATTAATTACTTTGGCCAAAGGTCAGCTGGCACACCCCACCCTCATTCCGCAGACGGTACATTAAACCACCTGCTAAAAGACGGCCCTTCGGGAGGCGGCCAGTGTGTCCCCAAAGGACACTAGACCAGCCTCCAGCAACGTTGCATCTCAGGGGTCTGGAAGACCAGGCACCTTTGAAGGAAGTTACAGGCTCTGGCTGTGGGAGGAAGATGTTTCTCATTCTAGACAAGCAATTTTGTTAGCTAGCAGTGCTGTGGCTTTGAACAGACTCAGGAGCCCCCATCTGGCTTCTTCCCATGCCTAATGCACGCAATTTTCTCATTTACAGAATTTTAGATTTCTAGAGTGGCCAGTATTTCCACATTTTAGTGGTCACTGTTTTGCCATAACCCTATCATGCATGCTTTAGTATTTATTTAATGTTTTTATTTCAATTGATTCTCACCCAATCCTCCACCCCTCCTTTTTTTTTCCTAAATACATTTTAAAAGGAAACATTATATCACGTATAAGTGAAGTAGAACTGGTGAAGGGCACAGGCTCTGGAGGCCAACTTCCTGGGTTCGAATCCTGGTTCTGGTATCTACTAGCTGTGTGACCTTAGGCAAGTGCTTTAACTTCTCTGTGATTTAATATTCTCATCTATGAAGTGAAAATAATAATAGTATCGAGAGAATTAAAAGATGTATTTGTATAAAATAAAACCTTTAGAAAAGTGCCTGGAATTATTAGTAAATACTGTTTAAGTGATGATATCGCTGTTGTTATAAATGAAAAACTAGTTATCGCTGGCCACATAGAGAGAAGGTAAAGTGAAACTATAAATACAAAATAATAAAAAAAAGTTATTAAGTATTCATTGTTAGAGAGGTTAGTAAACCCCAGGTGTTAAAGTGACATTAGCACAAAGCTGCATTTTTCTTCATGGGGTCATCAGAAAGACTGTAAGAGGCTTGAACCAAAAAAAAAAAAAAAAAAAAAAAAAGTTTAGCTAGGTTATTTAGTGGTATTTAAAGCTTTGTCCTTTTATCATCTAAAACCATCCTGGGTACCAGATACTGTATTCCACTGTGGTTTTCTTTCCATAACAGGGACAAACAGAGGTCCAGAAGAAGGGACAGCCTGCTCAAAGCCACAAGCAAATTAATAGAGGTCATTCTCAGCCCAGCTGGACAGACGGACTCCTGGAATCTCTCCTAGATGTGAAGAACCGAGGGCATCCGTCCAGCTCTGTTAAGTGGGTTCATGCCGTCCAGTACCTGACATAGAAAGCCCTGGAGTGCAAAGGAAGTCGCTTCTACAGTTCCATAAATACTTGAGCATCAATCAATGACCGCTACACAGAAGGACTGGGAGAAGCCTCAAATATTTTCACCTTCACCAAATTGCATTTTTGAAAGACACGACCCACGGGCTTTTGCAGCTCTCCCAGGGGTGGTGACCACTGGCCGTTTTCAATCAGGGCTGCAGTTGGCCTCAGGAAACTCAATTGCTTTTGCCACTAAAAACGCCTGTAATATTCTCCTTTGGTTTTCAAAATTAATTCAAATGTGCATTCCTCAAGACAAAGGAAAAGTTACAAATAAAATCAAAAAATAACTCCAGGCTGGAGGGAATGGTAGCAGGAGGTAGGGTTTATTGTTGTGGGCGGGTGGGCCCATCATTTCTCCTCTTTCAGGGCCTGGGTTCCTCATCTTAAAAAAATAGGGAATTGAAACTAATGGTGTCTAGCCCTGGCCGGGTAGTTGAGTGGGTTAGAGCGTAGCCCCCGATACACTGCGACTGCACATTCGATCGATCCCCGTTCAGAGCACATACAAGAATCAGCCAATGAATGCATCAGTAAGTGGACCGACAGATCGATGTTTCTCTTTCTCTCATCAGTAAATACACTGATGACACCTAAGCACCCACCACCTGCAACACACACACCCCTGCCCAACACACGAGCTCTAAGGATCAAACTACCTGCTCTTCCCTGCCATCCAGCCCTTCCCCACATGATTCTTGGTTTAAGGTAGACCATCCTCCCAGTAATCCAGACTCCAGACTCGAGACCTCCAAGCTCCTTATCTCTATCATATACCTCCCCGTATCACATCAGATATTGCTAAGTCTCATTTTATAATTTCTTTTTGCTTTTATTTATACCATGGTTTTATCTTTCAGAACGATGGGCTAGGGGTGCTTCAGCCATTAGGTCCTTAGCTCCTTACAAGAGTCAGTAATGGTCACTTTTCATTTTGCTGTCCAGGACCCACTCCCCTTCCGCGGGTAACAGGGCAGTTTCCTTTGGGGAACCCTCTTCCACTGTCAGTCCATGAGGCTTGGCAAAGGCCAGCACACACCCCCTTCTAAGGAATAATCGCAAGACCCAGGGTGACCAGTGAGGGTCTGCCATCCTCCTATCCATAGGGGCCGGCTCGGGAATTGGCATGGGACCTGTAGTGACCTAATTAATGCCAACCTCATAATTTCTATAAGAACTATTAGGGAAAGTTACTCTCTTTTCAGAGGGCTTGCTGAGGGGTTAGGATGGAAGCCTGGCAGTGTTGGTAGCCATCTTGCCATGAGGAGGAAAGAAACAATAAAATAAAGCCACCACTGGGTCAAGAGATAGATCCCTAGTAACTTTACGGGAGCCTCTGGATCCAGGCAGACCAGAAATTAGACCAGTCTCTAGTGAGCAGGCAACACAAGTAGTTAGCAGTGGGAGAATGACAGGAGATTGTCTTAGGTAGAAGAGCAGTAAAGCATGTGCAAAGGCCCTGAGGCAGAAGCATTTTGGTGAAACAGAAAGCAAGCCATGGTGACTGGGGTTCAGAGACCACCAAGTGGAAGAAAAGGAGGTCTGAGAGAAAGGTCAGGGCCAGACCAACCAGAGCAGGCCAAAGTATTTAGATATTTATTCCAACGACAACAGGCAAAGTTTCAAGAAAGAGGGGGTTGATAATCCGATTTGAATTTTGAAAACTTCCCTGAGGCTGTGTTAGGGAGGATGGACTGGGGTAAAGAGGCGAGCAGGGCCGAGGGTGGAGGGACCATTAGGGGACTATTGTCCTCATCAGGTGAGGCAAAGGCGGGGCGAGGAACACAGTGGCATGTGTCCTAACTGCCGCCCTTGGAAAGAGCACGCAGAGCAGGCGAGGCTGACCACGTCCTCTGTCTTTGCAGCTACGTGACGGGAAAACGAATGCAAGGGCCAAGGCGAGATCTGCTGCACCCCAGCACAGCGCGGCCGAAGCACCAAATCATGCGCAGTAACACAATCAATAAATCTACAGCCGCCGAGCAAGAGCGCTGCCTTGCATACATAGAGCCACGGAGCGAGGAGCCGCGAGCTATCTCACCGGTTGAACTAGGTCGCCCTTAAGCCTGTAAGAGCATGCACGCTGGGCCAGCCGTCTGCCAGACGGGACCCCTTGTACCCGCTTGTCTTTTCCTGTTTATACTCTTCAATGATTTCTTGTCTGGAGTGACAGTTCCCTTAACCACGTGATCAAGGTTAACATCATCAATCATGGGACCAATTGACACCTCGTGCCTCTGATAGGACCCACGAATGACGTGTGACCCATGTAGTATTTTTGACAAGAATGTTTAACCCGAATCTAATCACAAGAAGCAATCAAGCAAATCCGAATGGACACTGCGTACAAAACAAACGGCCTGTGCTTTTCAAACACCAACAGGAGACAGAAGGAGGCCAGGGGTCTGTTCTGACTTCCAGGAGGCGGAATTCAAAGGACTGCTAAATGCCAGGCATGATCTGCGGTTGGGTCCTGGTTGGAAAACAGAAACAAAACAAAAAAGGTCACACAGCTCTAAAAAAACATTTTGGGGGAAATTAAAATACTATGTAACAGACAATCACTGCTAATTTCCTGTATGTAACAGACAATCACTGCTAATTTCCTGGGTGTGAACATTGTCTGGCAATGACGAAGGCGATGGCTCTGTTCTTAGTATCTGTACACTGCAGCATTCAAGGGTGAAGTGTCATGCTGTCTGCACCTGATTCTAAGGAAAAATAATGACAGGTAGATACACAGATACATTGATACACAGAATAAGAGTGACACGATATCAAAAATGGCTCCATTGGGCTGGCAAGTATGTGAGTGATCAGTGCCCTTCCACTATTCTTGCAAATGTTTTGCAGGCTTGGCAACTTTCAAATTAAAAGTTGGGGGGGGGGCGGAAATCAGTAACTTTGTTTAATACCCACGTGCACTGGCAAAGACAAACTTGCACAGAGGCCCCGCTGTTGCTATGGTGAGGAATCTTCTACGGGTAGGAAACAACAACGTTGCAGGCTGGTTTGCCTGGGACAGCCCCAGTTCGCACCTGTAATCCCCACAGTGTTATTGACGGTGCCCCCTAAAAAAATGCCCACCTAGTTATGTCCAGGGCTGTGGCCTAAAGTGAAAACATCACCGACACAGAATATCTGAGATTATCAGCTTATATTCATCACAGTCATTTATCCATCAAATGTGCACTGAGAGTCAGATGATGCCAGAAGCTGAGTGTACCATGCCGATCAAAGCCGACACGGCTCCCGCCCCGGAAGCCACGCTTGGCAAACGATAGCCCATGGGCCGCATCCAGCCCACTGCTTGTTTTTTTTATAACCCGTGAGCTAAGAAAAAATGTTCATGTTTAAATGATTGGAAGAAAATCAAAAGGAAAGTGATGCCTTGTGACACATGAGACTTCAATGCAATTTCCACATCAGTGCCCACCGATACATTTTCCTCGGCACACGGTCCCTCTCTTTAATATGTACGTCATCGCTGGCTGCTGGCCAAAGCCTAGAGCAGAGTTGAACCGTCGCAACAAAGATCGTATGGCCTACAAAGTGCAACATTCGACTCTCTGGCCCGATTCAGAAAACGTTTGCCAACCCCTGGTTTCAAGTTGTGTTTTCAGGGCGCTTCTCTGAAGAGCTGAAAGATGAAATAACACGATGCAAGTACAGCAGCGGGGCGCCTGGCACGTAATAGGCGCTCAATCGGTGTGTGTTGGCTAACAGCCTCGATTTACTCACCTATAAAATGAAGAGAATACTACCTGGTCTGCTGGGCGTGTGGATGCAATAAGAGAATTCATGCCAAGCGCCTGGCACGGAGCCTGCATGTAGTCATCGCTCCGTCAACACTAGCGAATGCTGGCGGCTGTACACGCTCACTCCAGCAACGCGCTATTTAAAAGGCGATTGTCACATTTATTATCTGCATTCATCTTTTTTATGTTTCACCCTAAATATTTCAAATATTCAAAAGAATATACAGGACATATAATCTTGTAATATAAACACATTATAAAATGCTATAAAATCAATGAAACTATATGGGACATATAATCTTATAATGTAAATGTTAGATAAGAAGATACACAAATTAACAAGAGAAAACTTAGCAAAAATGAGCACAGTTGAAGGCACTGGGACACTACTTGCCCTTCTCCTACCTCATCCGTCCTTCCCTTCCTCTGGAAAGTGGGGTTTATCATTTCCGTGCTTTCCTTTATAGTGTTATGACAAATCATTTTTTTAAATATTCAGAAAAAATTTTTATTGACCGATTTTAGAGAGAGAGCGAGAGCGAGAGAATGGAGAGAAAGAGAGAAACGCCAATTTGTTGTTCCACTTATTTGTGCATTTATTGGTTGATTCTTGTATGTGCCCTGGCTGAGGATTGAACCGCATCCTAGGTGTTACCAGGATGATGCTTCAACCAACCGAGCTACCTGGCCGGGCACTCCCAAGTCATTTTTTTCCCTCCAAACATTGCATATATTCTTTGTTTTCACATGGTGCTGAACATGCCAAATAAATGGGCTCATTCTGCTCACATTCTTCCATGGCTTGCTTGTCCTTTTCTTTGTACGACTCCTCCCTGCTGATGTGTTTAACCCTTTTCCAGGGCTGTATCACAGTGTACGGAAAACACAACTGATTCAGTCCATTCTTCTGTGGAGGGGTATGTGGCGGTGGGGGAGGCGGGGGGAGGGTCTTCATTTAACCCTCAAGCCACACAGGTGGCATCTATATGACTGTCAGCCCTGTTCGTTAGGACAGAAAGTGAGGCTCTGAAAGCTGGAGTTATTCACCAAAGCCGCACCAGCAAGGCCTGTGGACGGTCTTTATTCTCGGCCTTCCCCCATTCTCACCTCTCACAAACCACCCCCTTCCCAAATGGAAGCAATGTCCCAATTGTCCAAAGCAGAAGACGTGATCGACCTGTTTCTGTCCCCAAGATTAAAGGCCACCGGCAAATAAAAGACATGTCTGCACTTTCCAAGTGTGTTTAAATTGTTTTGTGTTCCATGCCAGGGAGGCAGCCTAGCTGAGGATTCCCAATACTAACTAAAAGAAAGTGAAAGGTTTTTGCTCAATAATTACCTTAAGAACTGTAAACTTAAATCTCTGAATTGTATTCACATCTTCCCTGCTACATGCCATCACCTGGGAAGTTCATATAACATGCCCTGGAGGAAGAACATAGGTGTTTATTGAGCACCTACTATGTGCCAGGTCATCCAATGCCATTAAATTTCTCAACAACCCTTCACAACAAGGCAGGTGCCATTACCTCCTTTTCCTAACGAATCTGAGACTCAAAGGCCTTCACCGACTTGTTCAAGGTCACACAGCTAGTAAGTGGCAAAACCAGAAAATAAACCCAAGCCTGTGGGGTCCCAAAGCCCCGGTTTTCCCATGAAATCAGCACAGCGAGAACAGAATGTTCCATCTCTGCCTGGGGCCTATACGACTCAGACATATTCAACACCTTGGACCAAAATGTGTATTTTTAACATACCCTTAGCAGAATCCTGATGGTTTATTCTTAAATCTAAAGATAGGAACGACATGGTCCCAAGTAAGGATTTCAGTCCATTTTCAAATGCAGAAAAGGTATTAAACACAATAGATCAATTCACACTAGGGCACAGCTAGAGGGTCATTTGCTTGCGAGGCTGGAACAGAGGAGTTTTTGTCCAAAACTCAAACCTTTGTTGAACATTTTCTAAAGCCGTCACACAAAGTAACACTTGAGGGAATCAATTCTTTAGAAAGAAGGAAATTAATTTTAGCACGTGAGGAAAAAATAATAGCAACATCAAAAGCATCCATCAGATACGTATGAATAAAGATTTAAAAAAAAATCTTTTTACGAGTCTAGAAATCTATCAAGACCCAGACATCTGTCACCTCCTGAAAAGACGTTAATTTTAGAGCTTGCTTCCTTTAATCTTTTTTCCCTTCTCTTTCCATCATTAGATGGCTCTAACATATGCTTGGGATTTCACAAACTCGGTTGTGGTAGGTGTGATGTCTAAGAATAGCTGAAGCTGTTTTCAAGACAGTATGTAGTGACGTATCCCTTGTTCTTTGAGATCCAGTCTTCGGGTTTTTCTTACTCTTCGTGGTTACTCTTGTGATGTCAGGTGAGTCTCAAATCCATGTCTGCTGACACAAACTAACCCAGCCTGGGTATAATTTCCAGCTACCTTTATCTCCACGTAGACGGAAATCCTCCAGTGCAGTCTGTTTCAAAGTAAAAATGTACCTACGCATCCTCTGGTGATCTTGCAAAAAAAATGCAAATTCTGATACAGTGGGGCTCGGTGGGGCCTGGGACTGCATCTCCCACAGTCCCAGGTGATGAAGGGGTGGGTGCCCACCTTGAGTGGTGAGGCTCCAGTGGGCTTGTGATTCCTTTTTTTTTCTTCTTTTTGTTGATTTTAGAGAGGAAGAGGTAGGGGGAGAGAAACATCGATGTGAGAAACATCAAACGGGTACCTCTTGCTCGCACCCCAACCAGAGACCGAACCTGCAACCCAGGCGTGGGCCCTGACTGGGAAATGGAACCTCTGACCTTCTGGTTTGCGGGACAAACGCCCAGCCAACTGAGCCCCACCAGCCAGGGATGGGCTTGTGATTCTCTATTTGCCCCGTCTCCACCCCAGATCCGTTCTCTGCCCTATGGACTCCGGTACCTAGACATGTTGGTCCTGACTTGCGGACGGGTTGGGCCAACAGGGGGCAGCCAGATATCACAGGTCAGGGTGTTTCTTCCTTCCCTGTTGCACCCTTCTGTTGCCAGCAACTCCCTGCTGGGGTCTTCTCCAACGAACGCTGCCCTCCATCCCTGTATGTTTGAGGCCTAGGGGTGCTACAGAAGGTACGGTGATGGCTCCCCGAGAGATGTCTCCACCCTAATCCCTGCAGCGTGTCACTACGGCGCCTTACATGGCAAAGGGGACTTTGCCGATGTGATTAAATTAAGGGTCTTGAGATGGGAAGATGACTCTGCATTAACTGGGTGGACCCAATATAATCATCAGGGTCCTTATTTGTGTTAAGTGGGAGGCAGGAATGTCAGAGTTAGGTGATGTCAGAGGAGAGTCAGTGTCAGTCCTGATCAGCCTTTGCTGACTTTAAAGATGGAGGAAGGAGCCAGGAGGCAAAGAATGTGAGAAGCTTCTAGAACTAGGAAAGGCAAGGGAATGAATTCTCCCTTAGAGCCTCCCGAAAGAAGGAACCTTGCTAACTCCTTGACTTCAGCTCAGTGAAACTCATTTCGGATTTCCAACCTCCGGAACTGTAAAAAATAGTTCAGTTTGTATTAATTTGTTATGTGCCTTTGTTACTGATGCAAGCCCCTGGCAGTGTGCAAAACAGACAGGGGAGGGTACCTACCTTGCATGGTTAGAGATAATCTGTGTAAACCCTCCAGCAATGTTCAGCACGTAGCCGTCCCCTAGTAAATGGTGGATTAACGTCATTTCCTCATACTCTTAGTTTTGATCCAGGCCCCACGCACTGCAGTCTTATTCCATCTTGTATTCAGCCTGTGTCTCCTTTCCCTAAATAGACTGTAACGTCCGTTAAAACACGGATTATGAGAGAGATTTGTTTTGTAACCCCCACAGCACCTCGCCCAGTGCCTGAGTCACTGCACTCGTTAAAATGGGGTCGAATGGATGCACGCAGGCATGCTGCTGGGCCCTTCTGAATCTGAAAAAGAATCTTAAGTAATTCTCAAGTCACCAGCCAGTATAGTGATGACTGGTCTCATGTCACATGGCGGCTTCAGCACCCTGGGGTGCCGAGAATGCCTTTCCCAGCCTGTTCTCACCACCACTACTGAGAATTACAATCCCAGCGTGGACTGAGCCACAGCTCACACACAGGTGTATCTAACACGCACCAAAAGAGAAGCATTTTATAGAAATTCATCCTGGGGACTCAGTCATTTCAGCCACATCTATCAGTCGCAGAGAATTAAATATCTTCATTCCTAAACTCAGAACAAGACATTCAGAATTTAATAGGAAAAAATGTCAAGCAACAGAGTTCACAGAAAAGCATTTACAAAGCAATGGGACAGATGCTCAGCCTCCCTTTTAAGAGAAATGCAAATTTAATTACACTGACCTATCACCTTTCACCTATTTCAGATCAATAAGGGAGCAAGTGTGACAACATGACAATCTGATAAAGGTGCGGGGAGACAAGCTGCTAGAGATATAACTAGGTTCAGCCTCCCTGGGGACCTTTCAGTATTACCTGTTTGAGTAACGCATGCAAAGCCCTTGAAACCAGCCCTTGTACAGGGGGATAGAAGTTCAAAGTCGCTCATGGTCTGGGGGGTATAAGGAAACGCCATCCATGGCGCAGGAGGGAAACTTCTCACGTATGTTGTTTTGAACCTTTTACATTTTTTCCTAAGCAAATGTATTAGGTATTCAAAAAATAGACAAAAGTTTAAAATTCAGGAGCGCTTTAAGCCTAAGGAGGGAAACATTTTAAAAACAAAGACAAATTCGTTGACTGGGTTTCGACTGTGATGGTGACGGAGATCTGGAGACACACGGCGGGGATGGGTGCTCAACAACGCGAATTCACTTAAGGTCCCTGAACTGTACACTCGAATATGGATAAAATGATCAATTTTATGTTTTCTGTATTTTACCACAATAAAAAAGTTAAAAATAAAGAGAAGCACAGAAGACTGAGTCAGGAGGCCGTTTTCAAAGACCGTCACTTGGAAGATCCGCTCTGCCATGCTAAAACGCAGGGGCTGAGACCACCGGGATTTTGTAAAATAGTCCTGATTGGATACAATGTTACCTTTCTTAATGCAGGAAATGCATTCTTTGTAAAACCAAGTTGCAATTTAACTCTGTTGACTTTGGGAGCCTAAGTGAAAACACGGTACAGGAAAAAAATCCTGTGCCGCACTACATACACTTGATTTTTCCCTTGAAAAATGTGATCTCGGTAATAATTACATTCGGAATGAAATGGTTTGCTCCAAACCATGATGCTCACTCTAAATTACACTCGGAAGTCCTAGCAGAACGAACCTAGGTCACTCGAAATAACAGATTTAGTCGACAACTTTCATCAAGAACTGAATGGTTAAAAATGTAGTAGATAGATGCTTAGATAATGGAAAACACTAAAATATGTACTATATTTTGTTGCAAAATGTGTTCAACAGTGCCAGAAAAGCCATCAGTTTAGTTGTTGGTAAAGAGAATTATCCTCCACTGTTCAGAGATGTGCTGAACAGAGAAACAGCTACTTGCCTTACACGTTCATTTCTAGAAAGAGATGGAGAGAGGAAACTGGCCTTAAATGAACCCACAAGAAAAGGAAAGGACAGTGTCTCTTTCTCTGTCTCTACAAGCACATACACACACATACATACAGGTCCCCCACTGGTCAGGAATAATCTTAAGTGACCCCCACCCCTGAATTCTAACTCCCCTCTAAGTCGCTTCTCTCGGTAACCACCACTATCAGTTAATACCCTCATTGTCCACTCCAACCGAATCAACTGTCTGTATTGACATCTGTCCCCTGACTGCACAGAGCCCCTCAAAGGCAGGGACTGTGCTTTCTCTCAGTGCCTGGTCCTAGTGGGGATTTCATCTTTACTGAATGGGAGAGAATGTGAACCCCAAATTCTTTCCCGTCCAATGTGACTACGGTCTTCCCAAGCACAGATGACAAGTCAGCAACAAAGACAATTCTTCTATTAGCTGCCCACGAGTATACTATTGCAGTATTATATTACTCCTGTGATACTTCTTTTAGTTGCTATATTTTACATCTGGGTTTAAATTGTCTGACCTCAAAATGACATGAGTATCCACTCATCGGTAATGGTTGCTATTGATAAAATAGCAAATCCCTATGTCTGGTTCATTAGCATTTTGCAAATTCAGTGTTTGGAATTCCGGCCAGTTCCTCCGGGGAGAAAAACGTCTTCAACAAAAGCGGTCACTGGAGGTCACAGCCCCTTTCCCACTACACCTCAAACCATGCATGTAACGTGATCCTGCAATAGGTGGGTGTTTTCTTCAGAAGCTGTTGTTACAAGATGACCAAGCTGAATAAACCCTTAGCTGTCTCTCCACAATGGTTTCTTACGGGGATTCTTTGCATTTAATCCACACATTTTCTTGGGGATTTTTCTTGAGGGTGGCAACTACAGAGAGAGAAGGTTCTTCAGAGACAAGATATGGCCCCTGCCCTCTGATGTACAACCCGGGAAGGGTTATGAGGAATGAGGTGTCTCCCGGCCAGCGTATCTGGCACCGCTTCTGAAACCTCGGAGGGTGAACAGCAGTGTTCCATGGTAGGGAAACCCTGCAGACATCCCCCAGCTGCGATACACACGCTCAGCCCCCCTCAGAACCCTCATTCCACTTGGAATTGTCTCATTCCTCTTTCCTGCGTTGTCCTAAGTATAATTAACTGCCTTCTGACTAGTACAAGGCCTAGCTCCCCATTAGATGTCACCACCACGACAGCCACCACGTGTCACTGCTTCCCCGTGTCTAGCGCACGCACAGTGCCCAGCATTTCAAAGGCACGCCGCATATTTTGAATGGCTAGGTGACTGGCCTAACCAACTAAATCAGCTGCATGTGATTAGATGTATTAACTCAGTTGAGCCCTGGCTGGTGTGGCTCAGTGGGCTAGGTGTCGTCCTGCAAAGCAAGAGGTCACAGGTTCGATTCCTGGGCAGGGCACATGCCTGGGTTGCAGGTTCAGTCCCCAGCTGGCGCGTGTGTGAGGGGCGGTCAATTGATGTGTCTCTCTCACATCGATGTTTCTCTCCCTCTCTTTCTCCCTTCCCCCTCTCTAAAAATAAATAAAATCTTTTGTAAAAAAATTTTTAAAAACATAACTCAGCTAAGACTGAGAGGTAAGCAATAGTGTTTTACGTGTAAATGCTATCCCGAGATTCACAGTAGAAAACTAATCCCGTCTTATGATTTCTTTCTGCCAATGTGACTGCAGCACTGACAGAAGCAACTGGCCGTGTTCATACGTGGGCTAAACCCCCTCTGAGGGGACGAGCTGATGGCCTACAGCACGTCATTCATTCCTCCTCTAAGCCTCCCTTGTAACTTTACTTCGCATCCCCGCTCAATAGGACTTACATTCGGTTCTGCCTGTAATCATTTTCTGTATATTTTACACAGGCATACTTTATTCGTTACTTACTCGCAAGTTCTTCCAAAAAGAATTCCCTTTCTGTCTCCCAAAGCTATTCACAGAGCAGGCGGCTCAGTAAGCTGCTGAGGAACTGGCTCATTCACTCTAAACTCCAACGTACCTTCCACACAGGGCCGCTGTCGGCATTTTCCCCGCGTAAGAGGCGAGTGGCCCACAATCCCAGTTTTTCCTGCACATGTCTGATGAAGTAAATGACAAATACCATAATATAAGAAAATGGTTTTATTCCTAATTTTTAGTTCCCATACAGTTAACAAATACACGTTCACTCTGATAATGTGGCTTTGCAACTAGCAAAGCAGTTGAGCTAACACCCATAAATACAGGTGGGGAGACGATTAACATCCACTAATGCTTCTCTACATAAACTATTCTTTTAATGTCACTTTTTAAAAAACAATTGCAAATAGACTACATAACGTACGTGAGCAAAAAGGCAATTACGTGAATCTCTTGAAACCCTAAATGTATAATAAACAGTGCATCTTATCAGCATTTACATGATTCACATCAAAATGGTGACATCCTAACACAGATTCCTTTTAAAGGACAGATTTATCAATAAAATATTACATAGCTTTTAATACTCTGGTACAATACTTCATATACTGCAGGAAAATTAAACGCAGGTCTACTCAACAGCTTAATAAAGGATCCTTTCCCACTAGCTTTTATTAATAAAAGAATCACAAGTAGGTCATAAATAAAACAGGCAAATTATTAATCACATGATTTGAGGTTTAGGATGAAAACTTATAAAAGTTAGTTTGACATACAGCAAAGTTATACACCACACTAAAACCAACTGTTTAATATTTTTGCCTTGAGTGAACTGTCCGTAGTGGAAAAAAGCAAATGTTTTAATGACGGAAGATACAATAAACTATATTTTGGAACTTATTTTTCAAGAGGAAGAGGGGAAAAAAATTCAACAAAATTAAGGGCTGAGATCCTAAAAAAGGCATTGTGAAACCAGGGAGGTCATGTGCTTGCTACAGAAAATTTCATTCCCCAACAACATACAGAAAACTAGTTGCACTGGGCTTGTACTTATGTCTACAGCCTAAGTTTCCCTTATGGATTAATAAGCTACAACAAAGCACTTCACAACTGCATACCTTTCCACATTCCCCTGAACTAGAAATAACTCAAGACTTTATCTTATTCTTATAATCCCCAGAAAAATAACCCCTAAAAATAACCTCAATGATTTTCCTGGTTTTCGAAAAGCACCTGGGTTCCTTAAAGAATGCAAAACACCAAGAAATTCATACATACATTTTTTTCAACCCCATTTAACCACATTTGAAAAGTCATTGATTTCAAAAGACTAGATGACCATAATTTTCAGGAGGACCACACACAGGATATGAGGTGTCTTTTTATTTTTTATAAAAGTTATTAAGACTGAAATTTGGCTTTTTAAAAAAACCCGAATACCATGTGCCAGATAATTTCTTCACCCCAAATATAAAATCCTATGCTTATAATTTTAAAATAGTCAACTGGCTATGAGATATTGTGCAAATTTTATGTCTACCGGCAACCCAGAAGCCAGCCATGCACACTGATCTATCGCACCGACTCTCCAGGTAACCCCATTCAACTACGACTCTCTGCTCTGGCCCTGGGCCCTTGGACTTCCTCAGAAACCACCCCTTTGGAACTTTCGTCTCCACTTTTTTAAACCCGCACCTCGAGCTCCCCATCTTCACCTGCCCGACTCCATCCCACAGAGAGAAATCTCATCTAAGAACCTGCAATCCCCTTTTATCAAACACACAACAAACCTCAGCAACCTAGAGACTATCCGAATCTTGACTTGGCATAGACTGACCTAACATAACAGTCGGCTGACCTCGTGGAGGGAAATCTAAATGAAATCGATGTCCTGTAACACACAGAGTTGGCCAAGATCAGCTGGTTCTGTTCCAAGTGCAAAAACAACCGACCCGAAGCTACAGGCAGAGGCTTAATGTAGCAGATATGTATTTATACAATCAAACCCTTGTATGCTGGTGAAAGACTTTGCCCCCAAAGTCTAGAGTTGAAACATTCCCTCGAAATCAAGGCAAAACGGAGGACCATTCAATGTGACAATGCAGTAAAAAGAACAGGGTTCAAGAACCGTGTTGCAAATACTGAACTTGAATCTCTTTCTTTACAGGCTTGGCAAGAAGACAGTAGTCATTTACATTCCTCTTCTGAGGTGAATCACCTTCAGGCCACACCTGTGTTCTGAAGCAATTCTAAGTTCGATGGCTTGGGGAGGAGGGTTATGTGGGGGGAACACTCTACGTTGCATCTGTGAAAATGGCAGCCACTGCTCGCCCCAAATGACCTCAGTGAGGAACTACTACCAGGGCTGGATCTAGTCCTTACCTTCAGGAGCAAGAGCAAGGAAAAATGCCAGAAAGGGGGCCATGCCGTAGCATTTTATTACCTTCACGAAGTCAACCAGTGAGACTTCCATTGAAACACGCTCACCGAATGATGATTCAACACACAGGGCAAAGGGGGGTGGTTTTGGAGAAGGCACTTCAGGCAGCACGTTAGCCAGTCCCACTGCTTGGTGAAAACAAAACCGAGCCACCACTGAGGCGGTCTGACGAGCAGCCTCGTCCTGAGCGCCGCTCCTTCCCGCGTGGCCCGCCACACATGCGTAGGGGCCTCCGCCACAGACCAGTGGCATGAAGACAGCGCCACGTTCCCCTCGCTCTGCGGGGACCATGCGGACAAGGTGGTGCTTTCATATGCTCTGCCCCCCTAGACACGGCCATCCTCACGAGACCAGTTCTCCCAGGTGATGGTTCAGAAAAGATGCGCGGAGCCCGCAGAACTGGTGCAGGAAGCGTCTGGAAGGCCCTCTCTCTCTGTCTCACGTCCAGCTTACACCAGCGATCACAGGCAGCTTCAGCTCCCCCAGGTCACTCACTAGCAGTTTCTACTTCTGCTAATAATAGCTTTTTCCCCTGGCACTGGTTCAGACAGTCAGGTACACTGGGGACCCCCAGGGAACCACACCTCCACTTCATGCCCTGGTGAAGTCACCTCTTCCCAAATCTGGGTTGGGCCTGTGACTTGCTCTAATCAATACAGGGCAGTAGTGATGCTGAGATGGTTCTGGGTCTAAGTCTTAAGAAGGCCTGGTCACTACTGCCCTACACCCTTGGGAGCTCTGAGCTGCAATGTAAGAGGTCCAGCTCGTGAGGCCGCATGGAGAGGGCACTGGAGAAGGAGCGACCCGGGACCGCGTGCACAGAGAGAGGCCCAGCCACCCCAGTGTCTCAGCCAGCCTGAAAACCAGCCAGGGACACCAGCAGGGTGAGCAGAGGGATAGCTCGGCTGAGCCTGGCCCAGAGTGAAGAACAGTGAGGAAAAAACAAAGAATTATTGCAAGCCACTACGCTCTGGGGTGGTTTGTCAGCAAAAACTGATAATCAAAATACTGGTTATTTACAGATGCATTTTTCCCTAAATACAACATTCAAATTAAAAAAATATATATGGCAAAAGTTTCCCCACCGCAACCTTCTCAGACAACAGGCTAAATGGTCACTGGTCATCTGCAAAGAAAAAAGCATGCCTTTTATTCTAAATTCCCGTGATTTCTTAATGGCAACGCAAAGGAGGACAGTCAACTTCTGACAGTCCGGGGCACTGGCTTATGATCGGTTAGCCTAAAAAAGAGGCCATCAAAATGGACTATCCACTACTGGATTAATGATAATAAATGAAATTGTTCTCACTTCTGTAGGATGTTGTCACTTAATTTTCCCCATTTTCCCTCTCACAATTGCCCTATCATTCCCCACAAAGAGGGGGGAAAGTTAAAATTTTTTAAGGTTATAAAAAGAAAAAAGGTCAATAACTAGGATTTGAATCATTACCATCTGCAAAGTACAGAGCACAATTTAACTGCCTCCTCAATTTAAAATAAAACTCTATAAAATATGATGCTGTCTACATTGTAGAGATGATTTCTTATCTGAGGAAATTAGTAACTGGAAATCAGGTGTTGTTGAGTTAGAACACAATGGTCTTTAAATGGTTTCACATTCTGTTCATCAAAAGGGAGTCGACCACGACGCAAGCCTTCAAGTTTCAAGTTCATTCTTCACATCAACTGTCTTGTCCCTGTTCTTGATCTTTTCATGGAGAGGGTGAAGTCCACATCTGGGGAAGAAAGGAATTAGAATTTTTAAGGAGCACATGTCTGAAAGTCTGCAAGGCATTAAACCACTTTAAAAATAGGTTTAAAGCTTTTAAATAGACTACTTGTTGAAATGAGAATTTCAACATGAAATACTGAAACTATGAGTTTCTAACTTATTAAAACACGCCTCACTCATGGGTCGCTGTCTAAAAAGGTGACTGACAGCGAGGAGGCGGACGAGGGAGATGAATTTCCAGCAACAGAGCTGGAAAGGACATGAAGTAGAATCTGTCAGAGGCCCGGGTTGCCCAGTGGCCTGTGTCACACAGCCGGTCAGAGACCACCTGGGATGAGAGCCGTGGCACCTGACTCCAGCCATCCAGTGCTGTGTCCCCACGCTTCCCAGGTCTCTACGTATCATCTCCCAGCATAGCCTGGATTCATCAACTCCAATAAAAATGGTGGGAATGGTGAGATCTGGTGTCACCAATATCAACCATTTCTCAATAATGAGTGTTAACCTTGCCCTTCAGAGAATTATTTCTGCATTTGGTTTTAATGCTCAATGAACTCTAAAATAGGTCCACTCTGGAAAAAAGACATTTAAAGAGAAGAAAGAGGAGGCTGATTTGCACAACTCAATTATCATACTCTTTGCTGAAACACTCGCAAATTATTTACCCACTTAAAAATGCCACAAATGCTGTAAACGATTAACCGATACTTCCATTTAAATACCTACTTCCGTGCTGAAGTCTCGGTGGGTTTTCTCATCTGAAGCTTTTCTGCTGCTGCATCAGACCCACGTTTTCATAGACTCTAGCATTATCTTCTCTCATTCTGGAAAGAAAAGAAGACTTCAACAGAAATGCAGACATGCTGTATGTGATATTTGTAAGGCACACAGTACAACCTTTTCTTTGGGGACCAGCTACGGTGTAGGCACAGTTCCTGCCCCCAGGAGCTGGTATCTTAGAAAAGGACATAAGCCATGAACGTACAGCAATGTAACTGAAGTTAAAAGTGGAATAAGAGCCCCCAGCCTCTCTGCTCTCGGGGGCTGGGAGGAAAGTGAGCTGTTTTCTAGGCGGGCGGAGCACGGGAGGACTGTATGCTGAGCTTCTGAGTCGCACCGTGAAAGAAGGTGCGACATGTACACACAGAAAGAAATGGTTCTAATTTCAAGCATAAGGATCTGAATGGGCAAGAGTCCCAAGACGGTAAAGTATAGGAGCAGTCAGACCCCGAATCTGGCTACGTGAAGGGGAACGCTGAACATGAAGCTCAGTGGTGGGGTCTGGGGCCCTGAGGTGGGGACCAACACATCTGAGCCCCAGCTCTGCATGATGAGCCGCGCAGGCCGGGAGGACGAGGAGCCCAGCAGCTGTGGGTGCTAGCCCAAGAGGGACACAAAACACGCAGGAGGGGCTCAGGGCCCAGGTATCCTGGGTCTGTACCCTCCACGGGGAAGCAGGAACAGGGGGAGAGACGCTGTCAGTCACGGGCAGGCACCGGTAACAAGGGAGTCGCGAAAGCTGATCCTGTTGGGCCAACACGGAGGAAAGCTTTCTGGCAAGGACTCAGAGTCCAGGCGAGCTGGTTCCGCTGCAAATGGTTGGAGACGGCGGTTTACACACACGCTCTCCCTGCCAGTCCTCCGGAAAAGGAGACAGTGGCAGAAGGAAAAGGCAGCATGGTGAGGAGAACACTTTTGTTGTGTCATTTCATTTTGATGTTAAGTAGGAAAACACATATGCTATTGGAAGTGTTCATTGAGAGTATTAGAGTCATCAGGGGTTTTAAATCCACGTCAGAAGCAAATAGAGATAAAACTCTAAGAGGGGAAAAAAGTAAATGTTATGCCACAGAACAACTAGAATATGTAGAAAATAATAACTTACAATTATCATTCACATAATCGATTTAACCAATGTTTAAAGAAGAGTTGACAAAGTTTTTCTATAAAGAACCAGAGAGTAAATAATTTAGACTCTGCAAGCCATACACAGCCTCCGTCATATGTTATTCCTGCTGTGTCTGTGTGTGCGTGTTAATAACTCTTTAAAAACCATTCATGAGCTGCACATAAACAGGCCGCGGCCAGGATCCCGCCTGGGGGCAGTGGTCTGCTGACTCCTGGTTTAAACCCCAACGCGGACTTCTGTGAAGGAGGCGAATGAGCAGATCGTGGTTGTGCTGACAGGTTAACACTCAATTTACTTACTTTTACTTAGCAAAGTCTTAACACATCAAGAGCGGGGCTCTCCACCTCTGCAACAAATCCCGCCCCATCAAAAGAAAGATCAGATTCTTCGTTTAGGGAACCTCAACCTGATATATGTACAACCCTGTATAATCCTAGCTTGTGCAGCAACTGGCCTTCAGTTTAGGTAAATGAACATTCAGGTAGTCACTGATATGCTCATGAATCGGCTGGGCAACAATTCAATGAGAGGTAGTTGCTACAAAGACTTGCAGTTGTTTGAGCTTTTCTGTCAAATTATGTCCTTCATTGCTACTTACTCTGCACAGGACGGTGTTGGGGTACAAGGCGGGAGGGGGCTCTGATCTCCGCTTGTCTGGTCCGTTAGGGAATACTTAATATTTGTATACTCGTGACCTTTCCTCTTGCTTTTCTGAAAGGTAAAGATTGCATATATGAGGAAATATGACTTCTTTAAAGGAAAAAAAAAAGCAAAAAAGGCATTTCAGAGCGAGAAAGAGAAACAGGTTGGACCCTGAATACTATAATGTGGACCAAATGTTAGGGAATCCACCTCCTCAATATAAACACACCATGTGGGTGGAAAGTACTTTTGAGCCACACAGTTCAAGAGCACAGAGGGTCACATGCTGACAGTTTCCTGGGGCAAACCAAATGCACCTGCTTCTGGGCTACGGGAAGGATCGCACTTTCTCTGCCATATTAGCGCCTAATCATTTCATAGTGCATTGGCGCCACATGCAATGGTTTTCAGGTAAACAGCTGGGAAGAGAGTTCCAGAAATAGATTCACTCCAAGTAAAAACGGCACCCAGGCGTGAGGACAGCGCCGCTCTTATTAGAAACAACAATGCACTTTATCACATCTTCCCCGATGCCCCAATCCCACCCCAGAGAAGGTCTGAACAGCTTTAACACTTTGTTTTTGGTTCCAGATACAGTGCGGGGGAAATGGCAAAGAAAATCGATGGAATGTAAATTTCATCTCAGATGCAGAGTGACCTACATTTGGTAGGACTTCAGTTAGAGTCTACCTACAAATAACCAATTCCGGAAACCTAATCCACCCAACTGCCATCATTCTCTAATGCTGTGTTCATTGCTGGGTTACTCAGGAAACAGCACATCCTCGAACGGGTATCCATACCAAATACGGACACACAAGTCGGGTGCTTCTGTTCACTACAGGGGGTAGGGGAAACTAGTACTGTCACTTGGGTGTGCAATTAGTACCGGCAGTATTAACCGGTCAGTGTCTAGTAATAATAAAAGGCCTGTCTCCTACAACCTTGAACATTTACTAATCATCACAAAATCTTCCTGGTTCTGCTTCTCTCCTTGGTGACTACCGGCCCTGCCCACCCAAACCATCACCAATTCACTCCCTGGTCCCCCTGGAGCCGCCCAGGCCTGGCGCCCACACATCCTTCCCCGCCATGCCACGGCCCTCTTTTTAAAATGAGGATCTTTTTATTATGTCACTCCCCTGCAAGCCCTGCTCCCTCAACTAATCTCCATTTCAGAAACATGACCGCTTCTCTTCCCAGCGTCCCGCACAGTGCCTGGCACGTAGCACAGCCAACTTACTGCGGGAGGAAGACCCGCGGAGCTCGCTCAGAGAGAACACTGCCCGCGCCTCAGCGCTGTGCAGCTTGGGGGCTTTGGGAGAAGGACCGCGGAGGGTGGACCAGTGCTCCCCAAAAGCGCCACAGTCATGAAAAACTAGCAAAGACTAAGGAACTATCACAGATCAGAGGCTCCTAGGATAGAAAAAGGTTATTAGCGGAAAAACTGGAGAGCAATGTATTGGTGTTACTTTTGTAGTTTTGACAAACGCATCATGGTTTTATAAGATGTTAACATTAAAGGAAACTGGATGAAGGGTGAACAGAAATTCTCTATAATACCTTTGCAAGTTTTCTGTGAATCTAAAAATTATTCTGAAATAAAACGTTTATTTAAAAGAACTATTGGAGGGGGGGACAAAGAGCTGCATATGTATACAGGAGGTTACAGAGGGAGCTGGCCTTGAGTGGTAATTAGCTAATTAGCAATTCAAAAAATATACCAGCACAAACAAGCACACTCAGTACCCAGATCTTGGCTTCAAAATACCAACTCTTCAATGAAAAGAATCAGGACTCCTTTGAAAAATGGCTGGGAAAGTACAAGGTGAACTGTATCCTCTTGTGTTGTCAAAGTGTGAGGAAGTGCTAAAAAAATGGGGACATGTCTGAAAGACATAGGAACCGACCTAAACAGTTTGCGCTCGCCAAGCTTGGCATGATGTACGTGAAAATAAATAAATAAAAGTAACAGATTATAGTCCATTCTGACGTGAATAAATGAATGAATACGTAATTAAGGGAGAAGGGAAAGCTTCTCCTCAGTAAGTGGGCTTCCAGCTAATAAAGGAAAAGGGGATGGTGGAAGAGAAAATGGCTGCTGGGCACGCGGCACGGGAGAAATTTTTCTAGGCAGTGAATGGATGTTCAATTAGTAGGCAAAAAGTATGAAGAAAAATCAGTTATTTTTAGTCTTGAAATCAGTTATATAGTCGTGGTGTTAATTAAAAAGGGAAAAATAGTAAGTTGACAGTGAAGAAATCTGACCTTCCACATCTTAATCATCAAGTGATCAAAGTTAACACCGCCAATAACGAAACAAATCAACAGGCGGTGGCCCGATGTGAGGAACGTGTGCTTCTGTGGCCGTCCTGTCGAAAACACACAGCCTGAACCTCATCAAGAGAAAACACCACACCAATCCAAACTGAGGGGCCTGCCACCAAATAAATGGCCTGAACTCTTCAAAAATGTCAAGGTCATTAAAGATAAAGACTGAGAAACTGTTCCAGATTAAAGGAAACTAGAGAGACATGACAATCAAAGGCACCTGTGACCCAGGGCCACACAAAGGGTATCGGTAGGACAGACTGGGAAAACCTGAACAGGGTCTGGAGACTGAGACAACAGAATCACATCAATGTTAATTTCCTGGTTCGGATCATTTTACTATCGTTATGGGGAGAGGCAGAGAGAGAGAGAGAGAGAGAGAGAGAGAGAGACATGGGGGGAATATGAATGAATAATTAATTGTGTTAAAATGCAAACAGTCAGGAAAGTTGAGTGAAGGGAATTCCACACATTGACTTTTGCAAATAAAAAAAAAGTAATACTGTAAATGGAAGTTAACAAAGAGCTCTCCTTCGAAATGGCACAAAGGGTGTGAGAAGAACCACTTATAAAAACTCTCGATTCTCTCAGTCTTGCTTCATTTGCATTTCCCCCGGACAGCCACCCCGGTTTCTGCAGGGCCATCCCCTTCCCAGGCTTGTCTGTTACTCCACTTCCTTCCTCCCTACTCCCCGCCCACAACTCATTGTCTTTCTTCCATTTATCCCTCTTTGGCAAATTCTTTCACTCACAAGGTTTCCTAAAACTTCATCATTTTGGAAATGCCTGTATTTCAATAGGATCAGTTACCCTAAATGAGTTTTGTTCTTTTGTTTAATGTAAAAATCAGATGGGTTTAATGTTTGTAAGTCTGCCTGTTTAACCTTTTGCTAATTCAAAGTACTTCTCACATGACCACAAAATCTGGCAGCAAGTTCCTACAATGAAACGAAAAATACAATGCAGAAAACTACGCATTACAGGATCCCAGTTTTTAAAATAAATGATCTAAGCTGACACGTTTTTTAAAATACGAAGGCTCATATACCGCAGTGCCAGCACACATGGCACCAAAAACTTACTGGTTGAATGAATGAATGCACACACCCAAGCTCTCTTGGGGTGGGATTACCAGGAACTTTATTTATATTCTATATTCTATATGCAGTTTCTATATCCTAGATATTTATATTCTATATTCTATATTCAGTTTCTATATCCTAGGTCTTTTTTTTTTTTTTTTAATTTTAGAGGAAACAGCAATTTGTTGTTCCACTTGTTGATGCATTCATTGGTTGATTCTGGTATGTGCCCTGACCATGGACTGAACCTGCAACCCTGGCATATTTGGGTAACACTCTAACCAAACGAGCTGCCAGGTCAGGGCCAGTTTCTATATTCTATGTTCCATAACACTTAAAATTATTAGAGATTATGTTTTGTCTACTTCTTCCCCCCAAAATAGGGCAGTGATTAAAGATTTCTGTTTAGTTTGAAAATCCAAATTTTGACCTCCGATTTAGGGTTAGCAAGGCCGTATTTGGTAATGAAACGATCTGAAGTGCTCTAAAGACTGGGAGGGGAAGCCCCTGAATTCTCCGAAACAAGGACGAAAACCAAAGCTTCTGAATGAAACAGAGCTTTCCCCCGGCTCTCCCCACCCGGCCTACATCGCGCGCTTCCAGACAGGGCCAAGCAGCCCCCAGACCGCCCGCAGGGCTGCCTTCCCCCTGCGTGTGCTAGGGGTCCTTCCTTTGGGCAACGTCATGGGTTAACTACTCCTGGCCCAAGTAAAACTGGAAGATAAATATACAATAGCCTATAGTAATCATCTAAATATTTCAGAGCACTTACAATAACAATTGTAAGTTACAATAACAATCTTTTCAGACTGAAAGCAAGAAGGCTCAAAACCAGTAGCTTGTTCATTATTTGAGCTTATATTTCTACACACATACTATTTCTGAAGATGTTTTTCTACAATGAGACGATCTAGCGCGTATTCTGGTGTGAGCTGAGAACCTACCAAACTCATTTGCTAACACTGGCTAACCAAGCTCTGATGATGAGGCTACTGTTCTGTAGACTACAAACTGGTCAGCTGGGTGGCGAGTCCCATTTTGAGAGGCTGAGTTCTCTGGAAGGCAATAAACAGGGCAAAGCAGGGCAACATCACTGACGTTCAGACACCACTTTGTCTGTGGCATAGCCGTGGGGCTGGGGTGGGGGTGGGGAGGGAGACAAGCGCAGCCCCCCAAAAGAGCAGTCTCCTCATTTCCCTCAGTCTCAGCTCATTCCTAATTAACTCAGCTTTGTGTCTGTTATGAATAGCTTCAGATGGCAAGGCTCCAGCGCCACATCCTTCTTCATTATGCATGCTTATTAAAATGGGTATTTCACTGTTTCCAACTCGACCAAATTGGTGTTTCAAACCACTGTATGCTATTAAGAGTGAAGTATTCATTTAAGAGATGGAATCAGGGTAAATATGGCCTGGATTAAACTGGAACAGGCTGGAAGCCTGGAGGCTCTGAGCCGAAGCATACTGTATGAGCCTGGGAGAGCCCTCTCCTTCCTGTGCCGCATGTCCCCAAGCCATCGGGCCTGGGCGGCAGCATGGCACCCCTCCCTATGCTCCTCCGGACAGAAAAATCAGAGCCGTGAAGTAAAGTTTTCAGAGAGATCCTTTCTGGTTGGGGACTCGTTCCCCATTCCCAAATAAAGACAGTCACCTATCTGAGCCTGTCCTGATCAAAAGGAGAGCATTCGCCAGCGGCCTGGAAGAGAAAACAAAAATCCGCATGGCAGCCCGTCCAGGCGCATACCTGCTCTTCTTCAATCCTGCGCTGTAGTGTTTCGATATAATGCTGGACGGCCATATAGATGAATCGGTACTGTGCTTCTGTCTGGACCATCCCTGACCTCTGAGATCGCACCATCTGAATCGTTTTGGGAACATCGATGTCACAGTCGACACCTACAAAGCAAGCACCACGAAGCATCAGAAAGTGCAGAAAGTGCAGAGCCAGGGTGAAGGGGTTTAATGCACAACTTTCAGCGCCTCAGACATAAAGCCAATGTCCTCTTCAGTGTTCTGACCAAACGCATTCCAATGGCCACAGCACTGGTCTTCTGACCAACACCGATGACCCCAGATGATTACATGATAAAGTGGTGGAGGCAGGCTCCCCCACTTTCCACACCCCGTGCCATCAGCCAGGATTAGGAGGCTGGGCAGAGACCACCACTGCGCATTCAACAAACGGCCACAGCAGAGAGATCCCCAGGTCCTGGGCTTAATCTTAGGCCAAAAGCTCAGACAGCATCACTTCTCTCTGGCAAACATATTGAAAGTTAAAGTCTTCAGCCCAGATTTTTGTGAAAATGTGTAACATTCAAATGTTCTTCCCCAGGCTATTTTCACCAGCACTTTCTGTCCACAAGCTACAAACAGGAGCTGCAGCTCCCTGCCCTCCAGGTGACCTACCTTTCTCTCTGATGATGTCAATGAGGATATCAATCACGATGAACGTCCCTGTCCGGCCAATTCCAGCACTGTGGGCAGAAGGACAAATGCGATGGCGGTAAAGTCATTCATGGGGGTTTATACTCAAAACCAAGCTATTAATAGTAACAAAACCAATATCTGCTCTTGGGAGCACTTATACGAATGTCTACTTGTACTGGAAAATGAATCTGCTAAAAGCACAGGGCTTTGGAGTCAGTCCAACCTGTGCTGGGAGCGCAGCTTCTCCAATACACAGTGTGCCTGAATCAAAGTCACTTAACCTCTCTGACCTTCAGTTTCCTCATCTGTAAAATGGGGATAACTATATATACCATATAGGGATGTTGTGAGGATCAAATGTGAGTCGTGCATGAAAAACACTGGGCCCAGCACAAGTGCTCAATAAGCAGGAGCTTTTAAAAAACTGAACAAATAAAGGTGCGCATACGTCTACTTGCCCAACACATGAACGAGACTTAGGAAACAAGGCTTCCCCCGCATGACTGGGAAGCCCAACCCTGGGCGCCGGCAGCCTGCAAACTCTGGGGTGAGGCCGCAGGACTGGCTTCCAGAGGGTGGGCAATGGCATTAATCTTTTAAGCAAACAAGGGTACTGTTGGGGAAAACTTTATCTCATTTCTGTGGGAGAAGAGATTAGAGTCACAATCACCGAGATGAACACTAAATGACTCTATTGAAAAAGAAAACCAAGCAAACATTACCAGACTAGGAGCTCCTTGAGATTAAGCACTGTGATCACCAGCTCCTGACCCAGGACCCTGACAGTCCTGTAGGATCTATGAGAAATATACTTTGGGGTCAAAGTGTGCCTTAATGCAGTATAGCCAGGCCTCACACAGAGATTAAGTTTTTCCCCTCTTAGAGAGCTGGGGCGGGGAGGTCAGAAGCAGCCCTGGGCACTGGGAGACAGACAGGCTGGGGACCAGGGGGCAAGAGGGCTGGTCACCTGCAGTGAACCACCACTGGGCCTGCATCCATGATGCTCTCTTGCTTGTGGTGCACCTCCTCCAGGAAGTCCAGCACGCCCCCGGGGTCACTGGGCACGCCGTGGTCCGGCCAGGTCCGAAAGTGGTATTGCCAGACGGTTCTCTCCGTATTGCCCTGGAGTAGAGCCAAGAAAAACCAGAAAAGAATTAAATAAATCAAGGGACTGAGGCACTGCTGGGCTCTGCACTCTCAGACCCTACACGAGACGGAAGAGCTGACTGGCGCAGAAGGCCCTCCCACCCCATTCCAAGGCCCTCCCCCGAGTTCCCTGGGTCGCTTCTCCTTCTGGATCTGGCGGAGCCATCCTGGAGGATACTCTCTGCCTCTGCCCTCGGAACCCCGATGCCTAGTGCAGCAATGCATTCTTCAGGAAACTCCAGCCTGAACCAGCCCTCTGACTCATCAGTGGCGGGCAATGTCCCTGATCCTCCTCGTCCATGAAGCCTCTGGGACCCAGGCTCCTCCCACGAGATGAGAAAACAGGTATTCCCTCAAGTCACTTGTTCCTCTTTGTCCTTTTGCACCCAAACCTCCTCCCCTCCCCAAGTCACACACTTTTATTATAGTATCGTGATACTGGAAACTTCTGTTGAGTCCAAAGCAAATAAGAAGACAGGCACTGCCATCAGATGGCTAAACCCCCCCCCACAGTCACTCACATGGTGCCTGGACATCTCTAGGCCTCAATTTCTTCCTCTGTGACAGGAATAATAACCTCTCTCTTACCACACCACTGTGAGGATTCAACAAGAGCCATTAAATCCACAGCCACTGCTCTGCAGATGGGCAGGGACTCAGCACACAGGCTCCTCTGAGGTCAGTGATCACTAACAAAAGCCAACAATGGTCCCAAGACTGCAGAAGACCCAAAAGCATCATGTTCTGGGCCCACCCAGGTCAGGCCACTGAGCAGCACTATTCACCATGACATCTTCCTATGCACCTGGAGACAATCCAAACTAAGAAACATTTTAAAAGGAGATTTTAGAAAAAGGAGAGAGAACCCTGACCAGCATGGCTCAATTGGTTGAGCATCGTCCCACAAAGCACTGGTCACTGGTTCGATTCCTGGGCTGGGCACATGCCAGGTCCCTGGCTGGGGTCTGTGCGAAGAGGTAACCAGTCGATGTTTCTCTCCCTTTCTTTCCTCTCTCTCCAAAAATAAATAAAACCTTTTTAAAAATAAATAAAGGAGAGAGAGAGAGAGAGAGTAACATGACCAGTGTCCACGACCAGTGCCCTTCAGGAAAGCCAAGGAATCTGAACCACAATTAAGATCTTTTCTTGAATTATGTGCATTTAATTTGCTGATGAAGGAGATTTTTCTGGATATTACCAGGGAGCTAATAATCAAGGGGCAGCCCAGTAATAGGAAGGACAGTGTGGGGAGGAGACAGACCCAGCACCCCGCTCGTCCAGCCTCCTCCTCCGCAAAGGTCACTGGGGTCTCTGCCCCACCCAGACTCCCCAGGCAGTCAGACGGCTTAGGTGAGACCATGTGACAGCACTTTAAAAAATATATAACGTGTTCTATATAAACCAGATATGTGACCAGTGATTCTGGAGAAATGGTCGTCCATGTCGTCACTGGCATCGAGGCTGCAACACAGAAACCCAAACGCCAATACTCCCCGTACCTGCTGCTCAAAAATCTCTGACAACAAGGTTTATCACTAAAACTGAAGAAAAATCCATCTGCTACTCAGAAACAGCTGATAGAGAGGAAAACCCTATCAGGAATCTTTGCCCAATGTCCTCTAGATCTCTCTTGCCTTTCTGCTTGACGGCTACACAGTCCAGCTCCGCTCAGTCTCTGCAATAGACTGAGCCTCCGCACGCTGCCCACCATCAGGAGAACGGCCCCCACCCCAGTGACATCAGAAGTCCCAGCATCCCACCCAGGGCCGCAGGCTCAGAGGTTTCCTGCTCACCCCCACCCCCACCGCCTGAGCCCCTCCTCTCTCTCCACCGGCTTCCTCCAGCACTCCCTCCCCTCCATCCCACTTGGACTCCCCACACTGTCCTGACCATCACTCTCCATCACGAGCCACCACCTCCATGCACCGTGACCCCCCGAAGCGCCCAAGCCTGGACGGACCCAGCCATCCATGGTCTCTGGTTTGTCTGGAACAAGGGCAGGGTGCGCATGGGGAGAAATCACATAGTCAGGTGACTGGTGCCCTTAAACATTCAATGCTCACCACCTCAGCTGGGCACTCAGTGCGGCCTGGAAGCTTTCTGGACTTCTTGCCCTTTCTACACAATTGCTATTTCACACTTTCCCTGCTGCCCTCCAATGTTTCGTTTCTTCTTAGTCCCTCTGAATGTCAACTGATGGTCTTGCTTCGTGCTGACAGAGCACAGAGAGGAAATCCATTTCACTGCCCTCCCTGCACCTGGGGCCGCCTTCTCCTCCGTCCCTCCCGTTGCCACAGCAGCACTATCCCTCCCTCGGTGCAAACCTACCCACCCACGACGCTCTGGATCCATCGCTCCTCCTCCTCCAATCTCCACCTGCCTCTCCGGCATCTTCCCTCCGATGTCTCAAAGGCACCTCGAACTTTACACGTCCAGCAGGTCACTCTCCACCCTCCCTCCCCCCTCAAACCCACGCCGCCCATTGCCCTTAATGCCACCCTCACCCCCTTCACGGCATCACCAAATCCCCTCGTGTCTGACTCCCCAGTAACCTCCGGTAGGTCCTCTTCTTTCTCGCCCTGCCACCACCCTACCATCTTTTACCCACACAATTCAAGCCCTACCATCTTACACATCTCCTTCCAGCTTTTCAGGCTGCGCCACAGCCCCACTGTCTGCTTGGGCTCAGAGCCCTAAGATGCCTTCAATTCCTCCTCGCCCTCTAACAATAGGCAAACTACCCCTCGCCTTGCAGACTTCACGCCAAGGCATCTCTCAGATCCGTGGCTTTTCTTCCAGGGCTTTTTTCTGGCATTTTAACAAAATGTTCATTGCCAAAGGAAGAAACAAGAAGGAAAAAACAAAACAACTGCTGGAGCCTCTGGGATACGTGGAGAGGAGGCCATGAGACCGAGACCAGGACAGAGGTCCTGAAGAGGACTCTGGCCATCAGGGTCCCCTCATGCCAACCCCTCTCCCTACTCCCCCGGCAGTCAGACACCTTCCTGGCGCTCGATTTTGTGTGGGTTCACTTGGTTCAAGAACCATCACAGGTTCTATGCCAACTAATACACAAAGTTCCATTTCTCAACGTGGTGTAAGACTCACGCTGACTTGGTCACAACCTGTCTCAATACAAGTTTATTCCCTAGAGTCCCCACAGGCCTTTGTTCCCCATAAACCCCACTTCCCTGCGGTCGAAACTTCAGTGCCATGGCTCACGACGACACCTGGGGTCAAGAGGACCTGGGAGGCCCTCTTCTCCCACGAAATCCCCACTCAAGGACCTAACCTCTTTCAAAGACCATCTCCCCGGCGCCCGAGGTGGAAGAAGCCCAGCCCTAGCAATGCCCTGGCACTCAGACGTTGGGGAGTCCACGTTTGCTCTGGGGTATGGCTACTTGTGTGCGTGGTTTCTTGCTGCTATGTGGTCGCACAATGATTCCTTGACGACTAAGGCTGCTTCATTCACCCGTGTTCCCAAAGGCCTTGAACAAGAAAGCTCCTCTCTAACCATAACATTAAAGGAATCCAAATCTAACCACGCCTTGTAGTTAGTCGCCCCATGGACAAACCTGAACCACATGCAATTAAGGTCTGAGACCATGGAGTATGATCACTAAATAGGCCTCAGGGCCTTCGGACGCACTGCTCCCTCTGCTCGAGACCCTCTTCTCTGGACTCTCTGGATGCCTGGCTCCTCCACCGTCAAGTCTCAGCTCAAGGGACACTTCCTCAGGGAGGCCCTCCCTGTCCACTCCATCTCAAGAGCCGTCACTCGCGAGCACACCATCACAGACAGCACAATCAGAAAGCTTAACACTCGTCCTTCAGTGTCCCTCCCGCTGCCTCCCGAGGCTGCGCGAGGGCAGAGGCCGCATGCCTTGTCTACACGTGCCAGCAGTGCCTCAGGTGTGCCCGGCACACAGTAGGTGCCGATGGACGGCTGCTGAGGGAGCGAGTGGACGAGTGTGTGCAAACGAGCTTCTGCATGGCGCTGGCCGCTGCACGCCATGAACAGTCACCAAAGTCTCTAGGATATGACAATATACTTACTTGTCCAACCTTGGAAAGTTTGAGTTCTCTTAACGTGTAGTCATGGGCGGCGCTTTCTTTGACGTTCCTGACACGCATGACTCCGTATTCTTTTAGAGCATACTCGTCAGGCCAGTACTTGACGCATTTACTCTGGAAGGGATCAGAAAAGACAGTTACTGTCTGTGAACTCTGAAAGAAAAGCCTAAACCAGCAGAAAGCAAATGTCCGAGTCTTGCTTTGTGACCACTAACATGGAAAATGGCCCAACACCAAACTATTGGGTTTCCAAAGAAATCAGGAGAAAAGTGCAAATTTTAAAAGCAGGTGCTTAGAGAAGCAGGGAGAAGGGGGGAGAAAAAGCCGCCTGTACAGAGCTGTCGGATCAACACACAGGTCGAAGGAGAGTCAGTGCTTGTTTGTTTATTTCTAAAGAATCAAAGATGCAAGGAGAGGGAATGACCAGGTTGAGGGCGCTGTCTAGCAAGGACCGCGTTTTGAATTCTGAAGACCCGCTCGTCACTGCGCAGGGAAGGCGAAGCTCGGGCTCTGGGGGTGGACGGGCTACGTTATAGGCCCGACCGTCTGGTTCCTTTCCCCCAGTGCGGGAGGGCTCGGCGCCTTCTCTAACCCAAGTGCGAATACCTCCAGCACAGAAAGGCAGCCGACGGGGTTCTGAACCAGCGGCTTTTTCTATATCCAGATCTGTCTGCTACCTACTGCATATGTCCCCTTCCCTTAACTGGGTGCCTGGGAACGCCAAGCACACAAGAGCGGCTGGCTTCAGAGCAGACAGATGGAAAAACGTGTCACCAAGAAAAATCATCCTTGCTGCCAAAGAGGAAGACGTTCCGCTCAATGAAAGACGCGTCTGTACATACGTGGTGACGTGTCCTGGGCAAAGAATGATTTTGTGTTTTGCTTCTTTTCTGGGCGCAGTCCCCAACGTAACTCCCTTTCCACAACCGAGACACAAGTATCGGTAAAAGAAAATGTCCTTGTGTATTAGGCAGGCTGAGAAATTCTCAGTTACAAAACGAGGAGGAAAAAGTAGCTGCGGAGTAGTAGCCCCAGAGTCAACGGTCAATTGAAAGAAAAGGAAAACACGGGAAGGAGAAAGTTCAACAGAAGAACTTAATGTATGGTGCGACTTTTTGGCTTAGCACAGCTTGAGATCTTTTAGTGTTTAGTATTTTGAATTCTGTCTTCTCTCCAGTGTTTTGGGGAGCCAGATACCCTGTGACAGATTTGATATATTTTTTTCTCCCAGTAAACACTTTTAATATTAGTTGCACTCAAGGCTGTTGTTATTGGCTAATCAATTTGGAGGGCTGCTGTGGCTCAAGAGACCGTCCAAGCACGACTCTAAAAACATTTTAGCTGACTTTAAACAGCTGTAAACTATCGCAGCCTGCCTCCCACTTTTCCAAACTCTGAGGTAAACCTTGACCAAAAAAAAAAAAAAAAAATCTAATCTGTGAGGGCTAATACTTGAGCTTTTAAATTAAAGCCCAGGGATCAAAAGGAATCGAGAGTCTGGTTTTTATTCTGTGAGGAGGGTGGGACCAGGGCAGGGATCATACTGACAGAGCAGGGTGTCAGAAAGGCCTGTGGAAAGAATGAAAGCCTCCCCATGTCCACCTTTCCACCCACACGGTGAGGAGGAAGAATGGGAAAGCAGGTCTGACTGGGATGAGAAGGTGGGGCAGTGTGACCTGGCCCAATGTGTGTCTGTTCTAGGAGCTCCTGGCAGCTTTTCTGAAAGGGACCAATCCTGATTCCTCTGCAGTGACACAAGCACCCTGTCTTCACAGCCCCTAGGTGCTCTGAGAAACAGATGGCCTCCTCTACCTACTATAGGGCAGCACACAGGACAGTGGGTTCAGCTGTCCTCTCCATCCTCAGGGCAGGTGACATTCACCTGAAGCGGAAACTAGGAAGACATCTTAACTGTTAATTCAAGAACCACCAATGTCACTGCAGGAAACCTTTGTTTCACAACGACCAGGTCAGGCCTCAAGGTATTCAGAAGTGTACCAGCCACCAGTATAATGGAAATCTTATAGGTTCACACTGCCCTTCACAGCTGTGAGAAAATTACGGTAGCAGAGCTAAAAACGCAAAACCACACACCTGTCTGAGGTTCAACCTACGTGTGCGACTGCTATACCCCATGCAGTCTTTTACGGAAGCCAATTCAAGGATACCTAGAAAAGCACGCTGACTAGAATGCAAACAAAAACACAGAACTTTTCCACATTAAAAGAACCTGCGTGGATAGGCTCACTTTGGGATAACACACAGAGTGCGCACTCGATGAGATCTGTCTGCTTCTCTGTAAGTGTGGCTGTTATAATTTGTAAAAACATGAAGAGATAAGAAGAGTGTGGGGAGACAGGTACCAGGCACATGCAGCTGCAGAGGCAGTGAACACTGGGACAAACACTCTGGAAGGCAGTTTGGCAGAACTTACACACTATGACCTAGCAATTCTTGACATCTATCCTAAAGAAACACTCGCCGCATAAACACAAAAGGAATAAGGTCATTCACTTCAGCGCTGCTTATAAAAGCAAAAACTGAAACCCTTAAATGCCCAGTGCATAATGGTAAATAAATTATGGTACATATATATACCATGAAATATCATGCCATTACTATGAAATAGACCAACATGTATTAATAAAAGTTAGAATGTATATTTAGTGGAGGGAGGGGGAACCCCAAGATACACAATAATGTATGAAAGCACTTTTTCATACAGTATTTTTCAGAAAACAGTACTATATACTTCTATAGGTACATACACGTACATAAAGGAATATATGAGGCTTTTCCAGAAAAAGTCCAGCCATTATTAATACAGTAAGAATGGCTTGCGTGGCATCGATTTGCCTGACAGCTAAGGAGGGTGGACTGGCCTGCGCATGTGTGAGCAGTGACGACTTCACTGTACTAGTCACGGGGGCGGCAGACCGCACTGAGCAAGCACATTTACTGTGTGGCCGTAACACTCAACATGACTGAGCGAGTAGGGCAATGAATCTGCATCAAATTTTGCGTTAAGCACGAACATTCCTCCACCGAAACTATTCAGATGATTCTAAAGGCCGCAGCTCTGGGCAACTGGTGATCGGCAGCTTCAACAGGGCAACGTGCCTGCTCATGCATCACGTCTTGTGCAGTTTTTTGGTGAAACATCAAATCGCCCAGGTGACTCAGCCCCTTACAGTCCAGACTTGGCACCCAGCGACTTCTGGCTTTTCCCAAAACAAAAGCCACCTTTGAAAGGAAGAGATTTCAAACTGTCGATGAGATTCAGGAAAATACAACGGAGCAGCTGATGGAGACTAGGAAAACGGTGTGAGGTCCCAAGGTGCCTACTTTGAAGGGGACTGAGGTGTCATTGTCCCATGTACAACGTTTCTTATATCTTGTATCTTCTTCCATAAATGTCTCTTTTTTGTATTGCATGGCTGGATGCCTTCTGTAGGTATGAAATGCCTACAGTAATTCCTTTAATACATCGATGTACGTAAATGCCAAGAAAAGTGTCGAATAATACACATCAAATGGGGTTTATGTTGGAGGAGGGGACTAAAATGGGCGAATAAGGGACGGTGACAAAGGCAACGTTAACCTTAACTATGTTTGAATATTTCTATGAACCCACTGTTCAGATAAGTCCAATTAATTTTTAAATGCTTAAAAATCATGATTAGTGCAGTGTACATGACCAGAGAAATCAATCACTGCTGGTTAGTACCCTATTCACCGGAAAGGACTAGACGGGCCTTCCTTCCTACGCCCACTTTCTGATCACTGCTTCTGGATAAAATGGTAACAGGGTTGGATTTACCCTCCCACCTTAAACAACTGAAAAACTGGAAAAATTAAATAACACATATAACAGAATTAGTAACAAGGACATTAGAAGTTTTTATAAATGTATTCCACATGTTCAAAGTTAGAGGGAATGATGCACATATGAAGAAGACAGAAGATATTTAAAAGAATCTAATAAAACTTCTAGAGATGAATGGGACAATGTGTGAATGAAAAATACATTGAATAGGACTAACAGATTATACACTGCAGATGAAAAGATTAACTTAAAGACACAGCAAAAGAAATGATCCAAAATGAAACACAGAAGGAAAGAATGAGAACTAGGAAAAAACAAAATCGGAGGCTCAGTGAGCTGTAGGACAACTTCGAACAGCGTAATAAATGCGTAATTGGTGTCTCAGGACAGGCTGGCATTGGGGTACATATGTGGAGAAATAGTAAACAGTATCTAAATGTGAAAAAAGAAAAAACATAAATCTACAGGTCCAAGAAGTTCAACGAACCCCAAGAAGACAGCTGAAGAAAGCTACACCGAGGCACGCCATCGCCAAATTTCTTCAACGCCCTTTTTCCCAGAGGGTCCGCTGTCTTAAATTTAATTTGGTTATTCAATTCTTAACAAGGGCAACCTGATGTGGACAATAATTTTAAAATACTTTATCAGAAGGGTATGTAATATACCTTTCCTCTCTCCACTTCTTTTGTTGTCATGACAATCACTCGGGAATTCTCTTGAAACACCATCCGCCAGAAGTCATTCACCGTATTCTGCAGACAGCCTTGTGTGGCAATATAACTCTTTTTGGGCTTTGAATTGTTGCACTTGGTTTCAAATTCAGGCTAGAAATTTAGCAAGAGAAAACATCAAACATTTGAAAGCTGCTTCCAGGACACAAGAAAGGGTTTAAAATAAAAAACAGGCTAGCAACGTATGGTCAGAGGACACTGTGAAAAGCGAAGTTTACCATGATAATATTCGCATTGATGTAATCGGAGACCGGCTCGTTGGGATCGCCGTCATGTAGGACAACTCTGGTATGATCGACTGCAAGAAACAGAGACCACGGTCACGAAAGTACTCCGACCTCTTTGAGGCAAATGGGTTCAAAACTGGTTCATCCTCAACCTAGTCCAAGTTTTGTTCACTGAATGATACGACCACATGAAAAATTAAGTCCTAAATAAGCACCACAATAACCTGAACACCACAGGCTGCCTCAGCGTGCTATCTTTAGGGGGAACGAGCCCTGGCTGATGCGGCTCAGGAGACTGAGAGCCAGCCCGCGAACCAAAGGGTCGCTGGTTCGATTCCCAGTCAGGGCACACGCCTGGGTTGAGGGTCAGGTCCCCAGTTGCGGGTGCACGGGGGGCAACCACACATTGGTGTTTCTCTCCCTGGCTCTCTCCCTCCCTTCCCCTCTCTCTAAAAGTAAATAAACAAAACCTTAAGAAAAAAGAAAAGGAACAAAACAGCGGCGCCCCTCTGCTGGCGCTGACAATGTGCTATGTACACACGAGCGATGGTCACTGGGAGAAGCCGGGTAAGGGCATGTGAGACCTTCAACATTGTTTTTACAACTTCCAGTGAATCTAAAATTATTTTTTTAAGCTGGGTTTTTATTTTTAAAAAAAAGGGGGGGATAATAAAGTACAGGTAGATGACATAATGTCTGAGATTTGCTACAAAATAGTCATAATTTGGGAAGAGAGAAGTGGACACAGTACAGATTACTGACAAGAGTGGGCACGAGTTGACAGTTACTGGTGCTGGGAAATGGGTACATGTGGGTTCTTTACACTGTTCTGTCTACTTTTGAATACACAGGATATTTTCCATAATAAAAAGGGTTTTTAATGAAATAGAATGACATATAGTATCTAGAAGACAAGATTCGGATGTATCAACTGACCAAATTTTATTTAAGTGATATACAAATCTGAGTGCTCTACCTAAGCAACATATTTTACAATGGAAATTAGTAACATAGTTGTATGTCTTAAAAATAATGTTCTTTTGCCTCAGACTCCCCATCTTGAAAGTAAGAAGATCTTAATCAGAGGAAACATCTAACGGGGATCTTAAAGGGAGGAAGGGGCCGTCATGTTGTATTTAGATACCACAGGCCATGGTTCCCTTCATCTTTTCCTACATCCCTACGTCTTAGTAACGAGCACCATTAGCCCTCCTGAGCAGAAGTGAAAACTTAGATATAAAGAGGATGAGGCTTCCCCGAGGTCATTAGGACCACGCTGCGGCTCAAACTGGTTCCCTGCTAAGTCCTCATTGCCTCTTCTCAGTATTATAAATGCCTCCATGCTCTCCCGTCCTGACCTACACACATTAGGAATAACCCATATGGATGTGACATACGTACACACCGCATCTTTGTGCATATGGTACAAAAAGCAAAGGGCTGCTACATGCACAGATGGGTTTATAACATCTGACAAAATGGCTCTGGTCTGATGAGGCATCAGAGCGATGCTCTCCAAATTTGACCATGAACCCCAATGAACTTCTAATAATAAAGTAAGCACTGAAATACAAACCCATGTATTCAATCATATGTACAAACAAGCCTGGTGTTTAAGTTGGGTAAACACTTTATGTACGCACTGCCAACAATCTGTACCTCAGATTTAAAGTTTTCCTTTTTATTTTAAACAAAGGATATAAAGCAAGAGGAGTTCTAAATATCCCCTCCCTTCCCCACCCTGCTTGCCCGACATGGCCCACTCTGGAGACCTCTGACGGAGAGCGCGACGCTAGGTGCAGTGACTTGGGGGCTCTGGTTACCAGCTCTCCCCCTTACTCCTACTTGCGACCTCACACAACGGTCTACGACATGGGGACGGTAGGAACACCCACCCGGTGTGCATGTGGCGTGCACTGAGTGAGGTTTGGCGCAGTCTGCCCTCCAGGGAGAGAGCTGTAACAACTGTCTAGTGCCATTTCTGGGATCCTCATCTGAGGCCTACAACCCTCTGGGCCTCTTTCTCCCCCTGGTTCACCTTGGGCTCTACCTGGCAGCCTCTGGGTGTTAACGGAGGTGCTCCTGAGCGGAGTGTGGCTGTGCGCCTGAATCCCCAGGCACCCGAGCTCCAGGCATCAGGGAGCCGAAGAGCTGTTAGAGTCCTCAGGAGGGGCCCGCCTGTCCCCCCATATGAGGGAACAGGGTCTCAGAGAGGAGGTGTGCCTTTCCCAAGGCCCGGGAGCCAGGCTCCATAGAGCAAGGACATGAGCCTGGGACCCCTGCGGCTCCTGGTGCGTCCTGGCACGGGGAGACCGCAAGCCTTGAGACCATCACTCCGAGGCAGGCAGAATTAATTAACAGATGGAAACAACCGCATGGAAAACTTCCTAGCGGCAATTTCACTCAGTAATCGGCACTGCAGGAACTCAGGAGTGAGGCCGTCAGTCCCTCTCACAGTTGACTATTCTGGAAACTGTTCACAATGAAAAGACGCTCACGCCTCAGTTCTGCTGATAAGGGTACACGGCTCTCAGGAAGAATTAGAGGGACACTGGGAATCGAAATCTCCAAGAGTGACTATACAGGACTGAGAAGAATATTGATACTTACAGGGCAGGATGTTTTTATATCTATTTTTGTTTTTATTTTCTTGCCTCTGGCCCTCTTTGCGGCTGTAGAGAAGTTTGCACTCCTGTTGTTGTAGTGTCTAGAGAGAAACAAAAGTAACTATTATTATGTATCAAAGCATTAAAGGAAAAAAAAAAAGCCTGGCTCAGTTTCTGCTTTAAGTAATTTATCCTGGGAAAAGTTCACAGTCCTATGCAACAGCTAGGAGAATGCTCCTGTTAACGCTGTACCAAGCGGCAAACCATCAGAAACAACGGACACGTCCAACAAGAAACAGCTGCCTAAATGACACTATTGTTCGTTCACACAAAAGAACTTTCTACAGCCATTTAAAGATGTTCTAGGAGAATATTTCATGCCTTGGAAAAATAATCAGAGTAAGTGTCAAGTGGAAAGCTCAATCTTGCAAAACAGTGTATGACGTGGGCCACATGTCTACATTTGCATGCAAGACATGGTAGAAAACTACACACCCCAAAAGTAATGGGGTTCTTGTTTGGGTCAGTAGGGTTATGAAGGTTCTTTCTCCTCTTTCTCCTCGTCCTCTCCCCCTCCTCCCTCATTCTTTTACCTTTTTTTCTTTTTTTGCTTAAATTTTCTACAATGAATAAGTATTTATAAAAAGAGAACTCTTTAAAAATAACAAATACTAAGAATGAAAGCCAGGCGGAGGACAAAGAGGGCAAAGAGGACCAAATATACAACGACAGAAGATGAGACTTGGGTGATGAGCCCACAACAGAGTGTACAAGATGTCATGTCATAAAGCTATAGGCCTGAAATTTGTTATTAACCAATGTTATCCCCCCAAAATTTAATGTTAAAAAACAGAATGAAAGCCAGTGGGGATTGGGTACAGTGTACAAATAACAGATGTCATCCGTGCTCTCGAGGAGTTTATGACCTGCCTCCTTTTACCATTGCCTAATTCACAGCAAGCCACATATACATCAGCAGTCAAACCTGGATACCAGGGGGCAGCAGAAGCGGTTTGGGGACCGGGCCGTGGGCGTGCAAGCTTTGTTAGCAAGGCTTTATTACAGTCTTCCTGTGCCAGAAACTCACGTTACTGCCATGGGCAGCCTGCCTGTGTCCACACAGGCACCGGCCTGCCTCCCCACCCGCCATGTCCCCACAGCCAGAGAGTAATGACGAGAACGCGGGTTCCTGAAGTGAGTGGTCAGGAAGGACGACTCTGCAGGGCAGGGAGGCGGGGACGGCCACAGGGAAATAAGAGGCTGAAGCTTGCAGCCACGGAAGGACTGGCCCCGTGGAAGAGGAGACACGGGGAAGTGAAGAGCCAGCTGCAGAAACAGGCAGGAAGGTGGATAAGCCAGGCTGACGCATTTTCAAGGGGTGGGTTTCATTTTCAAAATTACCAAAAGGGCCTCTTCAAGAGGCCGTTAGCTTCAAACAGGCCTACTCTGGAACGGGAAATCATAACTGGGCAAATCAAGAAAGTGAAAGGCAGACGAAAACGAAATTTGTGTGTGTGTAATAAATAAATGCCAAAATGGTTGCCCCTTCAAGATTTCTACAAGACCTGACAGAGTCAGTATTTCCTAACAGGGCAGCCCTGTTATTTCCATTTCATTTATCTGAGGTTCACAGGCAGGTGTGAAAGTCGGGAGTTTAAACTGCTATTTGACTCTCAGTTTCAAAATGCAATATTCGGCCTTGATGCGCAGCTCATAACAAAAGTGTTTAGTTGGCTGACACCTGGAAAGAAGTAAAATACAATGTGCACAGAACTCTGACAGTGAAAACAGTCATTCAAATTTTTTAAATGCAGATTAATTTACAGCCATTTGCCTTCTCTAAGCTGGCATTTCCTTTGAACTGTGAGCCATATTACTGAGCAATATTTGCTGGGTTATTAAGAAGGAGGTTCAATCTTGATTTTTAGACATTAAGGTGATGTTCGAAAAGTCCAAATGCTATAAACGGACTGAATCACTTAAAAATCAACAAAGAAGAACAACATTAACAAAAGCCACGACTACGCGATAATCGGCCGCTGGATTCAAAACAAGCTTGGCAGTACAGCAAAGGTGTGCTGGGGGACGAACTTCACGCGACACTTCGTCGCTTGCGGAGAGCGCTCGGCCAGAGCAATCTCTACGACAGGTGCGTTTCGCCCAGGCCCTCCCTGTGAACCACCTTCAGCTTTTCCCTCGGTCTTCGGATCCAGCCCAGGCTTTTCAGAGCAACTTGCGAAGCCTTCTCTTCTGAGCTCGTGGAGGCCTGCCTCTAACCTGAACTTCTGCTTCACCCAGTTGCTCTCTTCCCTGTGCCTCAGTTTCCTCTAGTGCGAAGTGAGGATAATCCTCATTACCTACCGCACAGGGCTCGCAGAAGAGCTAAAGGAGGCTCTCTGTGAAGGGCCGACCCAGGTCTGGCACACGAGGGAGCGGTAAACACACGCAGGCTACCGCTGTCCGGCTACCGCTGTTCCATGAGCGCTGCACTCCGCTGCTCCAGGTGTGGTCAGCATACCAGCGGCAGCGGCATCACCTGGGAGCGACTCAGACACAGGGTTGCAGGTCCTGCCCCAAGTCTACGCACTCAAAACCTGCACTTCAACAAAACTGCCAAGTAACTCACAAGCGTGCAAGAAATTTGAGACACGCTCTCTATACTCCAGCCGCACCAAGATACACGGAAGGGCCTTGTACGTCCCATTTCTTCAGGTTTTCGTGCTCTTGGACATGCTACCCCCTCCGCCTAGAACTCCCTTTCTCTGCCTGGAGCACCTACACACAGTTATGGTTTATTTATTCTTTAAGACCCACCTCAAATACCTCCTCCTCTGGGAAGCTTTCCCCACTCACTCAGCAGCACGGAGCACAGCCTCCCTGTGCCACGCGATCCTTACTTACTAAGCGCGCTGTCTACAGTGCCTTCCCTGCTGAGAAAATATCCCAGGGTGTACCGGGACCGGCCGCCCAGGGAGGGCAGGGCCGAGAGCCTAGAGAAGGAGGCTGGCGACTCCAGAATTAAACAGTTTATTAAGGGAACTTACAGACAGAAGCAGAATTTTGGGCAGTGGCGAGACAGTGGCTCTCCCCACCCAAAAGAGAATGAGGACTTGACAGATGTACATACACACACACGTATATATACACATACATGTATATGTGTGTGTATATACATGCATACACATACAGTCACCAGGAACACAGGTGGCCTGTAGCCAAGTGACAGGTGCTTGTTAAGAGCTGAGTATTACTAGGCGGTAAGCAACTTAATGGTCCTACTTATTTATCCGTTCAGTGATGTGGGTCCACCCCCACCCCACCCCCATGGTGGTCACTGAGAGCAACCTGTCTCTTACGACAGCGTCAGTCACATCGAGCACTAAAAACCATTTCGTCCGACACCTTCCCAAAGTACACTTGTCACACTGAATCCCACCTATGTTTTGCCAATCTGTCTCCTCTACAGAGCAGGGGTCAGCTGGCTACGCCTGCGATCAGCAGGGCATGGGGCACATAGTAGGCAATCGAAATGTGTTTGCTGAATAAGCAAGTGAGAAACAGGGAGGGACAGGGGAGAGATGAACCACAGGTCGTCACCAGTTCCGGCCTCGGCACGCCAGGCCCGTACTTAGAATCCCGTCCCGGCACTGCAGACCTGGGCTTCAACAGAAAGGAAAGTCATTGAGGGAAAAAGACCAGAGCATTTCCCAGTCTCCAGTCGCCTGGGAAGCAGCTTCAAGGTGTCCGCCACCCTGGCACACCAACTGTTCCATCAGTCGTTTTCTTAAATTCACCTCCTCTTTTTCTTCATAAAATGTATTTATGAGGGAACAACAGTAACACTGCTCAGAGTTAAAGCCGGCTGCTGGGAAAGAGGAGGTTTACGCTGTTTACCCTACTTTTGGGTGTTTGAGAATGTCAATAAAAGGTTTTTATGCACAAATTCATAATACGTAAAAATGTAGCCCTGGCTGGTGTGGCTCAATGGATTGAGCGCTGGCCTGAGAACCAAAGGGTCACCAGTTCAATTCCCAGTCAGGGCACGTGCCTGGGTTGTGGGCCAGGTCCCCAGTTGGAGGACACATGAGAGGCAACCACACATCGATGTTTCTTTCCCTCTCTTTCTCCCTCCCTTCCCCTCTTTCTAAAAATAAATAAATAAAATCGTTGGTTTGTTGTTTTTTTTAATATAAGACCTCCTGCTAACATCTCCCAGTCTCCCCGCCTCCCCGCACGTGGCTGTGGCCTCCTGAAGGAGAGAAAGGGAGCTGACGAGGGCTGTCAGACAGATGGCCTCTTGGTCTGGACGCCTGAATAATCATTAAGACAGCGGTAACTGCCTGGGCAGACGCCAACAAAGCACTCCGCCCGAGCTGAATACACTTCTGTTTCCCTGTGGCATCTGTCTCTATGCAGAGGGGCACTGCCATCCTCACTCTGTCTCCTTGCTGCAAACGCTGCAGTGGGAGCAGGCATACGGGTGGGTGAAAGCCCCCCTGCACGACCTGTCACCATTTCTCTGCAGTGATTTTGGGGCAGCTCGCCCTGACCGGGTCCACGGCCCCATCCAGGAACAAAGGGGCGGCTGGAAACTCATCACCAGAGAAGATGCCAACTGGTCAGAAGCAAAACTAATCCCAAATTCGGTCCCTTACTGTGCTTGCTGTAAGCCAAGTTGCCTCCTTCCTCCAACAAGGCAGAGTATGAGCAAATAAGCAAATTAAAATGCATGGTCCCCGAAGGGGAAGGAGCAGGCTGTGACAAAGAAAACAGCAGCCAACGCTACAGGACAAATCTATCATTAAGTGTGGGATTAATTAAGTGGTGTGAGTTTCTGGAAGGAGAAGGTGAAGGATGTGGTTGGGTGCAATTTAAGAAAGGACGCCATGCCCTGGTTGATGGAGCTCTGTGGATTGAGCACCGGTCTGAGAATCAAACGGTTGCCGGTTCCATACCCAGCCAGGGCACATGACGACCTGGGCCTGGGGCGGGGTGCATGAGAGGCAACCAATTGTTGTTTCTCTCCCTCTCTTCCTTCCTCCTTTCTGCACTCTCAAAAAAAAAAAAAAGGAAGTCATCCCAGCAAGTTGGGGACCATAAGCAAAGGTGGCTAAGAGGCCAGGGTCAGTGAGAGGGTGAGGGAAGCTGTGTGCCCACAGGTGGTGAGAAATGCCCCTGAGGACAGGGCAGAGGCTCACCCACGGTGAGTGGGAAGAAGTGCGGTGTGGCAGGCCTGGGGTCAGAAGTGCCAAAGTTCAAATTGCAGCCAGGCACATCCCTGGGGACAATCTTCTCACTTCTGGGCTTCAGTTTCTTCAACTCCAAAATGCAAGTACTGTTAGTAGGAAACAGGGAGCCACTGAAGGTTTCTGAGCTTCAGAGTGACAGGAGACATGCCGAGAGCAGATCAGCATGAAGGACGAGTAGAGGGGCAGAGGCAGAGAGGTCGATTAAGTATGTGAGCGGCTCATGTCTCCCGGGGTGATGACAGCCTGCACCCCCCAGCCCCAGGCCTGACTCCTGTCTCTGCTGCCGCCCACCTGGACAATCCCGGGCGGGTACCTTGACCTCTCCGAGCATCCTGAGATTGCTCTACCTATCCCACAAGATCAGGAGATACAATGAGATGACCTCCCTAGCCCAAGGTGCAGCACCACGTCGACGATAAAGGCTAGTTTCCTTCCTTCCTATAAGGCTAGAAAGAAAAATCAACAGAGCCTGGTGAACAGCAAGGCGTGGGAGAAAGCAGAGAAGGACGCACGCAGGGGCGCTCTGAGGGTTCCAGCCGACGGGACCAAAGAACAAACAGTACAACCACCGCCAAGGACAGTAAAAGGGGATGTTTGGCTTGAAGGGGAAAATAACAGGTCCCACTCTGAATACGCAAGTTTGAAGAGATATGACAGCCAAGGAGAAATGCAGAAGGCACAATTCAAAAGGCAAAACCAGAGCTCGGAGCAACACAAACTTAGGGGCAATCAGAATTGGATGAGGACAGACACATCCCCAAAGAAAAGCACATTTAAAAGAGGATGGCACCCTGGCCGGGCAGCTCAGCTGGTTGGAGCGCAAACCCAATGCACCGAGCTCACAGGCTGAGTCCCTGGTCTGGGCACACACTAGAATCAACCAACGTCTGTCCTGTCTGTCTCTCTCACCCCACCCCCTAAAATCAATACGTAATTTTTTTTTTAATTTAAAGCAGGATCAGCAGAGGGTCCAGACCACATCTTGGAGAGCCACCAGAGTCAGCTGGTTCAGGGGAAAAAAGGCAATGAACAGCAAGAGAGGCATGAGGGAAGGGAAGAAAAAATAAACCAGGCACATGCTGCCACAGATCAGAAAACTTGGGATGGGAAGCTGGACAGCCGCCACGTCAGCTGCCGCGTCAGGAGCGGCACCGAAGGAAGAGGCTAGAGAACAAACTATTTGTCTTGCGGTAAGAAAGCTGTTGGGGTCTCCTGAAAGTGTTATTTCAGTCTGTTGGGAGAAGTCACATTCCAAGGTTAAAACGGGGAGGAGCTAAGAAACGGAGGATGCGGCACCAGTCCACGTGGTGAGGAAGACAGGCCAATGGCAGATGCAGAAAGTAGCAAGGCCGTTTAAAGGCAAAGGGAGAAGGTGAAGCAGGGACGTGCAGGCACATTTGGTTCTTAAATTCTCTGTAAAGATGTCAAGGGCCCCAAATAAAAACAATTCTAAAGAGAAAAACGTGGCACTAGAGGGGCAGAGGATGAGACGGGAGAGGAGATTAGGGGGGCGGGGACAGAAAGAGAGAAAAAAGCAACAGTGCAAAGGAAACAAAGGAACTTCTCCAGAATGAAGCTTTTGGAATAAAACCTCTAACCACTGCAATGCTCTGCCCACAGGAGGGTGGCAGCCCTGGTATTGACTACTGGAGCCCAGGCCTAGATGGAAAATCCTGCGTACAGCTTATGCCCGCCCTCCTGTAGCCTGGCCAGGGGCTCTCGTTCAATGTGGCACTGCTTAGTCACCATGGGGAAGATTTCCGCTAGAGATCGCCAGGAAGAATTATTATTCTAGACACAGCTTTGGGGTGCAGTTAAAGCCTTGTTTCCATAAAAATCTAACTATCTCAAAGGAGAATTTATAGCTCCCCTGAGCAGGATGGAACCACTTTAAAGAAATCAAACCGGACTGTGGGCTTGAAGACAGACACGAGCTCCTCCTACAGACACATCGCTTGGCAGAGCTGCAGCCGGAATCAGGACACCTGTGCGGCTTTTGGCAAAAGGACTGTAACGCCCGTACGAACTGAGAACAGCTCCGACCAAGGCAGAGGGCGGCCTGCCTAAGGCAAGGAGCCTGGGCTTTAGCAACCAACCAAATCACCAAGGAAAACAAATTTTCAGGTGCTGGGGGTAAATAACCCCAGTTAATAAGTGTTGTGTGGGGTTCGTAGGCCCGTGGGTTTTGGGTTTTTTTTTAACAGGAAACAGGAGGTTCGAAACTGAAACCTTTCTGAAATGCACCACTGCGACCCTGAATTAGATCCTTTGGACAAACGTGTAGAGGGTTCTCAAAGTCTAAAATGTGCTTTCACCAAGCCTCAAACAGGGACTCCAAATGAAAACGAACTATGGGGGCAAAGGGGAACATGTCAAAGCAAAGCCTGGAACATTCCTCCACACTTTTGAGCATCAGAAAGCTGTTCTCTCTTGAAATAAACACAAAAGGTCTGAATCCAGTACAGCTCTCACTGCTGAAAGCAGCTCAGATTCAAAACAACACAAACACTTATTTTGTGCCTCTGCACCAGGCTTTCTGCTGAACACAGGAGCTACAGTGAACAAAACAGGATTACTGGTCTTTGTGGGGCTGGGATGATCTGGGTGATTTTCTTAGGTGATAGACACACAGCAGACATAAAACCACAGGATCAAAGTGCGTCTGTCTCTTTATTTGTCCACCATCAGTTTCATTTGAGCAAAACTTCTCTTTATTCCAACATACCGTGCAATGTTACCTGCTTCTACAGATTCTTAATACAAGAGGCACACATTAGCCAATAACCACACAGACGACTCATGAATTCCAACGGTGGTAAGGGATGGATCTGCTGCATGTATACCAGGAAGAACTAACCCTGGGCATGGGGACAGGGATCAAGCAGGGTTTCCCTGAGAAAAAGATCCTGGGGCTGGAAACTGAAGAGTGAAGAGATGTTAGCAAGGTGGAGAAGTGAAGAAGAATATTCTAGCACAATCCTGCCTGCAACACCATAGAATTTGTTGAATAATATTCCAGTTAGATGTCTAATAGGCAGTTCAAACTTGAACGTGTCCAAAAAGAAAGCTGATCGCCTGTCCCCAAACCGGTTCCTCCCAGCCTTCCCCATCTAAGTAAACGGTAACTCCATCCTACGAATTGCTCAAGCCACAACTATCACCTTATCCTTGCCTCAGCTCTGTCCTACCACCCAACCTGTCAACACTTCCTTCAGATACTGACCATCCTACCTTCAAAATCTCGAGGCCCGAACCACCTCCACAGCTGCGCTCTGGCCCCAGCCCCCATCGTTTCTCCACTCGGATGACTGCCATCTGCCTCCTCACTGGCTTCCCTGCTCCCAACCTCCCCCTTGCAGCGTGGCCTCTGCTCGGCAGTTCGAATCTCTCTGTAGACCCTCCTCTTCCTCCAAGTAAAAGCCGACGGCCTTACCCTGACGCACGGGGCCTGCATGACCTGAATCCCACCTTCGTGTCGCACCTCTACGTTTCCCTCTTGCCCACTCTCCAACTGTACGGACCCGTTTGCTGATCATGCCACATATCAAGGGCGTTCCCACTTCAGAGCCCTTGCATTTGCCATTGCCTTTGCCTAGAAGGTTCTTCCTGAGGTGTTCTGCATGGCTTGCTCCTTATTTCTTTTAGGTCTCTGGTCACATGCCACCTTATCACAGACATCTACGTAAAGTAGCGAAGTCTCCACCAGCAGCTCGCCCTTTCGTCCTGCCCCACTGAATCAGGTCTCCATCACACTGACCAGCATCTCAGAGTGAATATTTACCTGTTTCTTTGTTTACTGTCTTTCCCAATTGACTGTAAGCTCCAGAAGGACAGACTTTGATCTGCTCCCTGATACGTCTCCAGAACCTAAAACAGAGACTCTAGCACACAGTTTATATTTAACAAATATTTGCTAAATGAATGGAATGACTAAATCACGGCCACCACCAGTGTCTGCTGTTTGTGGTAGCTATTTTGGGGGCATCTGCCCAACTCCCTACAACCCGCATCTCTGGGAACTATTCTTCCCCAAACAGGGTGGTCCATGTCAACATGTCCCTTCTGTGTGATCATGTCCTGGGCATTGCTCCTTGGACCAAAGATGGAGGGTATCTGAGCCAATGAGAGTCTCAGGCTTTGGTACAAAGACTGGAAGTTGCTAGTTACTATACTGAAAGGGGCTAGAAGTAAGGTTTGTGAGTCAAGAAACGGAGAGATCTGCTGAAGGAAAAGAAGGATGAAACACATATGTGGACAACGGGGATACTGGGAACAGAGGGGGAGGCAAGACGGAGGAGGATGAAGAGGAAGAGTAGGGGCCAAAGGGCTGCTGGCGGCAAGATTTCCATCCTTAGCTCGGGTGCTGCAGTCAGATGCAGTGTCCAGACTTGGTCTTCAGTGTCCCCTGGCGGCTCGGGCCCAGAGGACTCCAAAGGGAGGAAGGAAGATGAAGAACAGAGGGGCAAATACCTGTGGTGCAGCCACGCAGTATACACCTCGCCACACGCACCACGGCTGAGTGCAGGTTGCAGGTAACCTGCACGTCGCAGGCACCGAATAGCAGGATCAAAACCCGCCTTGTCACTTATTTAGTGTCAGCCTCATTCTAGCAGAACTTTCCTTCAACAAATCCAGAAATACGATCCGCCTCTTTACATTCACAAGCAGAGATATGCAGGAGATGCAAGATGCTTACAGATCAGAAATGGGCGATCTCTAGGGAAAAACAAAGACTTGGGTTCACAGTGTCTCGATCACACAACATATCCTGGGAGAAAAGCATCAACCTGAATTAACTCCAGGAGCAAAGGAGAAAAGAACCAGAGCTTCACAAGAGACTTTGTATTTCAAGAGGCATCTAAAGTGAAGGCAATCTGTAGGCGTCTTCTGGGAAACACACCTGAAGGGCACATAAGAGTGTCACAGGTAAGCGGTTGGGCATACAGACAAACCAAACGGAGCTATCCGAGCGAAGTCACCAACTGCAATTCAGAGTTCTGGTTCGTTTTCAAGACCATGAGAACACACGGCAAGAAGGACCTGATTCCAAATTTATCACCGCCCAGGAAACAACTAAGGACAATCACTAAAATAATCACGCCTTGCTGTTGCAGATCAAACTCCAGTTTCAGAGGATTTAGGTTATAATGAGTCTCCGCTTCCACATTCCTAATTCCTTTCCATAATGGTTTGTTCTGTTCTCAGGCTTATTCCCCTGGCCCCAACCTTAAAGGGCAATTTTTTTTAATTGACTGGCTTTGAGAAGCAGGTACATAAGAAACCAGGAGAGCAAGCCATCAGCTACTTAGATCTAGATTCAGTTTAAATGAAGAGTTAATGCCCTGATCTAGTGCATGACAATTTAATGCCTCGGCCTGATCTCCACGGAGAACTTGTAGAGTACAGACATGATCCTGTTTTTATCAAGCTCCCCCAAACGCCAATCGACCTGCCCGTTCTGTTGTTAATAACGTATAAAAGCGGGCCTGACTCCGAGATGTCACAGAGGGCAGCCAACAGGTCAGCATTTCAAATCAACCTTCTCTTCCATGGCCAGAAAACTCAGGTTAGGCGTTCCTTCCAAGGTCCTATCCTGAACCCACCAAGGAAGCGTGACAGACAACCCCACTGCCACAGGTTGTTTGGGGAGGTTTGCTCTCGTTTACCTAAGCGCCACTTCAGGGAAGTTAGTGTTCGAGAAGCCACCACTGTACCAGATATGCAGCTCATTGTGGTAATTTTCTCAAAGTTCACAGTCACTTTATGGGAAAAGTGGTCTATACAAAAGGGTCACCTCCGCTGCCATTTTAAAAGGAAGCGTAACGTTGAAATGGGTTTAGATTACAAAATAGCTCACTATTTCTTTCTCTATTTTTGCTTTTTTTTTAAACTATTCCTTTTACTTACCAAAAGGGTCTGACATGTTTCAATTTTTATTAAAAATTGTATTTTACACACTTTAAATATGCTAACCAAAATCATATGTGGTATAAAAATAAAAATTAAAGACGAGTAACAAATGCCATTTTTCAACATAAAACATTAGAAAACAGCCAGCAAAAACTGGAAAGGGTGCCTGCACAAGCTATTCGTTGTGTCCTCTTTGTGATACATTCAGAAACTCTCCAGGTGCCCATCAATGTGTTGGATAAATTGTATCACATTTGCGAAATGGAATACTTTGCGATACAAATGAAAGAAGGCTAGCTCCAGAAACTACTGTGGAGTGCCCTCCAGGACAGTGAAAGCAGCGAAGCTGGAAAACATATGTAAAAGTATGCTACTATTTTTCCATGAGAGAGTAGGATATGGAAACAGATACATTTGCTTATACTTGTAAAATGTAATAATAAACTACAACTTTTTTTAAAAATGGCTCTACATATAGGGAAGAAAAGGTAGTCTTCTTTGAATATACTTTTTAGACTTGACTTCAGATTCAAAGGCAGTATTTTATGTAATTATAAATAAATTTTATACAACTTTAAAAAATCTGAACATAAAATGAAGCACCTATATATCCAGTTAGTGAATAATCACACAAAAAAATGTTACAAATGAGCATAAAGCACAGTAATTTGACTATCCCTCTCTGGAGAATCTACCCTAAGGATTAAAAAGAAAAAAACTAGGAAAAATATAAAACCGCTTTCAGTAATGATATTATTGGCGGTAGTAGAAGTCATATTATTCTGAAACTGTTGCATGACAATGTGGGACAAAGCAAAGAAGCAATCACGTCATGCCTGGAGAGGTGGGAGTTCGGCGTAGAAGAAAGGAGGTACAGGGTAAGATCAGTAAGGATAGTAAGTCCTCAAGTCCTGAATTTGAGGTATCGTTTGGACTCATAATGTATTTTATTTCGAGTAAAATGTTTTTTCTAGCTTCATCATTTGTGAAGGCAATAACCAACCTAGTAGCAATGAGTACCTCTGGCTCCCAGAATATAGTCTCTAAATACCACTTCCCACAAAAGGAAGGAAGAAAGAAGAAAATGAAAGAGAGAGAAGGGGAGGGGTAGGCTAACTCACTCCTTGGAGAAATGACTGGTTCCAGTTCTGACACAGGAAACGTACTGCCCCGTAACTTACCACACCAGAAAGTAAGAAATCTAGCGAAACCTATTAAGAGTGTATAGCAAAGATTAGAAGGCAACCTGTAAGAACTCCCACTGGTCAAAACTAAAATAATTCAAGCAACAAAAAGGTAATAAATGCCATGGATAGAAGCACACCAAATGTATTAAAAATCCATGAGTACATATTGATACAAAAATAAATTTTTTTGGAGAATGCTATTTTGACAACTGCTTAGTAAAAAGGAAAGAATCAAACATTTCTTTTGCCTTGATGATGAAAAGCTTACCTTTATAGAACTATTCCAGCTAATAAGTAAAGAAGAAATGATATAGTCAGAATATCACAATCTTACACCTCTTACAAACTAATGGATGTAGGCAGTAATTATCAGTGGCTGCTAAAACATAAAAGAGAAGCAACAGGACAGAAGTGCCTCCTGCATATGCAGTCTTTCCAAAGGAAAACTAGATCTAGCAAAGCCCTCTGGATATATCAACTGACAAGAAATATAAGGGACAGAAAAACGTGCTAAAGCCATCACAGAGACCCACTCAGCAAAGTCCAGGCCATAAGCAAATCTCAGGACAAAGAGCTTGCTTTCTCCAATAACAAAAACGAAAAAGAGGGTGCTGTGCTCTGAGTGCTTGGGTCCCTTCAAAATTCGTAGTTGAAATCCTAAAGCCTCAGCGTGACGGGATTAGAAGGTGAGGCCTTTGGGGGTGATGAGTTCTCCAAGGGAAAGCCCCTACCCCTTCCACAGCGTGAGGACACAATGAGAAGTCTGGAACCTGGAAGAAAGCCTCGGTCAACCCTGTTGGGTCCCAGCCTCAGCTCTCCAGCCTCCAGGGCTATGAGAAAGGAGCTTCTGTGGTTTACAAGCCACCCAGGCGGCGGCATCTTGTCGTAGCAGCCTGAGTGAAGTGAGACAGGGAGGGGGAGAGGAAGAGGAAGAAAGAGAGAGGGAGGGGGATAAAAGGCAGTCAAAATATTAAAAGACTCGAGATTTTAAAAAGAGAGATACGTGTATAGCTTATCTGAATATTGATACAACAGCGTTTTTAAATTCTAAGCCAACTGCCATAATCTGAACAATAACTGGATATCTGAAATGGTAGTAGCATTTTGGTTAACTTTTCAAGGATTCCATAAATATTGATCTATTTTTAAATAAAGTAAGATGATATCTGGGTAACTGATGAAGCTGATACATGGGGGTTCTTTATATAAATCTATTTTATATATGCTCAAAAATTTTTTCATAAATGAGTTGGGGAAAAAGCACTTCCCATTTCAAACAAACTGCAAGTGTGTGTGTGTGTGTGTGTGTGTGTGTGAGTGAATCAAGAAAATGTAAACAATGTCTGACAGGTGTTAATATTAAGGAATTGTTAATAGTTTTAGGCATAATGATGTGATGATATTCTGGTTATAACATCTGAAATGAAAGTTAAAGGCGAAACGACCCCTGGGATTTGCGATAAATCAGGGCTGGAGGAGCGAATGGGTGCTGTTAAAAAAGACTGGGCGTCTATGCGATGTGTCCCACATTGTATTGCTGTGATTATACTATTCTGTCTCCTTTCGGATATATTTGAAATTTTACAAAATAAACACTTTTGAAAAAATGGGTTCTTTCATTCAGATTTTGATGTAAGGTTTCTAAAATTTCTGTATTTATCCATCTTACCTCATGAGACTTTATAAACACTAAACGAAATGAAGTAAATGCAATTAAATGACTGTTGAAATGCTGTCCTTTATGATTGAGACTGGAGAGCAGAAAGAAGAAAACTGCACTTGTGATTTTACAATTCTGACTTATTAAGTTTATCAGCGCTTTTTCAGTGATGCTTTCCTTCACCGACTTCCCTCTCTCCACGGGAAGCCCCTCAAAGACAGAAACCCGGCCCCCCTTGTCTGCCATGGTGTCCTCAGTGACTACCCAACGCCTGTACGAAAGAGTAAGCCCAGTTCAAGCCCCTGCCCAGCCGCTGAGCCAGGGCTGTGGGTGTCCTGCCCTGCACCCACCCTCACTGTCGCGGTCCAGTCAGCACTTGTGGGACGACGGTGCGCTTAACCTCCCCGAGCCTCAGGTTCCTCGTCTGTGCAACAAGTAATATCTCAACAAGCTGATCTGACATACTGTGGCTAAAATTACTTTCTCTGGCCATTCAGTCATTTGTTCCACAGATATTTATAAATCCTAACAACCCACAAAAGTATGGAATAAGGGACCATTTATGAGGTTTCTGCTGTGAGCCAAGCACTGTGACACGTAGTTGTGCTAGGGACAACTACGAAAGTAAATATGGCACAATCCTTGGTTTTGAGGAAGTTTTCTGCCAAATGGATGAAAAGACAGAGGACGAAGTAACAATGTGAACTGCTAAGTGACATTTAACACTGCACATTCCCATCGGGGAGCGTTCTCCTGGCCGAGTTGGTTTCAGGAAAGCAATCGGTTCACTTAATTTCCCAACGTTACAAATGTCAACACCCAAACTGAAGCCAACAGGAGGTATTTCTTTCACTCAGTCACTGCAGTGAGGCTAAAGATTCTTTCTGAAGACCCCAGCCAATGCTGGAAGCCTTTCAAAAGAAGCGGATCCTTTTGTTTGCCTGGGCGTCCGCCAGCAAAGCAAAAGAGCCAAATGGAGCTATTGGCTCAGCCAGTCCACAGGAGCTGCCAGCTCCCTCCCGCAGAACACAGCGCCCTTCCGTCTCAAAGAAGCCCCTCAGCACCTTGTCCCACGTCAGTCAATGGCCGAATGAGGACACAGAGTCAAGGCTTTCGGATCCGATTGCAAACACAAGATCGACTTCTCACGTACTAAAATTAAATTTAATGTCTCATGTTTAAAAACAAAAACAAAAACCTTTTTTTAAAAATAACTTACCTCAAATTCTTCCCAAAAGCCTTGTTTGACTTTATCTGTGGTCTCAGCTAATTTGCTTAGTTCTCGAACCCGGCTCTCTATTTCAGCAGCGTTGATACGAGTTGTGTTGAGGGGCTGATCAAGTTCGGCCATTGGTGTGAAATAAAGAAAGCGTTACATAAAAAGCGTTAATGCAAAAAAAGGAAAAGAAAAAAGGCCTCTAGTTTGGTATCCATTAGGGCAAGGATAGGACAGTCACAGGACACAATAACTCTCAATAAACATTTTCAAATACAGTTTTGCTTTCTTTCCTGCTCTGTCAGAAAATAAAATCTTTCTCCAACCAGCACACGCCCTTTACTCTGCTAATATGAATTCAATCTTTTTTCTTTTTTTTTTAATAAATAGACTATAATATTAGAGGGATAATATAATTTGTCACTAAGTGCTAAGAGTGGACTTTGAAATAGCAATAACTCCAAAATGAGTGTGTGAGCACCAAAGGCGCACCTACAATGAAAACTTGGTCAAAATTTGATTTAAAACCTCTGAAGTCCCGTTAGAGATACAGATGGGGACAGTCCTGGAAATGATGTGGTGTCTGGCATTAGTTCCCAAACACCACAGGAGCAGGGGCGGTAAGTGACGTCGGGTTTGACGCGGGGATCAGAACCGCAGTGAGCCACGGGTACGTGAGGTTTGCGACACCATTCTGCTCCTGTGTGCCTGGAATCGCCTATATTAGAGTCTTCTCAACTCCATGAGGAGATGGGCTTCAGACTCCTACCACGCTCACCTGCTTGAGCTGCAGAACCGTGCCCAGCGTCTCCACCATGGGATTCTTCTTGTAATGTTCCACGAGATCCGTCAAAGAGTCGAACCGCTCTCCTCCACCGACGTCATATTTCAGTTCCTTGCAACCAGAAAAATGATGTTCCTTACCTCGTTGTTAAATTACTGTTTTCCAAACTGAAGCACAGAGACAACGTCTATCCCCCAACCCTAGGAATGGAAAGGTCAGAGAGCTGCGGTAGCACCGCGGAAAGGCCGCAACAAGGATGATGAAAACGGACTGGCTGACCCACGAGGTCCTTGTGAGGTGCGAGAGGCAATAAACAAGTATCCGACATCAACCGGGCCACAAGAAAGTCTCCCCTTCACAGTTAACGAAATGGTTTAAAAAAATAAAAAACAGCATTCTTTACTCTCTGCTTATCCTGTAGGCTAAGTGACGACGCATGAGGCTAATGCATTGAAGGTAAGTAACTATTTCTCTCTGAAACACAACAAACTCCAAGGCTGGTCAGGCAGTGCTGAGGCCTGATATACATGTCTTTACTTTCATTTTCTGATGAAAATGATAAACAGAGACCGGGAACCTTTTTCTAACAAGGAGATCAGGATAGCCTATTTAAGGGAAACGACAGGAGAACAATTAAACTCAGAAAATACAAAACCCTAGAAATAATATATATGAAGATATTTGGATACAATCTCTTACTTAAAAATAAAACTTTCAGAATGACAAAGTAAAGACCTCTGAAAATCTACTCTTCCATAAAAGCAGCAAGGATACTTGCAAAAATTGTCATCAACTTTTTCAGAACTTTGAAAATTAAACAAGAACTTGCAACCATCCAAGGAGCATTTATTCAAGAAAAATGATTGAATTTTGGTAAGAACAGCAAACTGGCACTTTTTTTAACTTATCTGAGAGAGAGAATGAAAGAAACAGCAATTTGATATTTTGCCAGACCCAAGTTCAAATGAGGCTTTACCTGACAGCGGATCATGACGTGGGTCACTTTGGACTTGCCATCATTGCTCTCCCCCTTGTCGTCACCAGTTCGGACGGAGAGAACAAAATCTCCAGGGTGGCTCTGGCTCTCTCGTACCAAAAAGCTACCATGTTTTCCTTTCTCAGTTAATAACTTCTCTGCTTCTTTCCCAGAGAGGTGTCCATGAAACCACCTAAATTTTTAAAAATGAAAATAAATTGGGTTCTGCCATGGGAATCACAACACTCTTCCACAAAACTACCATATACAATCAGCTCTCCTAAACACAATTTAAAAACAAACACATTCCTCCGACAGATTGGGCAATAGTGCTTCAGCCAGAATTTCCAACCCATGCAGGCAGGAAGAATGACAAAGATGTCAAGAATGACCATTAAACTTCTTAAACAATCCCCCGGTCATTTGAAGACAAATGTCTTCCATCTTTCCTATTTCCTTTTACATCTCCCACCTTTTGAAAATATAATTTGTGCCCTGGTTAGTGTGGCTCAGTGCATTGAGTGCTGGCCTGCAAAGCGAAGGGACACTGGTTTGATTTCCAGTCAGGCCACATGCAGGGGTTGCGGGCCAGGTCCCCAGTAGGGGGCACGTGAGAGGCAACCACACATTGATGTTTCTCTCCCTCTCTTTCTCCCTTCCCTCCTCTCTCTCTAAAAATAAGTAAACAAAACCTTTAAAAAAAGAAGAGAAAATATAATTTGTTAGTTCTCCATGCCCAACATGAAAAGGATCAACTATTCAATCACAGACACTTAAAGAAATTACAATAGAAAGTTACAGTAAAGACAGAGAATGATCTGAATGTTTGTTCTGCCATGTGAACAGTGTAACAAAAAAATCTTCATTATAAATTATTTCAAGCATTTCAAATTTCTCCGTATTTCCAACCTATACTTGGACAGCCTCCAAGTCTGCTATCAACATCTTTGGTCTGTATGCTAGGTTATCATTTCAAACTTTAATGTATGTAAGACTTAGAGCAGGGGTCAGGGATTTTGCTAAAAATGCCAATTCCCATTGCTCACAAGCAGAGATACTAATACGCTACTGAACAGGACCCAGCAATCAGCACTTGTGACCAACACGTCACAGTCCTGACCTAAGCCATCTGAGGACAGACTCTGAGATACTACAGAAAAATCTTAACACAGTCGTGTTAATAAAGTGGCTTTTTCCTTCACGGTTTTGGTGAGAAAACGAGTACTATCATGGCAGATGGTGCTCACAGCTCATCACTAAAGGAATATACTTCGAGTTATTCTTCACCCACCCTCCACTAAACAGAGTATCATTTAGAAACAAACTGCAGAGAGTTAGCAGCCAGCCATTTGCTTGAAGCTACAGAGGGGTCGTTGAAGAAACAAATTATCAGCATATAATAGCACTGACACAGAGGTGCAAGTTGAAGAAAACTACCTGAAGACACAAAATGCACAAAGCTAATTAAGAGACCCTGAACTTGTACTGAGTCAGAGGAGACTGGGAATGCAGAAAGTCCATAAAATCAATACAGATTAAGTCAAGCCCTGGCTTACACCTCAGCTCAGTTCCCACACAGCAGTGCTTCTGTAATGATACAGTTCCCGCTTAGGAAGGTCATTCTCACGCACTTGTGAGCTGCTGAAAAATCGGACCCTCCACTTTTCCACTTCTGAGCTTAAACTGACATCTGTTGGTGGCACTGCTGAATAACTGGGTCGGGAGCTATTACCGGTAACGGCTGCAACCTCGGCGTCGCCATTTCTTTTCCTCTCGTAGCTCTCCGCTATCACCAGCTGAAGTTCAATAATCTTAAAATTACCGCACGTACTAAGAATAAACAGGAATAGTCTGAGACTCCTAGAATGAGTGTGAGTAACACTGACTGAAGCTTTTGCAAGAGAAGGGCACTCTGAGGATAATCTGATTTCATTATTCTTACTTTAATAAAACTTTAAAGATTGCAGCCTGGGGTGGAAAATGAAAAGGGATTAAGATGTACAAATTGGCAGTTACAAAATAGTCACAAGGATGTAAAGTGCAGCTCAGGGAATATAGCCAATAATAGTGTAATAACAATATACAGTATCCGGTGGCTGCAAGGCTTATCAAGGGGATCGATCACTTCTTAAGTTATATACGTGTCTAACCACTATGTTGCACACCTGAAACTAATATAATACTGAACGTCAACTGTAGCTGAAATTTTTTTTTTTAATTTTTGGAGACAGACTGCAGCTTAAGAAACACGTACAAGCCAAGCCCCCAAAATGCATTCACATATCTCCTACGGTACAGGAGAGACACAGAGTCTCTGCAGTTACAGAAATGTCACTGACCTTTCAGAGGTAGGATCTGCACAGTTCAGAGGATATTTGAGCTCAATAACATCTCCATTCTTCTCCTTTAATTGCCCGTGATGTTCCATGTAATACTGAACCAACTCAGCCAAAGTGGCAAACTTCTCTCCTCCATACAGGTCATAGTAATCACCAGTGTTCTGTATCTTGATGTGAGTGACAGCTCCATTCCTTCTAAAATGGTTCATTAGAAAGGGAGGGGGGAGGCAAATAAAGCATTACACTAGTAAAAATGGACCTCATATTCATTATCAGATTTCACCTAAACATTAAAACGAACCCAAGGAATGAACAAATTTACACTTTCCCCATTAGAAAAGCAATGAGCGAGATAACCACACGGCCCATCGTTCCAACACAAAGGGCTCTGTGTCTCAGTTTCTGTCCCTTGTATAACTTCTACTTTAAAAGTCTTACCTATCAAATGGCATATTTTAAGCTACAACAATTTTCTTCATCATTAATCAAGACACATAATTAAAATGTAAACATACGTCTACTGTGTAATCCAGGACATCCACTCCTAAGTAACTTGCCCAAAAGAAATGAAACTACCTGGCTACCAAATAACTTGTATTAAGAATATTCATTGCAGGCTTATTTAAAATAGAAAAAAATGGAAAACTCAACTATTTATCACCAAAATGGATAAACAAATAGCTACATACTCATATAACAGAACACTGCACAGCAATAAATAAAAAAACCAATATATATACAACATCACAGATGAATTGCAAAAAACATTGTAAGAAAAAGAAGCCAGACACAAAAGAATATATACTGTATGACTTCATTTATATAAAATTATAAAATAAGCAAAACTAGCTTATGGGGATAGAAATGAGGAGAGTGGCGGTGTCTTTGAGGGAGAGAGGTGAGACAGGGGGTACAAGGGAGCCTTTTCCAATGTGATGGGAAACCTCCCTACTGTGAAGGGGATGCTGGTTACATGAATACACGCATTGGTCAAAATTCACTCCATGGCACACTTAACATACTCTACATAATTGTGTCTGAAAATCCTCTTAAAGACGTAATTGCCAGTTTCCAGTAGGAGACGGTTCATGTAGTATCCCAACGAGCTGACAGAGCACTGGCTAGAAGTTTCTAACACCTGGTACTGTAGTTGACCGAGGCGGTCTGTGGTTTTCTGAACTAACGCATCTTGAGCACACCCATCACCGCCTAGGTGGACCCACATTTTTTTCAGTCTGACCCTGCAGCATTATTGATAAAGCCTCTGGAAAATAAAAACACAATTCTACCAATGAGAAAGGGAAATGGGAACTAAGGAAAAGAAGAAAATTTATCCCACGATGTTACTAACAATATCTGCTTCTAATTTTTGAGGACCACCTTTTCCAGCGGGGAAAAAAGGCACTTCAGGTCACTCTCCTCCAGCTACACCTGACTTTATGGTAACACCTGAGCGTTCAATTTCTAGCCTTTAGTTAATGCCATGACCCGAGACATTCTGGTAAGGGCCAGATCCATCTATGGCACCACAGGAGGATCTCAGAGACACACACGAAGGAAACACAATGTAGAACGACATGCCTAGCATGTGCCGTTATGGGAATTTATTAACACACGCCACATACTGTATACTACTAATGATACATAAGCATTATATTTCTATTATAAATATTATTTACATATTATATTATAAATTTATGTTCTTTTCTATGAACTAGACAGAAACCCATGATACGAGCTGCCTCTGGGGTCAAGGGAAAACAGGATCAAGGGTGGTGAGGAAAGGGAAATTTTGCTTTACTTTATATTTTGAAGGAAAGAAAATGATTGGCAATAAATATAACATGGGTGATTGTACATACTTTCTTTCCATTTCTGTATTTTCTTCCTCAAAATTAAAAAAGGAGGCTCTTCTGCGACTACTTGGACACAAAGCAACAAAAGCACCAGTTCTCAGCACGGATGCCTAACAGAAAGGCTGGGGTGCCTGCGACGAGCCAGAACAATGAGCACGTGCACACAAGCGTGCAGGCATGCGCACAGACACTGCGGCCACACACATGCTGCGCTGTCTATAACGTATTATCAGACCTATAGGGAAACATGTAAGTGAAGCCCCCTGGCAGTGCTGTAGAGTTGTTCAAAGAACTGGCTCTAAGACAGCTCACAAAAAAGGTATGCGAGTGGCCTTTAAACTTATGAAAAGATGTTCAGATTCCATCTTAAGAAAAATGAAACTTAAAATTCCGAGATAGCATATCTCACCTATCATGCTGGCGAAAATGAAAAACTTGACCACACTCGTCTGGTGATGCTGTGGAAAAACAGGCACTCCCAAGCACTGCTGGTGGGAGGGGAATTTGGAAAAGCAGTTCTACATCTACGTAGACTCTCTGCCCCAGTCATCTCACTCCCAGACACTCACCCTGAATACATCTCCACGAGCACAAAACACACGCAAAAGCTTATTACATTCATGTGGCGTCACACTGTAGAGCGCTGGAAACAAGCTCCCACCTGTAGGACGCTGTATGAAGTTACATGCTATGCTGTTGATTAAAACAATGGGAATGAACACTAAAATATTTCTGTAAGTGAAAAAAGTAAACTACAAAAAGATATATTCAATGTTCTGCTTTGTGTGTAAAAAGAAACACACAGGGATAAACCAGAAACTAATGGCAATGGTTACCTACAGGGATGGACGGGAACGAGGTGCAAGGGGTAAAGGGTACGAGTGAGATTTCACAGAATACATACGCCTTTTTAGGTAGGGTTGACTTCTAAATCTTATAAATGCCTCTCATTGAAAAAATAAAATTAAATTGACGAAGATCAAAACTAAATGCACAACAAAGAAACTGAATACAAAATGAAAGAAATGATTCTAACTTTGTGCCAAGTTCATAACTACACACAAAATGGATTCCTGTAACTGAATACAGCACTGACGGTACACCCTTAATGGGATATAGTCTAAGAACAGAAAGGCTCCAAAGAAATCATGAACTTCACTTGGTGAGTCTGAAATTAGTGGTGACAGTGGTATGGTCGTTCCGAATCTGTTTTTTGTCACAGGATTGGGCGAAGGAGGCCGTGCACTGGTGTGGAACAGGGTCCTCAGTACAGAAGAGGAACACGAACATGGAACGGGACAAGGCGAGGAAGTGGGCTGAACTGGAACTATCGGTATGAACGCTTGGTTTTAAACGTGAATATTTATTTCCCAGCTCTGTCTGCTGCAAGGGCCTAAAGCAACGATGCCCCAGGAGCATAAGCACCGAAAGATGGAGCGGGCAGATACCGTGCGCTTCCTGGCGGGAAACACCGGGACGGCTTCGGAAGCCTTCATTAAAACAATAAGGGCAATTTGATTATGGACTATATACGAGATAGTATTATTGAATCGATGTTTAAGTTTCTCATATGTAATAATGATACTGTAGTTATGCAGAAAGTTCTTGTTCCTAGGACATGCACACTTATGTATTTAGAGGTAAAAATCAATGTCCTGATAGGCATAACTTATTTTCAAAAGGTTTGGAGGGAAAAAAACGTATATAATACACACAAACACATGCTCATTGAGAAAGAGCAAATATGACAAAATGTTAACAGGTAAAGGGAATGTGGTTGTTCACTGTTTCATCTATGAACTTTTCTACAGGTCTGAAATTTCTCAAAATAAAAAGTGGAGGGAAAAAGCCCCAAGACAGTCTGTAGTCTCGGGTCTGCCGCTTACTGGCCGTGAGACTAACATACTAACTTCTCTGCCTCAGCTTACTCACCTGTAAGGTGAGGGTAACAGTGGGACTTCTTCACAGGTCATTGGGAAATTTAAATAAAACAATGTGTGAAGAGTACTTAGCACAACAGCCTGGAATATGTCACGTCCTCAATAATGTCTGCTTTCATCATCAGCATCAGCATCATCATTATTATTATCTGATCTCTATCCAAACTCTCACAGATCAAATGTCACTTTTGGTCCAATGTCTATGCTGGGACAAGCCCAGAAGACTTATGAAGGCTTCCACTCATTGCCTATTGTATCGTAAAACAGAAGTAAAAGCCAATGACAAAGGTTCCTTAAGAAACTAACCTACATCAAAAAGGGATTTCCCCAGTCCCAAAGGAATCCTAAATGAATCCTCAAGAACACATCTTTATTTTAAAATAATAATGATGATAATAATAAAAGCAAATTCATAAAGCATTTCAGTTCTAACTCCTGGAATGAACTCAAGTAGAGAATAAGTATTTAAGAGAAAGTCAACTTCTACAAAAATTCTCCTACACCTACTCAAAGAGACACGTAACAGGATGTTGGCCGTGCTGTTCAAAAAAATTTAAACAAACTAAAAACCCAATGCCCAACAGCAGAGGACTGCATAAACTGTGATGTGTTCACACCATTCAAATATTATAGCACCATTAAAATTAATAATTATATCTATAGGTACCAGCATAGAACTTAAAAGCTTTTTAAAGGAAGCTGCAGAATAATACGTACATTATAAAGCCATGGATGTGAATTCTAAAAACACACACACTAACGTGATACTTGTGTTCACACACAATACAAATGCAGTTCAAGTATAAAAACAGGGTCAGGAAGGACATATGCCAACCCCTGAGCGCGGTTTCCTCTGGGGAAAGAGGGAGGGGATTGGGACTGGGCAGGGGAACACACGGGACCACAACTTCCTCAGTGACATTTTATTTCTTGAAAAAGGCAAATGATCTGAAGAAACTCTTTAGAAGTATTTTTCCCCCTAAGAGGTCAGCGGAAAGGAAGGCACATGTAGGGCGCCAGGCTCAGGGCAAGTGGGCTCGGGCTGTGGGCGGCTCAGGCGGTGGATAGAGTGGGCTCCGACCCACCCTCGGTCGTCGCTCAGGGGACCAGAAACGCCCACCATCGCCCTCGTCCGCTGAATTCCCCGGCCTCTAGCTCTCAGGGGCCCAGGGCAGGGGTGAATCAGGGTGGGCCGGGGCCCAGGCCGCGCCGCAGGGTGGCAGGCAGGCCTTCCATCCCTGGGCAAGGGCAGCAAGTGGTCGGAGTGCGGTTTCTTTCCTTTTTGGTTCTTTACTGCGTTTACTGGGGGGACACTGGTTAACAAAAAACCATACAGGTTTCACATGTGGTTTTAACATTTCCTACCTGGAAGACACTCCGGGGAGTCTTTTTCTTCCCACTTACCTAACGGAAAGTGTGAAGTCTCCAGGGTTACTTTTACTGGGCCTTGCCAGAAAACTGCCATCAACTCCTCTTGTTAGCAGTAGGTTTTCGGCCTCCACGCCAGTGATATTTGGATGAAACCATCTTGAGAGAGAGGAAGAGAGCAATGAAACACTAAGGCCCTGTCAGCGCGACATGCCACACTATCACAGCTGGAACGCCAGGCAGAGCGGCTAATAAAGCACAAATCGCCCCTTCCCTGCCCGTTGCGCCTCTTCTCCTTGGTCGCTGCTCCTTCCTCGCCTCCCCACCCCCTGCTCCCCGCCAAGGGGCCTGGGATCCTGCCGGCACAGTAGGTGGGACTGGGGCATGGGTATTAAGCCAGTCACTTGGTGGGCCAAGCCCAAAATGATGGTCCACAGGGTCAGGAGACTGCACACATGGAGTGGGGTTAAAGAAGTAAGTAAAGAAGGAAACTACTTAACAAATAAGTAAACATATTGAAGATAATGGGATCCGGGTTTCTTACTGTTGGAAGGAGAGATGCAAATATTGGAGAGAGAGAGAGAGAGACAGATGTGGAAAGCCCGGATAAATCCTATGGTGTTAGACTGGAAGTGAAGTACCAATGCAAGCTCTGAACTGAACATACGAATGGAGACACATCTACAAATACGGAAGTGCAGAGGTGTCCCTCCGTGCATGTGCACATGCAGCGTGCACACGCATTTTACAAGCTCTCCCTTCTGAAAGGGTCTGGAAGCAGTGGCGCCCCAGCAGCAATCGGCATACCCAGCACCCGTATCTTGGCTTCTAAAAACCGTTCTCCAAAAAAAAGGAAGTGGACACCGTGGAGAAACGGGTGATTCCAGGGCTGGGGCAGTAAAAAGTAAGGTAAGGCTGAAACGCCTTATTGTGCCACAGTAAGAAGGACTCCAATGAGGACATGTCAAAATGATACAGCGGTAGGCTTGATGGGCTTCCCACTGGCCACGTTAGAGATAATTTGTACCTCAAAATAAATAATGATATTAACAGATATTATAACTCATTGAATAAAACAGGAAACCAAGAGTCCACACTGGTATTAATTTTTTAAAACTAACTAAGGTTCATGAAAAAATTAATCATGGAATTACCGTATGACCCAGAGATTCCGCCTCTGGGCATGTACCCACAAGAACTGAACACAGGGACTCAAATACATATTTGCACACCCGTTCCCACCAGCGTTATTCATAATGGTTAAAAGGGAGAAGCGACCCACTGTCCGTTGACAAATGAACAAAAAAAAACAGAATGTGATTCTATACACCAATGGAGTCTTATTCGGCTTTAAAAAGGGAGGACATTCTGTCACATGCTACCCATGGAGGAACCTCGAAGGCTTATGCTAAGTGAAATACACCAGTCACAAGAGGACAAATACTCTATGCTTCCACTTTACATGAGAGACACAGAGTAGTCAAATTCACTGAGGCAAAAAATGGAATGGTGGCTGCCAGGGTCGGGGGCAAGGGGAAGTGGGATCAATGTTTCATGGAGACAGAGCCTCAGTTTGGGAAAAGGTTCCGGAGACGGACGGTGGTGGTTCTCGCACAACAACGTGAGCACGCGCACCACCACGGGACTGCACACTTAGAAATGGTTAATAACTTTATGTTGTGTATATTTAATCACCATAAAAAAAAATACACGTGGAGAAAGGGAAAGCTCTTTGTAACAGACTCACAAAGAATCACGTATAATAAATACAGAAGGAAAAACAGAAAATCACATTTTGGCAACCATCCTATTAACAGTTCAGGTGATAACTACCAATGGGCGTTAAAACTAATGGTGAACATCTCGGGAGGGACAGAGTATTTACTGCAGTCCCCACAAAGTGATTACTGATTACATGTTAACTAAGAAGTCAAATAGCCCTGGCCGGTGTGGCTCAGTGGGTTGAGCACTGGCCTGCAGTCCGAAGGGTCACCAGTGCGATTCTCAGTCAGGGCACACGCCTGGGTTGCGGGCCAGGTCCCCAGCTGGGGGTGTACAAGAGGAGACCAGTTGATGTTTCTCTCGTACGTTGTTTCCTCTCCCTCTCTTACAAGTAAAATACACTAATGAAATTCATGATGGAGAATCTGACATATGCTATCTTAATCAACTGGTAAAAGTTACCATCACCAGTTATGATATCACGTGCCTCCTGACATCATGCACTGAGAACACGGTGTCATTTCTGAGATATTCCTGCCAAAAGTACATTACCTAATCTGAGGAAAATCAGACAAGCCCTAAATGAGTGACATTCTACTAACGGGCACATACTCTTCAAAAATGTGAAAACCCGCTGGTGTGTCTCTCCACACCATGCCCTTCTCCTTTACTGGAGAGTGAAGAAACACTTTATTCTCTACACTTTCTTCTCTTTATGAATTCTCTCACAGCCCACATCACTGAGCACCCTGGCATTTTGGTGGCCTGTATGGGGACATTCTCTACTTCTTCCTTTCCTCTAGCCTCCTGAGACTTGCGACTAGGGAAGCAGTGGGCAGCGGAAGCTCGACCAGGGTTCCTCCCCTAACCCTGTCTCTGTGAGGTTCAGAGAGAGGGGTCTAACCCTTCTCCATCTCCGGACTCTGCGGACAGCCTCCTCCTCACCCATCTTCACAGCCAGCAATGGCACCAATTTCCAAAACTAGTTTCATTAACCAAATCTTTGTCTGGAATATCATGATTGAAAGTGTCATGCCTGGACTCTGGATGTCACCAGAAAGCCTTAAAGAATTAAGACTGACTTTTGAAGTCAATAAGAGCCCCTTGGAGAAATGGCCTGGTTCCTTGCTTAGTCACATGGCTCATGGCAGTCTTTCCAGGACTGGAAATTACTGGAAGCAAGAACAGAACAAACCGCTCCCTATAGCCACAGGCAGAAGATAAGACTGGAATGAACTGCAGTCTCATGTTACAACAGCCCAGGGGCCACACAACAGCAACCCCCCCCCCACCCTTTTAATGCAATTATAATCCAATAAAAGCTCAAAGCTCCAACCCCTCAAAAAAAAAAAAAGTGAAAACAGTAAAAGAAGGGGGGCCATCAAGGCACTACCCGGATTGCAGGCCAAAAACAGCACACAAGTACTGTAACACATCGCGCAGCTCTTTCTGGACCATAGACAGGGAGCAGAGGGAAGGCGGACAACGGGAAAAGAAGGGTTTTGTTGTTGTGTGTTTTGTCTTTTGCTATAATGGACATTACAGAAACAATTTGGAAGGAGGATAGGGATTCAGTGACGGTGCTGTTTTAATATAAATTTCCCTGATTGTGATGAGTGTACTGTGACTGTGTGTGTGTGTGTGTGTGTGTGTGCGCGCGCGCGCGCACACACGCACGTCCTTGTTTTTAGGAAATACACACAGAAGGATTTTGGAGCAATGACGCATCAGGTCTGCAACTTACTCTCAAATAGTTCAGATGGCAACCACTTCAAAAAAATTCCTCTCTAGTTTCCAGCAAGATTTCCTTCACGGGCTCCAAAAGTCACCGAGATCTGTGGTAACAAGAGTCATTTCTAAAGTCCAGTTATCCTGGACCTTCACAGGCGAATTCAACGCTCCCAGGAACATAAGTCAATATTAAGGGTAGAGGCCTAGTACTGACAATCAAATGGACTTTTAAGAGACTGCTCAATAAATATCGGCCCAATTACGGTGTTTTCCAACAGTGAAGAAGACAGTGCAAGGGCGAACAGCTGTCACAAATCGAGTACTAGGGTCACGAGGGTCCTACAGCTTTAGATTAGGGTTCGGATCCCACAGACTGAGGTGCACGTCTGAGCTCTCCCACTTACTAGCTCTGTGACCTGGGCAAGTCCTTCTCACCTCAGATTCCTCATCTGTAAAATGGAAATGATCGTTTTTAGGTTCATTTTTAAGAATACAATGAGAATCCATACACTACACTAGAACATTATTCAGCCATTAAAAGGAATCAAGTAATGATAAATGGTACAATTTGGATGAGCCTCTAAATCATGCCAAATAGAAGACGCCAGACACAAGAGGCCACATATTAAGTGAATCCGTTGATGTGAAATGTCCAGAATAAGCAAGTCCACAGAGAAAGAAAGTAGGTTAGTGCTTGCTTGGCAGAGGGGAGTGGGGGGCAGGGGTGGCGTGCAGTTGGTAGCAAGTCCAGGGTTTCTTTTTGCGGTGAAGGAAACTTCTACCATTGTAGTGATCCCTGCAGTATGTGAATATGCTAAACACCACGGAACGGAAACATCAATGTGAGAGTGCAGCATCCACTGGCTGCCTCCCGTACGCTCCCCGGCTAGATATATGGAACCTGCAACCCAGGCATGTGCCCTGGCTGGGAACTGAACTGGCAACCTTTCAGGTTGCGCAATGTCAACCCAGCCCACTGAGCCACACTGGTCGGGACTGAAGCTCTTTCTATATCCATACATTCTTTTTAATAGCTGCAGTGGAATAATAATATTCCATTGTATGAATATGCCATCCATAATTTAATCCTCATTCTAGCACATTGATGTTATCTCCAGGTTTTTGTTATTTACAGTAACACAGCAGAACACATCCCTTACAATCATCTTTACACGTTACAAGTATATTTACAAAATAAATTTTCAGAAATAAAATTGCTTTGTCAAGACTTTTTTCTGCCCTGGCTGGTGTGGTTCAGTAGACTGAGCGCTGGCCTGCAAACCAAAGGGTCACTGGTTTGATTCCCAGTCAGGGCACATGCTGGGGTTGCGGGCCAGGTCCCCAGCAGGGGGCATGTGAGAGGCAACCACACGTTGATGTTTCTCTCCCTCTCTTTCTCCCTCCCTTCCCCTCTCTCTAAAAATAAATAAATAACATCTAAAAAAAAAAAGGCTTTTTTCTTTACTCTGACAAATTTGCCAAACTGCACTCAAAAGAAGACACTAGCTTCCACTTCCACGAATTGAGTGCGAACGTCCGTTTTCACTCACTTTTGCCAATACTACACGTTACCAAATGTTTTCATCTTTGTCTATTCTGCTTCATGGAAAAAGGTCCCATTCCAGTTTGCGTTTCTGTGTGAGACTAAGCACTTTTCATGTCTCCAGCCCACTTTTTTTCCCTTACCCTGTGAGTTGCCAGTTTAGCACTGTTTGTTTTCGACTGAATTTTTTTTTTTACTGATTCATAGGAGCTTTAGATATGGCCCAAAAATGAGTTGCCAGTTTGGCACTGTGAGTTGCCAGTTTGGTACTGCTTGTTTTCGATTGGATTTTTTTTCTTACTGATTCATAGGAGCTTTAGATATGGCCCAAAAATGATCCTTTATTATATGCGCAGCCAACATCTGCATTAGGTTTACCCCTTTGTGCTCTGTCTGTAGTGTCTCTCTCCCCACAGGAACTCACCTGGACGTGCTGACTTCTAGCAGATCTCTCCTCGATGGCTTCTGGGCTTCTGGCTGTGCTCAGGGAAACTGAACCCACAGCACTGCTCTGAGATGGAGCTAACCGACACTCACAAAATGCTTAGCCCAGAACTGGCCTGTCAGATTTCACCTTAGCAAACAGAGGTTTCAGTTTTAGCCAGAAAAAAATACAATAAAGTCACAGATGTTAATAGGACCAGCAAGGTATGGCCCCTACTTAACTCTCCTGTTCTGGTGACCTCTTTGTTTTCCTGAAATGTGCCGCACATGGCCTTTGCACTTCCTTTTCTCCTCATTCAGATCTCCCTGCCCCCATCCCACCTTCTCAGTGCACCACAGCTGCCCCTGGGTGATGCTCACGTGGGTTCCAATCACACAAGAAGGTTACAGACTAGCCGGGCAGCTCCATGAGGGTAGAGAAGCTATGTATTTCTCCCCAGCATGTACCTCCACTCCTAACACAGGAGTGAACACATTATTCCTAAATAAATATTTGTGGCTGCAAGGGAAGGGAGAGGGCAGCCTTGGGGCGCCATCACAGCTCTCTCCCACATCCACCCAGCTCCCCATCTGACGTAGGTGGTGTCACGGGATGACGCTGCAGGGTCAGGAAGAGACACTGGCGTCACCAGGCAAAGGCTCTCTTCTCAGTTAAAATATCAAAATCTGGTGTTTCCAAATGCATGGGGAGGCTTTGGGATGAGTTTTTGGCTTTTGCATGGGTGCCTTAGACATTCACTTTGGAAATTCTTATTAAAATTACTGTAGTTAGCAGCATACAGACTGGCGAAAATACTCTCCTCGGCCAGCAATCGGGTAGGGGTGAAGTGAGTAACAGAAATAATAATTGCTAAAGGTGAGGGTAGGTAACCAACCACCACTTACACCCATCAGGCAAACTGGCAACAGGAGATAAGGCAGGGGTGGTCTCTTTACCCCTTTATTAAATAAACTATATTATTTGATTTACAACTTGTAATTATACCTATCATGTTATTAAGAGTGAACAGAGGTGAGTAGTGTTTACAGGGGAAACTTAGTAACCAGCACTTAATACAAAGGCAGGACAAAGTAGGGGCTTAATAAACATTAGTTATGACTGTTGTTACCACTATTATTTTTGGTGGAAGATACGCAGGATACATTCTTCTCCTGCATAATTATGTTATTTTCACATAGGCCATTTTGACATAGGTACCACTTATGTTACGCTGCCTTTTCATAAATGTCACTTCATGGCTTCAGGGGTTGGCCCTGCAGTATTTCAAAGAGCATGTACAATTACAAATTAAAAGTTGTATTCCATAACCTATCTACTTGAACTCTGATACACTGTAAACTCTTCTTCATGAGATATTTTTTCAAAAAACATTTGTAATTATCAAAAGCCCTTTCCCAATTATATGTTTAATATTCGTGTCCAACCATGGACAATTCTGTGATCTGCAGGATGCTTGTCACTTAAGAGGGAACAGTCTGAGTTCATTCAACCCCTGAGACTGTAGTGAGGGTGAAGAACCATGGGATAAACAGAATTAATATTATATTCCAGGGCTGGCCTCAAGGCTTATACTCACTTGTAATATTGGGTACTAAGGCCACGTCTCTAAGCTCCACCCCCATCTCCCACCTAATGTAAATGCAAACAATAGAGTTTCGTTTACAAAAACAAAACAAAAGCTACAAAAATGCACCTATATTACCTGAAAGGAGACGGAAAGGCAAATGAGCATGATTCCACTTGAGTTTATCAACAAGGTGATTAATATAGTGTATCCAGGCAGCATGAGAAGAAACACGAATTTCTAGTCCTCCCCGTGTACACAGTGGGCACTGATGAACAGCTGCTGCATGAATGAATTTGTGGGGAGTGGAGAACCAGGTAGGCTAAAACACCAAAAGGTAGGGAAGGGAGAAAAAGTCACAGGGAGAAGGGGGAAGGGAAAAGAGTGCCCTTGTCTTCCAGGTTCTGAACATCTGCCAACCTGCCAGCCCCTGACAATTCCTTCTAACCAGCCATACCCTGGGCATCGTCTGCTACTAGTAGGGCTCTCAGGTCATAACATGGCCCAGGTGAGTGCCACCCAGCCCACAGGAAGAGTTGAAAACACACATACTGCCACCGCCACCGCCGCCGCCGCCATGACCACCACCACCACTTGTGAAAAAGGGCCTCAAATCGATGCCTAGTGATACGGGGAAACAGTCAAGCAGGTCAAGCAGGAACTTATTCTCAAGGCTGCTCTGCCTAGAAGGGGATTTCAACTAGAGATCCAAAGTCTAATTTCAGTTTCTTGCCTAACAACTAACAAAATGCCTGAAGCACACGAGCCCTGTGCTGAGTGGGCTTGAAGAAACGAGGTACAGAATCCCTGCACACAAGGGCGTATAAACCCAAACTATGTGCCAGGAAATCACACCAGAAATTCAATTCCCTCATTAGTGAATGCAGGTTCTGCAAAGACTTAGCTCTCTGAGGCTAGGAACTTATTTATCCAAGTGAATCTTTAAATAAAAACGCTGATGAACCAAAAAGAAAATAAATGATGCTGAATATTTTGTTTATCTATGCACCCCCTTCCCCTAGTGATATGGGGAAACAGCCAACAAATGCAGGAACTTATTCTCAAGGCTGCTATGCCTAGAAGGGGGTTTCAACTGGAGATCCAAAGTCTAATTTCAGTTTCTTGCCTAAATATAACGTGATACTGGGTATATCTTTCTCACTCGCAGCTCTGGAAAAATCATTATCTTTGTCCTTGGGGAGAAAGCTAAGGGTCTGGTACTTTCTGTAGATTGTAAGAATTTTCCTCTTTTCTAATTAAAATTTAATATTCTATAGGAAAAGGGTAAGTCATAAAGAAGGGGTAGTCAATAGGGACAGGCATTCTAAGTAACAGAGGCTAAGAAAAAAGTTGTTAAGGCAGCTTTTTAATGGTAGTGGGCAGCTATGGTTTTATTAATCATTACCTTCCCATGGAGTGTTATTGGTCAGCATCTCTGCCCTGATCGCAAGGCAATAAAAGGAGGCAGCCTCCAAAAACCTTTCTACAAACAGCTTCTACCCTATTCAAGGCCCCTCTCTCCCTTGTCTGCTCTCCGAGTCCACTCCTGCCTCCTACAATTCTTCCTTCACATCAGCCAGAAGGATGTTTTTAAACAGACCGGCTCATGCTACTCCCCTGATCACAACCTTCTATGATTTTGCATTGCTCTTAAAATACAAACCCGACTCCTGTCTGTGGTCCACAGGATAATGTGAACCTTAAAATCCATGTGTGGTCTAGTCCCCAACTATGTCCCCAGTCTCACAGCTCCTGCATGTGCTCCCTCTGTTCTTTGAGCACTCCAAGAAGTTCCCCCACCTCAGCACTTTCACACTTGCTATTTCTTAAAACCTGGAATACCCGACGGCTAACACAGCAATCCCACGATAAACAGTTCCTGAAATGAATGGATTCATATTTCATTAGAGTGGGTCAGTGGGATGATCAAGACTTGTATCTATAATCCATTATCTTTAAAATAAACATGTTGCACCCTGGTTGGTGTGGTTCCATGGACTGAGCACAAGTCTGGGAACCAAAAGGTCACCGGTTCGATTCCTGGTCAGGGCTCATGCCTGGATTGCAGGCCAGGGAGTGTGTGAGAGGCAACTGATCTCTGTTTCTCCCTTCCTTCCCTCCTCCAAAAATAAATAAATAAATAAAATCTTAAAATAAACATGTTGCATGTATGTATATATGCATGTTTGTACACATATATACACTGTGCATGTATGTGTATATCAGATACAAGTATATGTGTATTCTAAATAATATATTCTATGTTGATAAATTTCAATTTGTTTGGAACTACCTTGATCAAACTCATTTGAGGTTGGTGTGCAAAGTCTGTCTTCTACTTCCATTTAAATTCAATGGTCTTTGAAAACGCAAATTGCATCTTTCGTATTTTGATGTTGCCAGGCACTATAGCACATAAAAATTTGCTAAATGCAAACGACCCTCCCAAACTCAGTAATGAATTGGGCTGCATTTTAGGGTATTTGAACCCACTGCAGGGGTCCAAACCCTTGGTTGCACCTACAACTCACAGAGAACATGCCAAATATCAGTATTTGCCTTTGTGTATTCCGCGCCACTGAGACGGCCTGACTCCGGGTGGCCTTGTGAGAGTGACGTCCAGAAGGTCCTGTCTTCCACGGCCCTGCCCAGCTCCTGCAGACCCATGTCTTTGGCTTCTTTTATGTTAACAATCCATGTCTTACTCGGTCTTCCTCCTTTCCTGCTGTTTTTCCCAGCATTTCTGGCTTTTCCACAGAACCCTGCCTTCTCATGATGTGCCCAAGGTAGGACAGCCCCAGTTCTGTCATTTTTGCCTCCAGTGATGTTTCAGGTTTAATTTGCTCTAGGACCCACTTGTTCGTCTTTCTGACTGTCCAGCATCCCTAGAGCTCTCCTCCAACACCATCTTTCAAACGCAACAATCTTTTTCCTATCAACCTTCCCTTTCCTTCTTTGTCTCTCCTTTCCTGAGAAAGGCCAGCACTCCCTGACCAGGTAGCTCAGTTGGCTAGAGTGTCATCCGAATACGCCAAGGTTGCAGGTGCAATCCCGAGTCAGGGCACAATGAATGCACAAGTAAGTGGAACAGTAGGTCGAAGTTTCCCTTCTCTCTTTCTCTCCTCCCCTTCTTCTTCTCTTGTTCTTCTCTCTAAACTCAATCAGTCAATCAACAGAAAAGGTCGGCACTGAATGGCAAGGGCCGTCTGTGTTTCCCAAAGGGAAAGAGGAATAAACACAGTGTCCTCTATTGTTCTGCAATGTAAATACAAACAGGGGCTGGCTCCGCTTTCCCACGATCTGGCCCACCTCACTGACAGTCCCCATACTGACCATGCTCAGGAAGGCTAAGCAATCTTAGCAGGGGCTCCTGCACTTGAGCGGCTCTGGCCAAAAACCTGAGCTTACACAGGGAGATGACGTTAATAAAGACACACCAGTTTCAACTGGAAAGACACAGAACTGTTACTATTCAGCAAGGCAAGTTTATTTACTCCCACAGGAGATAAACAAACATGGCTACCAGGGAGCGCCTGGGACAAAATGTACTTGACCTGCAATAGATAAATCAAAAGCCAAGAGGCTTAGAGCAAGCTAAATTTTCTGTTCCTCTCAGCTCGAGGCATTGCAGATTATCTTTCTGAGGAACAAAAGCAAATGTAAAGGATGTACCTCATGCTGAAGGAAGACGGAAAATACAGCCAGTTTTGTCAGCTGAACAAGGCAGCGCAGGGCAGGAAAGCAATCTCAAAATCTAAATTCAGTACCACTGCCACTAAATTATCTGGGGAAATGTCATTTAATTTCTCACTGCCTTCCTTTCTGTGCCTGTGATGTTGAGACTTATCAGTGCACTGAATATACTGGCGTTTTAATTACTGACTGCAAACAACATCTAAACTCTAAACACAGGAATCAAAAATAATTATTTTAATAATTAAGCAAAACAAAATTCAGAATAATACCTGTCATTCTGGAGTCAGCTCATTTGATCACCTCTTCAGAGAGATTTTTCCTAAACCCCTAATCAAAACTAACCATACTCTCCCTATTTCTGGTTTATTCCCCCCCTCCCAGCAGTTATTACTACTGGGAACTGTCTTATTTATCCATGTGTTTGTCTACTCTCTCTCTCAGCCCTAAGAATAATAGTTTTTGCCCATCTTACTGCTTTATCTTGCTTGGCTGAATAACTACTTGAATGAATTGAGACTGAGGTTAAAAAAGAAGAATGAAGTTGGAAGACTGACACTATCTGATTTCAAGAGTTGTTATAAAGCTGCAATAATCAAGAACATGTGGAATTAGCATAAAGACAAACAGATCAATGCAACAGGATAGAGTACAGAAACAGGTCCACATATAAATGGACAACTGATTTTCAACAAAGGTGCAAGTTCAATAAAGATAAACAGTCTTTTCAACAAATGGGGCTGGAACAACTGGATATCCGTATGCCAAAGAGAGCATGTATCCCCACCTCATACCATATACAAAAATTAGCTCAAAGTGGAGCAGAAACCTAAAACTATAACAAACAGAAAACATTTGAGTCCTTGGATTAAGCAAAGATTTCTTAGAAAAGACACCAAAAGCATTATCCATTAAAAAAAAAATGATACAAGGGATTTCATCCAAATTAAAAACCTCCGTTCTTCAAAAGACACTGTTTAAAAAAAAAAAAAAAAAAAAAAAAAGCCCTGGTTGTTGTGGCTCAGTGGACTGAGCACTGGCCTGCAAACCAAAGGGTTGCTGGTTCGATTCCCAGTCAGGGCACATGCCTGGGTTGCGACTCAGGTCCCCAGTTGGGGGCACATCAGAGGCAATCACACATTGATGTTTCCCTCCCTTTCTTTCTCCCTCCCTTCTCCTCTTTCTAAAAATAAATAAATAAAATCTTTTTTTTTAATGTTAAAAAATGAAAAGCCACAGACTAAGAGAAAATATTTGCAACTCTGATAAAGGATTTGTATCCACAATAAAGAGCTCTCAAACGTCAACACTAAGAAAACAAACTAAATAAAAAAGAGGGAAAATATTTCATCAACTAAATATGTCACCAAAGAAGATCTACAGACAGTAAATAAGCACATGAAAAGATGACCAACATGATTAGTCATTAAAACTCAGTTGGTTGGCAAAGCAAAAGGTCGCCAGTTTGATTCCCAGTCAGGGTACACGCCTGGGTTGTGGACTGGGTCCAGGGTCAGGACGTGTCTAAGAGGTGGCCAATTAGTGTCTCTTTTGTATCAATGTTTCTCTCCCTCTCTCTCCCTCCCTTCCCCTCTCTCTAAAAATAAATAAATATAATCTTTTTAAAAAACTACAATGAGATACGATAATACGCCCACTAAAATAGCTAAAATTTAAAAACTCAGGATACCAAGGGCTGACGAGTATGTGGAAGAACTGTAAACTCGTATACTGCTGGTGGGAATGTAAATGGTTTAACTACTTTGAAAAACAGTTTGGCAATTTCTGGAAAAGTTAAATACACAATTACTATATGATCCAGCCATTCCACTAACAGGTCTCTACTGAAGAGAAATGAAAGCCTGTGTCCACACAAAGTCTTGTACATGAGCGATCAGAGTAGCTTTACTGGTGACAGCAAAAGTCAGGAACCCACCCAAATGTCCATGAGCAGGTAGGTGGATAAACAATTGGTGGTACATTCCTACAGTGGAATATTATTAAGCAATAAAAGTAAGTAATAAACCATTTGATACATACCACAACGTGGGTAAATCTCGACATAATTATGCTGAGCACAGAAAGTCAAATATAAAATTCCATTAATTTAAGATTCTAGGAAATGCAATCTAATGTACAGAGACACAAAGCAGAACAGTGGCTGCCTGACAAGGAAGGTATTATAAAGGCCACGAGGAACCATCTCAGGCAGTGATGGGTATGCTGCTTATCTTGACTGTGGTGACGGTTTCATAAGTGTACATGCACATGGATGTCAAAACTTTCCAAATTGTATACTTACATATACGTGATTTAATGCATGTCATTTATACCTCAATAAAGCCCCTGGTTAAAAATAATAAAACAGACCTACAATCTGAAAAATAGTAACTCCCAATTACGTGCGTTATGTTCATAACCTGCCTTACTAGGTGGCAGACATTTTTTTTTTATAATAGGTGAGTCAGGGAGAGCTGGAAAAGAGGAGGAATTACTCCATTTCAAACTGTCATCTTTATCACTTGCTACTTTGGCTATACCCACACTTTCCTGCTCCTAGGCTAACAAACTGGACAATGTAGGGTCTATTACAAGCCCCCCCTCCATCCCCAGCCCCCAGTCTTTTGTCTCCCAAAGAAGCAGATCCTTACTTGTCTGGAAGAGCAGACATAACGAACAAAAGGCTCAATGACTATTTGACAGATTAAAGAATAGACGACTATTTTACTTAAAAGCTTCCTAAAGAATTACAACATTTGAGGCTATACACTGTTCTGTTGAAATGCAGTTATATACTACCCAGATCTGCATGCACTTGCCAACAGACCTGACCAAGTCACTTCCTAAGCTTCCAGTTTTTGTTCCAGATCCACGGATGAATAATGCACAGGTGTATTTTGAGTAGACATTCCTAATATTTTGAAAAGTCTCTCATTCAAATAACCCCAACACTTGAAACCATTTTTCAAATGTCTAAGATATTGACTATACCGGAACAATCAAGACTAAACAATGAGTTTTATATGTGAATTGTATATAAAGAGTGACGATACGAAATAGCAGGATTACCTTCTGAAAACAACAGGTCACACTACTGTTCAAGAACAAAATTAAGGCTTAAAAATGATTAGCAACAGACTTTGATGGTGTGGCTCAGTGGACTGAGCACCTGCCTGAGAACTGAGAGGTCGCAGGTTTGATTCCCAGTCAGGGCACGTGCCTGGGTTGCGGGCCAGGTCCCCAATTGAGGGCATGCGAGAGGCAATCAATGGATGTTTCTCTCCCTCGCTTCCCCTCTCTTTAAACAATAAATAATACAATAAAAAAAAGTTTTTAAAAGATTAGCAATAGTTATAAAATAATAAGAGAACATGGTGATTAACAGCAGGGTTTCTGGTTCCACCACTTATTGGTTCAGTGACCTTAGGTAAGTACCTAACTCTGGAACTCAGTTTACCCATCTTTAAAAAAGGGATAACAGTCCCTAGTTTGTAGGATTATACTTCAGATTAAATGTGTTTGGCTTACAGCAACAGCTTAATTTTAGTTATTAGTATTACCCTGAACTTTCAAAGGATCTCATTAATTCACAAACCCTCCTTCTGACTCTTAGGTTCAGATCCTGTCATTTATTAGCATATTACCTCTGAGCCTCTGTTTCCACATCCGTAAAACGAGGGGTGATTACTGATATCTGACTTTTAAGGTTGTGATGAAGGATTAAATAACTAGAGGTTCGGCTCCCTGGCCTCTCATGTCTCAAAAGCGAAGATCGCAGAGGAAGGAAATACTTCTAATAGCTGCAGATACAGTCAGTTTTTCCATTTCTGGCACGTGAGCGGGGGAAGGGGGTGATGCAAAGGCGTCAATAAAGGGGTGAGGGGTCCTGAGTGAAGCCCCCAAACGCGCGAGAGACAGTGACTACAGCAGCTCTACCGTCGGGGGCCCGGCCCCGTGCAACTCCCTCCCCTCCCCTCCGGCATCCAGGGCCCAGGAGCCTCCCCGAGGGAACGGGGTTATTTCGGAATCACCATGAGGCAATTCTCATGAGGCAATGGGTCAGGAATGCGGCGCCGAGCCGGGCCTCTGGCGTCCGCGGTTCCCGCAGCAGCTCTACCTGCCCCCTGCCAGACCGGCATCCCCAGGGCTGCGGGAGCCGGAACTCGGGGAGGCAGGAAATGAATGGGGACCGAAGGGGTGGGGGCGCGCTGGGGCCGAGCCCCGGCCCCCGGAGAGCGAGGAGGTTGGGAGGAAGCCTGCCCTCCGGACACGGGACAGGCAACCGAAACCCGGCCGGGGCGCCCCCTCCCGGGCGGGGCTGACCGAACGCAGTGGGGGCCCGGCGGAGGCCCGCGCCGGGCCCCTCTGGGCTCCTCACCTCCGCGATGTCATGTTCCTCCCGCCCTCCGGCTCCGCGACGGACCCACTCCTTGCTCAGGCTCCGCTGGGCCCAGTCACCATCGGGGTGGCCCGAGGGAGGCCCGCTCGGGACCAGACGGGGCAGGGGCAGAGCCAGCCGGCTGCGCGCAGACCCCCCTCCAGGCCTGGGGATCCAGGAGACTGTGCAGCCGCCCCCTAAGCCAGTTTGCTCCTCCTCCTCCCCCGCCCTTCGGCCCCGGCGCCGTCCTGACGTCACCGCGAGCGACGCCCACCACCACTTCCTGCTTCCAGTTGCTGGGTACCGAGTGGTTACTGGTAATGGCAGTTTGGTGGCTCCGTGGAGCTGCGCCTCACAGTTCCCAAGGCACCCTTACGTCCTCCTCTACACCTTGGCTGCAGGGCGTGTGCTGCGCGCTCAGTGTTGTACACAGTCCCATGAACCGATCGCTTCTGCTCCCACCGTGTCAATGTCCGTCCCTGCGATGACTGCCAAACCGAATTTCATTCATTTCATTTTACAAATCGCCACTCCACCTAAGGAGCTGTATAACCTTGGGAAAGTTGCTTAATTTCTCGGAGCTTCAGTTTCCTTCATTCCTTCATTCCCGTAATTTTATTTTATTCATTAAATTGTTGCGAGGGTTAAATACGTAAAATGCTTAGAACTAGGGCTGGCCTATTTAGTAACTGCTTTGTAATTGTTAGCAGTATTATTATGATTAAACATCTGTTGAGTGTTTTCTCTCTGCTAGGCACTATTTTAAACTATGGGGATACAACAGTGAAGTAAAAAGACAAAAACCCCTGTGTTCCCCTGGGAAGCGCTACAGTAATCAAGATAAGAAAAATTCTCAGAACTACTCTCATCCTCCTTTGGATGGATGACATTTGAGTAAACATCAGATGCAGGAGCAATCAGAAGGAATAAGGTGACTACCATTTCAAGCACAGAGAACAGGCAAGTGCAAAGGCCCTTAGGCATGAAGTTGCCTCTTGTATTTTTTCAATATTTATTTTTTGATTTTAGAAGGAGAGAGAGAGAATGGGAGAGAGACAGAAAACCCACAACTCTGACATATCAGGATGACATTCTAACCAACTAAGCCACCCCTCCAGGTCTGCCTTTTGTATTTTAAGAACAATAAAGAAGTCTCTGAATTGGGGGAGAGGGTGGTGGTAAAGGGAGAGAATAGGAGCTGAGGCGAGAAAAGAGATGGTAGAGGTCGTGTAGTCTATTATTATCAAAAAGAGAAGTAATAACAAGTGTTGAAGAGGTTGTGGACAAAAAGGGACCCTTGTTCACGGCTGGTGGTGATGTAAACTGGTACAACCACTACAGAAAACAGTATGGAGGTTCCTCAAAAAACTAAGAATAGTTACCATATGACCCAGCAACCCCTCTTCCAAATATCCACCCAAAAAATTCAAAAACATTTATTTGTGACTATATATGCACTCCTATGTTCCTTTCAGCATTATTCACAATGGCCAAGACATAGAAACAACTGAAGTGTCCCTCACTAGATGATTGGATAAAGATGTGGTACTTATATGCAATGGAGTATTATTCAGCTGTAAGAAAAGGTGAAGACTTCCAGCCAAGATGGGCATAAGTAGATACACTTTGATTCCTCGCACAACCTAAAGAAGGACAACAACCAATTTACAAACAAAAAACAACCAGAAGTGCCAGAAAATCAAACTGTATGGAAGTCTAACAACCAAGGAGTTAAAGAAGAAACATTCTTCCAGACTGGAAGGGGGGCAAAGACAGGCAGCCTGGGTGGAGATGATGCATGTTAAGGCAGTGGCTAGTGGACCAGGCAGTCCCACAGTCCCGTGCAGATAAACCGGGGGAACAACTGGGGAGCAAGACAGACCACACAACCCAGGGTTCCAGTACAGGAAAATAAAGCTTCAGAACCTCTGGCTGTAAAAATCTGTGGGGACTGCGGCAGCAGGAGAAACTCCCAGCATCACAAGAGAGTCCCTTGAACAGACCCACAGGGTCCTAGAACATACCCAAGCCCACCCACCCACCTGGGAATCAGCACCAAAAAGGCCCAATTCACTTGTGCATAGCAGGGGAAGTGACTGAAAGTGGGGAGAGGGTCAAGAGCAAGCGGCATTGTTCCCTCTCTGACACCTCCCATACATACAGTGCTGCAATACAGAGACATGGGTTGCCATGCTGTTGTGTATACATAAGGCTCCACCCTTTACAACATAACAGGTATGCCAAGACAAAGAAATATGGTCCAAATGAAAGGACAGATCAAAACTCCAGAAAAAGAACTAAGTGACAGGGAGACAGCCAACCTATCAGATGCAGAGTTCAAAATACTGGTAATCAGGATGCTCACAGAAATGACTGAGTATAGTTGCAAAATAAAGGAAGAAGTGAAGGCTGTGCAAAGTGAAATGAAAAGAAATATGCAGGGAACAAACAGCGAAGGGAAGGAAACTGGGACTCAAATTAATGATTTGGAACAAAAGGAAGAAATAAACCTTCAACTGGAACAGAATGAATAAACAAGAATTCAAAAAAATGAGAAGAGGCTTAGGAACCTCTGGGACAACTTTAAATGTTCCAACATCTGAATCATAGGGGTACCAGAAGGAGAAAAGGAAGAGCAAGAAATGGAAACTTACTTGAAAAATAATGAAGGAAAACTTCCCCAGTCTGGTAAAGGAAATAGACACACAAGTCCAGGAAGGTCAGAGAGTCCCAAAGAAGTTGGACCCAAGGAAGAACACACTAAATCACATTGTAATTAAATTACCCAAGATTAAAGATAAGGAGAGAATCTTAAAAGCAGCAAGAGAAAAAGAGAGTTATCTACAAGTAGTTCCCATAAGACCATCAGCTGATTTCTCAAAAGAAACCTTACAGGAAAAAAGGTACTAGAAAGAAGTACTCAAAGTCAAGAAAGGCAAGGACCTACATCCAAGATTACTCTAGCCAGCAAAGCTATCATTTAGAATGGAAGGGCAGATAAAATGATTCCCAGATAAGGTAAAAAAGGAGTTCATTATCACCAAGCCCTTATTATATGAAATGTTAAAGGGACTTATCTAAGAAAAAGAAGATAAGTTCAAAACTGAACAGTAAAATGACAACAAACTCACAACTATCAACAACTGAAGGTCAAAAACAAAAACAAACTAAGCAAACAACTAGAACAGGAACAGAATCACAGAAATGGAGATCACATGGAGAGTTATCAACGGGGAGGTGGGAGGGGATGAATGGGGGAAAAGGTACAGGGAATAAGAAGCATAATTGGTAGATATAAAATAGGCAGGGGGAAGTTAACAACAGTACAGGAAATGGAGAAGCCAAAGAACTTACATGTATGACCCATGGACATGAACTAAAGGCGAGGAGAATGCTGGTGGGGGGGGGGTACAGTGCGGGGGAGGATAAAGTGGAGAAAAAATGGGACAACTGTAATAGCATAATCAACATACACTTAAAAAAAGAAAAGGTTAAATATTGTCATTTGCAACATGAATGGACCTTGAGAACATCACACCAAGTGAAATAAGAGAAAAAGTTAAGAACCATATGATTTTACTCTTACGTAACATAAAACTGAGAGCAGCAAGCAAGAAAAGCAAACAAAAACTCAGACACAGACAACAGTATGGTGGTTACCAGAGGGAAGGGAGGTATATGGTGATAGAAGATGATGTGACTTTGGGTGGTGGGCACACAATGTAACATAGAAATCTGCACTTGAAACCTATGTGATCTTATTAACCGATGTTGCCCCAATAAATTTAATTTTTAAAAATAAACAGTGAAATGGAGAGCCATTGAAAGATTTTAGCAGAAGGGGAATATAACCTGTTTTTAAAGTAGTACTCTGGGTACTCTGTGAGGGATCAGGTCAGGAGGGCGAGATCGGTAGCAGAGAGCCCAGAATGCTAGAATACTGTAGTGTTCCAGGTTGGAGATGATGATGGTTCAGACCAGGGCAAGAAGGTAGAGCTCTTACTTGTGCCCATGACACATTAAAGGCCAAGGACCTGGTAAGTGAATTCAACCCACATTAGGTAACTCCAAAATCCTCACTTTTTTCCTCTCAGTGCTCCCTGTCTCACTCCTATTCTAAGAACTCACACAGTGTGCTAACTTCTTCGGCATTGGTGTGTTCTTTACAAAAATTGTCTTTAATACATGCGCAATTTAGGTAAAAGGCATTCAACAAGAAGTTGCCCAACCTGTTTCTTTTCACTGTCCCTAAATCCTGGCCACCTAGGTGACTCAAATAACATCTTAATTGACTTGAAGCCTGCAGGCTTGCCCTTTTCCATCCATTCTCCACATAATAGCCAGAGTAATCTGTGAGGCAAATCTGGTCACTCCCTACAAAGAATACTTGAGAGGTTTCTCATTGCTTTTAGGATGAGGCAAAAAAACAAATTTTTTTACCAACCACCTGAGCCCTGGGCAGTATTGCTCAAATGGTTGGGGCGTTACCCTGTAAACTGAAGGCTTGTAGGTTTGATTCCTGATCAGGTCACATGCTTAAGTTGTGGGTTCAGCCCTGGGGGGCGTGCAAGAGGCAACCAACTGATGTTTCTTTCCCTCTCTCCGTCTTTCCCCCTTTCCACTCTCTCCAGAATCACTAAGCATGTCCTCCTCTGGTGAGGATTTCAAAAAAAACCCCAAAAAACAAAAAAACACCTGGTACCTGATCTGATCCCTGCTTACTTCACCAGTCCTGCCTCCTCTCACCACTCCCACCACTCCCACCACTCACCTCATCCTCTATGACCCAGCCACACTCAATTACTCTCCCTTCCCCCTCCCAATTCATGGCCTTTAAACAATCTGTTCCCTGACCTGGGCAGCTCTTCCTGACCCCTCTTCCTAAGTCCCAGTTCTCAGACTAGAAATCATGATCTCTGGGATAGGAAACCTTCTGTGATTCTCTCGGTCTAGGTTATATGATCTCCAATATGTCTTCTGGCTTAGAACTGAACACCTTCCAATATAAACTCTCTAAGATACAGTATCATGTAGGGGTTAAGTTATTGATCTTCAAAGCGCAGCCTGGGTGTCCATAGGTAAGTCACTTGACTCTGTGTCTCCGTTGTGTCTCAGTTCCTTTCTGTAAAATGGAGCGATCAAAATGCTACCTACCCCACGGGATGGCATGCAAAGAATAAAAGAGTTAAATGTTTTCGAAGTACAGTACGTTCTCACTTAGTGTCTTAGATAGTTCTTGGAAACTGACTTCAAGTGAAATGACGTATGAGAAAAAATATTTAACCATAGGCTAATTGATAGAAACAAGGCTTAAGTTCCTACAGCACAACTGCCTACTGGTTTTCTGTCTGTCTCCGGCACAGAGACATGATTCAGCAGAAGTGTATGCGTGACCTTGGATAAGTCATTTACTGTAATTGAGCCTCAGTTCTTTCATCTTAAATTCCTATCTCACAGGGGCATTGCACTGAGACTTGAAATGATTTAATGCCTGCCAAAATGTCTGCTTTATGCCCTGGCCTGGTATCTTCGTTGGTTAGAGCACCATCCTGATACACCAAGGTTCATTACTAGGTCAGGGTATATACTAGAATCAACAAATGAATGCATAAATAAGTGGAACAACAAATCAATGTTTCTCCTCCTTTCCTCTCTCTGTCTCTCTCAAAGATCAATAAATTTAAACTTTTTAAACAAATAAGATAAGAATGTCTGCTTTGTAATTAATAAAGCACTGCACAAATTTAAGAGCACTTTATAGCCCCGGCTAGTGTGGCTCAGTGGACTGAGCGCTGGCCTGCAAAACAAAGGGTCACCAGTTCCATTCCCAGGCTGGGCACATGCCTGGGTTGCAGGCCAGGTCCCTAGGAGGGGGCATGAAGAGGCAACCACACACTGAGGTTTCTCTCCCTCTCCTTCTCCCTCCCCCACCTCCTCTCAATAAATAAATAAATAAATAAATAGCATTTTATATATGGCACAACTAGGTGGTTAAATTTACTTTAAAACTAACACAGTATATTGATTATATTTTGCCCAATTAATGAACATTAAGTTTTGCAATACCACAACATAACACAAGAGGGAGGTTATTTATGGTTTTATTTCAATAGCACATCATTTAACAAATATTTTGGTGCATTTACTAGGTTAAAGCCTCTGAGGTAGTCAGAATTGTCAGAATTTTTGAGGGCCTCAAGAAAGCAACTCTGCACTTCCTTCGTTCTTCTACATTTTTTGATAGCACTTTTTAGGAGGCGCTTTGCTCGGAAAGCTAAACAAAGCTGCTGACATGCCTCTGGCATTTATTGTTCCAATTGCCACTTTCATCTGCCAAATTTGTATTTATTATTCCAAATCTTACACAAAAAGCACCACAAAACATTCCTAAATTTCCCAAAAGAAATAACTTATAATTATTCATTCTCTTTTTTTCCACTCGAATGTGTGTTCTTTGAGAATAGGAATATATTTTGCTCATTTTAAATTCTATCTTTTCTGAGCTTCTGGTCAAGATGATGACGTAGGCAGACATGGCTCACCTCTTCGCACAACCAAATCAAAATTACAACTAAAATATAGAACAACCATCAGTCAGCAATGTCAGAAATCAAGTTGAATGGAAGTCTGACAACTACGGAATTGAGGAAACCACATCCAAGCAGACTGGTAGGAGGGGCGCGGACGCAGAACAGGCTGGCCCCATACCCACGTGGATAAAAATTTGGAAGGGATATCTCGGGAGTGAGGAGTCCCAGGCCCACACCAGGACCCCCAGCCCAGGATTCCAGTACCAGGAAAGTAAGTCCCCACAACTTCTGGCTGTGAAAATCAGTGGGGGTTGGGTCAGTGGAGGAGGCTGCCGGAGCCCCAAGAAGTTCCTCTTGGGGACCCCACATGAAAGGATAAAGTCAGCCCCATTTGCTATTGTGACACCATTTGCCTCGCAGGCCTATGACCTTGTTAAATATGACTGCCATTGTAGTCTTCTGACTTATGTTCCCAGGAATGAAAATTACTGGAAGAACAGAACTAACTGCTCCCTATAGCCACAGGCAGAAGATAAGGCTGGAACAAACTGCAGTCTCATGTTACAACAGCTCCAGGGGCCACACAACAGCAACCCCCCCACCCTTTTTTAATCCAATCGTAATCCAATAAAAACTTAAAGCCCCCACCCCTCAAGGCTGGTGTATCTCTCCACAGCACGATCCTCTGCTTTCTAGGAGAGTGAAGAAACACTTTGTTCTCTACACTTTCTTCTCTTTGTGAATTCTTTCACAGCCCACGTCACCAACCACCCTAACATTTTGGTGGCCCATATGGGGACATTCTTTATTTCTCCCTCTCCCTCTGCCTCCTGAGACTTGTGACTAGAGGAGACGCGGGCAGCGGAAGCTTGACCTGGCTCACCCCCTGATCCTGTCTCTCTGAGGTTTGGAGAGAGGATTCTTATCCTTCTCTGTCTCTCCGGACTCAGGACAGCTTCCTCCTCACGCATTTTCACGGCCAGCGATCTGTAAGTCTTCCTGAATCTCGGGATAAAAATTGAAGGTGATAGCTTATCCCCTCCTCTCCTTGTCGTAAACCCCAGTACTGGGTCTATCACTTTTGCAGGGGTTCAGCTAGGAGGGACGCCTCCAACCGTCTCCCTGCTGGTTCGGTTTGCCCTCAGGACCCAGGGACGCTTGCCTCTGAAGCAGAACCTCAACTCTGTCTGCCCTGAGGCTCGAGGACACAGACCTCTAGGTTGTTTGAGTTGGGGGTACCCTCCTCAAACCTTCCCCGTCCTCAGCTGTTCTAGTCCCTGAGATATCCTCCCCTTTTCTTTTTCGTAGTTCTCACCAGGGACAATACTCAGTGGACCTCACCCAAAGACTTCCCGTTGAGCTGTCTACTTAAGAACTCGAAGGCTCTGGGACTTACTGACCTCACGCCCAAGCACTTGATTTTTGTATTGCAATGTGGCCTGGCCTGGCCTCAGCATGAACTCGGAGACCAGGAAGTCTGACCCATGAACGGATCTCTTAACTATAATACTATCCTCTAACTCAGCCTTTACTGTTGTCGTCTCGATCCCCTCCTTTGGTTCAGTTACTGAGCGAAGGAGACAAGATTTTAGCCTCCAGCTGGGAGTACAGGCCTCTTTCTCCTAACTATGCGTTTTTGTTCAAATTTGCTTCACTCTATCTCCCCCCCATATTTGTTTTCTGTTGAACTGGCACTCTAATCCCGTGAGGCCATGCTCTTTTAATCGATATTACCCAGCGGGGGTGATGCTATTCTTTACCTGCCTAACGCGAGTCTTACATTCAACCACCGTTGGGAATTAGGTTTGGCTCCACTGTGCCCACATTAAGTAAAAACAAGGGTACAAAGAGGGAGAAAATCTCACCCCCCTTCCCAGATTGTAAAACACCCTATGTTCTCCTCCTGAAGACCTAGGAGATGCTAAATCCTGGGGAAAATTAAGCCTGCGTCTCAATGCAGAGAAAAAGTGACATTTTAAACCCAAGCTGCTTTTCTGCCCCTTTGCCTGACTGAAACCGAAGTCCTTCTAGGAGAAGCTTGCTTTTCTTTCCCTGCCTTTTTTTGAAGTGCCAACACCTGATCTTCTTCAAGAAGTCTTGTCTAGGCCATCTTTTAAAAAACAAATTTTGGGAAGATAATTTTTATCAAAAGGGGGAAAGCCTTAGCTATATCTGAGCAGCTCTTCCTTTCAAAATTAGTAAATTCTAATAAAAGTTATTGAACGTCTAGGTATTTTGAAATAACATGAAATACCGAAACACAGATTGCTAGACCTGCTTTTGGCTTTTTACTACAAAGAGGCTGTGGATAAATGTCTCCTGCTTTGTTGGAGGTGCCTTTCCTAAAAGTGAGAGTGTGTTTGCCAACCGATAGAGGAACCTATGTTTCTAAAGCTTATGAAATGTGTTCATAAAAGCAATCTGTGGAATGCCGGCTGTTTATTTTTTTGGTCATTATGGGAAATTAAGGTTTCTAAAAGTTAAGTTCAAATTAAGGTGGAAAGAAATTGTATGGTTTTAATAACAGCAGACATAAGGCATAGAGATGCAAATGTAAAGGACAGGGATTGAACTTAAGCTATCCTAAAGATGGTTATTTCTAAAGGGAAAAGAAAGTTTGTGAAGTCGCAGAAAGGTTTGTGAAGTGTGTGAAGGTTTTAAATTTGTGAAGAAAGCAAGCTCAGGCTCCAGGACCCCTACCCCCATCTAATTTCTCTCTGGTGACATTCTGGTGGGACCTGGAGTTGTTTTCATCACACTCTCTTCTGTTGCCCTCATCGCTGTGGGGAATAAGTCCTGTCAGCTGTGGAATAAATCCTTCATCAAGATGTTTTGTCAATGCTGAGATAGAAGAAGGTAAGGCTGCCCTCTGGACATGGAGTCACCCTATGCAACTGTCCCCAGGTGACAACTGGGACACAGACTCTAGTGAGTCAGGAACAGATCACCCCTAATGTCCAAGGGGACCCATTCCTTCCCCTTTGTTTGGTGCTCTGGTCTGGTGCGGACTGTAACTCCCAGTCCCCCATCTGGAGCATTTATCTTCTGTCACCAGGTTTCTGACCTTCAAGAGGCTAAAGCAGCCCCACCCGGGCTCTTCCCTGCTGCTAGACTCCTTGGAGCCTAGACTATTTCCACCACTCATTAACATTCCTGAAAGCTTTTCCTGAGAGTCTCAACAGGTCCTCTTGTCTGGTATTTAGGACCTTCCAGCTCTTTCCCAGTCTTCTTGAAAGCTGCCAAAAGCAAATGAGAGAAATCTTATACTTTCCCTACAAAAAGTAGTCATTCAAATTATGCGTATGGTCTTCATTTTTAAATAGTTATACAAATAACTATTTTATTTGTATAGTATATTTTTATCAAAACAGATTTTCTAGAAATTTCAACCTGTGCCAGGGAGGAACTCGCAGAGATTTAAAACTGAGTTCAAACAGGAACCTCTCCGGGGTAACAGGGGTCCTGTCAGTGACATTGGACAAGCCGAGAGTCATGGTTCCCTGTGGGGACATCAAGCAGTGATACTCTGGGTATCTGTAACCCACACACTGGGAATTTATTAATTGTTTCCCATGCTCGATGCACACTTCTGATAAGTCCTGTACAGTGTTTTAAAAGCTTGCATACTGTTAGATCTTTGTATATATTAAGATTGCGTGTTAAATCTAAAAATATGGGCTTTATGTTGTTCTTTCATGTCATTTCATAGTATTACTTACCAAGAAATTGTTATCTTGGTAAGATAACATTATATTTTACAAAGAAGCAAGGTTCTTTATCGATTGCCTTTTAATCGAATCTACAACCATATCATTTTAAATTTGGTCATTTATAAACAGTCACTGTTTTACTCTAATGCATTTGCAAATGTATCTTTGAATAGGTTCACGAAAAGGACTATAACTTACTCTAAATTACAGGTATCTAAGTAGGTCGTATCTTTGAAGTAAAGAAAGATTTAAAGAACCCTTAGGATAACTGAGTTCACGGAAATACTGGCAAATAATAAAGACAAACAATATTGGTCATATGGGACTAAATAAACTAAAGATAATTGTTCTTATGACTTTGTTCAAAATATTGCTAATTTTAAATCTTTTTGTTTTCCAGATATAAGGAAACTTTTTCCCCCTAGAACAATTTGTAAATTATAGCCTCATAAGCAATATTGAAACATTTATACCTCTCACCCTACCTAATCCCTCCAGAATTTGGAAACTCTGAATGAGTAAGTATTATTTTCATGGCAATAGGTTTGTTTGCATAAACCCAATAAGAATCTGTTCTCTTTATAATAGCACCAGTTTCCAAATGTGACTTTATTAACCAAGTCTTTGTCTGGAATATCATAACCAAAAGAGTCATGCCTGGACTCTGGATGTCACCAGAAAGACTTCGGGAATTAAGATTGACTTTCAAACCCAAAACAACCCCTTGGAGAAATAGCCCGATACATTGCTTGGTCACGTGGTTCATGGCAGTCTTTCCAGGGAAGGAGCAAAGGTTGCTTTCCTGGAAGATGGCAAGGAAGGAACCTCAAGACATTTTGGGGACCTCAAGAACTTGAGAAATCCACCCACACTAATAATTTTTTTCAGGTAAATCCAGATGGCAACTGTGTGGCTTGGCTTCTTTGCCCTGAGAGGCTGATTAAAGCTCAATCTAAAGGTTCCTTGTAAAATTCCAGCACAGCAAATTTGAAAGAGCCTATATAATCAATTACTATTGTTGCGTTCATGTAAATAAAGCAGGCCAAATTGAAACCAGACTTAATGCGATCTCTTTGATCAAATGAGGATGATCTTAGGGAGAGAAACTGTGTTTCAATGGAGATCACAATGTCCAATTGTCACCCACAAACTCACTGAATCCTGGTTTTCCTAGTTTTCGTCCAAGCTAATGTTTCCTTTTTTTTCTCTCATCTTTTGACTTGGAATTATTGAGAACTACTGATGCTGTGTCAGCCATACAGAATTCACCTACTACCGTGTCTCTCCCTTTTTGGGATTAAGTTCAATATCTGCTCTTGGTTTTCCTGACTAATTCCCATTCTAGGACCTATAGCAGCCTTTTTCTTTATTCTTGTTTTTAGGCCATGTCTCCTGAAATATCTCAAATCCTTCATTCAATGGCGTGTCCAGGCTCTGAAAGATTCTCTTCACAAATGGCCTCCAGCCACAGCTCTTGCTTTTTGGGCTGTCCAATCCCACCCCCTTCTCCTTAATGGCCCATACCCGGACACACAGGCAGGGACATCGCTCCATCACTAGCCCACCTGAAGTAGTTGCAGAAGAAGAGAACTTTGTCCCTCCTCCCGCCAAACCAGAACTGGGCCAGGGCATCAAAAATAAATCCATTTTAAAACCAGAGCGGGGAATGAAAGGACAAAGCCAGCCCCATTCGCTATTGTGACACCATTTGCCTAGCAGGCCTACGACCTCATTAAACATGACTGCCATTTTAGTTTCTGAGTTTATGTCCCCAGGACTGGAAATTACTGGAAAGAAGGAACAGAACTAACCACTCCCTAAAGCCACAGGCAGAAGATAACGTTGGAACAAACAGCAGCTTCATGTTACAACAGCCCAGGGGCCACACAACAGCAACTCTCCGCCGTTTTATAATCCAATTGTAACCCAATAAAAGGTCAAAGCTCCCATTATTCAAAGCTGATGTATCTCTCCACACTATGCCCCTCTTTTCTTGGAGAGTGAAGAAAGACTTTATTCTCTACACTTTCTTCTTTGTGAATTCTTCTGTGTGAATTCTTTCACAGCCCACGTCACCAACCACCCTAAAAACACACATGGACTCACCTACTCAGACTCGCTCCCTCTGAGCTCCAGCACCCGGGGAGCAGCCTGGAGGGCACCAGTGATGTATAAGGAGAGACTGAAGCGTCTGGTATCAGGCTGAGCAGAGGCCATTGTCCCTTTGCTGAGCCCTCCCCTAACAGAGCCAGTCAGCTGGTGCTATGTTTGAGACTCCATCAACCTGGTTTACATTGTGTGACCTTCCTTGGAGGTCCACAGGGGTTCTAACCCATCCAACTTATGGAACCACTAAGGTGCTTTTCCCTAAGAACAGCTGGTCTTGGTTCCTAAATCCTATTAAACAAGCAACAGCTGGTTTCAGTGAGCTGTAGAGGCAGCCAGATTAGTCACAGCTTAGCTTCACCTGGGAATCTCCAAGGCCAGCACAAGTAGCAGCCATCTCAGGTTGCTTCATAGGTCAGGCAGGGTGCCCTGGGCTAAACACAGGCGGGGGGCTGACCTTGGCCTGCATCACCCGGAGAAAACCCAGGGCCAACACACCCAGCTATAGACCACCCTGGAGCACCACCATCCCGCCCCTGCACAGCTGATCCTCCACAGAGAGCTGCCTCATAGGGATGCCAGAAGGAAAAAAGAAAGAGCAAGAAATTGGAAACCTATCTGAAAAAAGTGAAAGAAAACTTCCTTAATGCAGTGAAGGAAACAGACATGCAAGTCTAGGAAGCGCAGGGTCCCAGTAATGATGGATGCAAAGAGACCCACTCCAAGACATTATTAAAAGGCCAAAGGTTATAGATAAAGAGGGACTCTTAAAAGCAAGAGAAAAGAAGTTAGAGAGGGTCACCAGATGCGAAGGGGGAGGGGGACAATGGATGAAGAGGTGAGGGGATTAAGAAGTACAAATAGGTAGTTACGGAATAGCCATGGGGACGTAAAGTACAATAGAGGAAATGGAGTAGCCAAAGAAGTTACATGTGTGACCCATAGACATGAGGGGGATTGCCCGAGGGAGTGGGGGGGTGCTGGGTGGAAGGGGGCAAAGGGGGAAAAATCAGGACAACTGTAATAGCATTATCAATGAAATATAATTTAAAAAATTCTATCTTTTTTGACCTTCTGCCATTGAGCATAGTCTATAGTCTGCTTAGGGGATATAGGCATTAAGTAACTGGAAAAAATGTCCAAGGAAGGTTCCCAATTAGCCATTCATAGAAAAGATTTCAATTTACTTGTGGATTAGATTCTTAATCCATCTATTCCTTCTTATATTGATAATGGTAGTGCTTTCTAATGCCCTCAGTAAGCAAAATAAAAGTTGCAACTTTTTGTCAGTTCCCAAAAGTACTGTGAGAATTTTATTGGTCTGTAACACGAAGAGTTTCAGACAAAACGTTCTTCGCTTTTGCCTCTTATTAGGAAAAACAGCTCTCTATAGCAGCAATTTTCAACCTGTGAGGTACACATGTGTGCCGCAAGACTTTTTCAAATATGCAATACCTAATCATCTGATCAGGGCACTGACCTCTTTTCCCTTAGACTGTCAAATTAAAAACAAAAATGACAACAGCCAACACAACAATAGCTCTCCTCTGTGAATTAATCAAAATTATACCTATTTTTTGCCCTGGCTGGTGCGGCTCAGTGGACTGAGTGCTCGGCCTGCAGACCGAAGAGTCCCTGGTTCGATTCCGGGTCAGGGCCCAGGCCCAGGTTGTCCCTGATTGGGGGCATACCTGCAAGAGACGACGGTTGGATGTTTCTCTGCCTGTCTCCCTCCATCTCCCTCGCTTCCCGTCTCTCTAAAAATAAAATTTTTTTAAACCATAAAAAAATTATACCTTTTTTTGCAAAATGTATATTTTTGGGTGTGCTACAGAATTTTTGTAATTAGTTTACAGGTACCATGAGATGAAAAAGGTTAAAAATCGCTGTTCTATAGCGTAGGGTTTTCAAAGCAAGGAAAACTACATTTCCCATGACGTCCCGGACCCGGAAGGAAGTGAGGTTTGACCCTCTCCATGATCGCTTATAGACCGGAAGCGAGGGCTTTAGTTCTTTTTCCCATCTGGCAAGGTAAGAATGGCGGCACTCTCCTGCAAGATTCAATTTCAGGACCCCAATCGTTCGCAATCCGAACCAGTAGGGTGTCAAGTCGACACGTGCAAGGGTTGGGCATGACCAGGGCCAACTGAGAGGCCTCCCGGGGGCTTCATTTGTCTCGCTTAGGTTTGCGGTGGCGCATGAAGAGGGTGAAATGGATTGCCGTGGAGGCTCCGGCTCTCCGGCTGTTCGCCACCCTCCTGGGCTTGGGAAACAGGGCCTCTTCGAGAGTCCGTAGCAGGCTAATGGGCCCGCAGGGACTGCGGCCACGGTGCGCGCTCTCCGGAATCCGGGGACTGGCGGCGTAAGACGCCGCTGAACTTGCCTTAGCCACGTTGGGATTTCGGACTGAGGCCCAAGGCTAACTTTCCCGTCACCCCACGTCCGCGACCGGAAGTCGTCTCCTGAGCTTTGAGCTTTTTCCAGTCTGTCCAGAGTTTGGGCATATTGTCTGTATGTGCTCGCCTCCTAAGCCGATTTTCTTGAATGAGACAGTAGGTGGTGTGAAAAAAGCAAAGCCGTGGAGTTAAATGGCTCCGAATTCCTGCCTCGCTGCTTCCTAGCAGTGGAGGGTTTTTAAGGTTCCGTGTCTTAAGATTTGTAGTTCATAAAACAGGAATAATGGAATAGGGACTTTTGACGACTAAATATTTAGCAAGCATCTGAAAAGTGTAAGATATCTTCAGATCTTCAAAAATTAGTGGATTGGGAAGACAGCCCCAAAACCATTATGCGGTGGGCACACATGTTTGGAGGACACCTATATCTTGTTGGGGGGGGGATGAAAAGGATATTGTGGCTACTTGGGGAGGAAGGGTTTGTCGTCTGGGAACCCGACCTTGTACAGTTTCAGTAGTGCCTTGTAATGGGACAATTGGTAAATGCTTTTTTTTTTTTTTTTTTTTAACGTGTATGTATTGATAGATGGCGGGTGAAAAAACTGAGAAACCGGATACTAAGGAGAAGAAACCTGAAGCCAAGAAGGATGATGCTGGTGGCAAGGTTAAAAAGGATAAACCCAAGGCCAAGACGCCTAAGAAGGGGAAGCCCCACTGCAGCCGAAACCCTGTCCTAGTCAGAGGAATTGGCAGGTATTCCCGATCAGCTATGTATTCGCGAAAGGCCATGTACAAGAGGAAATACTCAGCAGCTAGATCCAAGGTAAGGGATGAGGGGAACGACTGACCGTTTACATTATGTTTTAACCATAAGTTTTTTGTCTGCTTCTGACATTTCGTTGCATTTGTGTCCTGATAGATTGAAAAGAAAAAGGAGAAAGTTATGGCTACTGTTACAAAACCAGTTGGTGGTGACAAGAACGGTGGTACCCGAGTGGTTAAACTTCGCAAAATGGTAAGTCTTGGAGGACACTGAACTGGATGTTAGGTTGAAGCTTGAATACAGTTAGGATTGTGTGTGTGTGTGTTCACTCTTGGGTTTTAGAATTTTCTTTATCAGAGAATTGCTAATGGAGGAAAATGGGTTCTAGATTTTCAGTTTGGCTTTATTACATACTGTATGATATTAAGTAGAGTTACTTTTGTGTGGTTTTGTTTGTTCACTTGTGCCACAAAGGTTTGTTGCACAGGGTGGTTGTGAGAATTGAGGTGAACCTAGGATGTTGCCAGGCCTGTAGAAGGATTTCCATCATGGAACTATCTGCAGGTTTATTAACACACTTCACAGTTGACGATTACTGCACCAACAGGGAAAGTGACACTTCGATTCCTTCTTGTCACAGGTTTTGTGAACTGGTTTTTCTGTCAGGTGTTAATGTTTGTGATAAAAGCAAAACTGTCCACTAACATGATACAGTATAGTTACAAATTGGTTATTGTGAGTTACTGGTCATATCCTTAATAGTCTTTGCACGGGGTGTTATTTTTATAATTGAACTGGCAGACCTGATCTAAACTCTTTGGTTTTGTACAGCTTTCCTTTGTGGATAAAATGGGAGGAATCATGTTAATGTGACAGACGTGAACACGCTTAATTTGAATTGGAAAACAAGCTGCACCTCCTTTGTAACAGGCAGAATTCTGGAGAAGATAGAAAAGCTTGGGAATCACTGTTACACAACAGTGTGTGATGATAGTTTGCCATGTAATCTCTAAAGCTTGATTTAATCCCACGTTTACAAACGTGACTTGCTTGTTGCCATGTCTTCGTTTGAACACACAGCTCCTTCAGTTAAATGGATTCTACCTTGCACGTAAAGGATAAAAAACTGTTGACGTTTTCCCAATTAAAAATTGACTTATGAAAATGCAATAGTGGAAATAAAGCATTTCAAATAAATAAAAGGGTCATAGCAATGGTTTCATTGACACTCAGCTCTACTAACCTTATTGGCGTTTTAAATAAAGTCGGACCTATGGGCTCTCTCCAGCCTAGATACTATCCCACTGAAGATGTGCCTCGAAAGCTGTTGAGCCACGGCAAGAAACCCTTCAGTCAGCATGTGAGAAAACTGCGGGCCAGCATCACTCCCGGGACCGTTCTGATCATCCTGACGGGGCGCCACAGAGGCAAGGTGAGCAGTGCGGTGCTCGAGGTGCTTGATCATCCTCGGCAGGGTTCCTTTACCGGTGCTAATACCGACACCCAATAACTAGCCTAACGTGTTTAGCCCTTTATAATAATATGCAATGGCTTGTTACCGCTTCCTGCTCTTGAAGTTGAAGTAGATGTCCCTGTATCCAAAAATTTTTATGTATGTGAGTTACTTCCTTTGTTAGATTTGCAGGGATGGAATTACTGAGTTAAAGGATATTAAATTTTTTTTTTATTGTTAAAAGTAGTGGCTGCTCATTTTTTTAAAGAAGAACACGCACACAGCAGTACCTCTCACATCCTAGTGTCACCTGTTAGCAGTTTGGGGCAGTCGCATCCAGAACTGCTGCACATACACATATATAAAACTTTCCTTTACCAAATGTAGGGAACTGAGTTGATTAATTCAGAAGTCAGTTTCTAACTGCAAAAACTTCTAGCATTTCTGTTTCATTTACAGAGGGTGGTCTTCCTGAAGCAGCTGAGCAGTGGCTTGCTACTTGTGACTGGTAAGAATACCCTTGGATTTTATATTCTCTGAAATTTGTCTTTTTAATGCTTGCAGTATACGCTTTTGCTTCCACCTACATGGAAATTTTTAGTGCTACGAGATTCTGAGTCCCATATCATTGCCTTATATACACGAGTTCTAAGGAAGTAGGTATTGAAATTTTATGTGGCGACATGACAAGTAACTGTTACCTAAAATGCAGAATGGTTGGCTATGGACCTTAAAGAATGGATTTTGTCTTAAGATTTGTAATTGGTCTGCCACTCGGCGTGAGAATGAAGTTCCTGAATAGGTAAGGGAAACTTTATTGAGACCCTAGAGTCATGAGGCCCAGACAGAACCTGCGAACCTGAGGAGGTAGTGGATGGGCCTTATTTAACTTTCATGAGGCACAGGTTATTAGTGTGACTGCACTTCCTGCAGCAGCTGACAGCGCAGAGGTGCAGGCGAGCGAAACACTGGTGGCAGATCATCTCTTTGCAGTTGTACTTCTGGGTGAGCTGGCAGAGGGAGGACTCAGTGATGCCACCGCACGGACAAAGCACCAAGTGCAGGGCGGAATCTTTCTGAACATTGTAGTCTGAGAGCACGGCCATCCTGTAGCTGTTTGCAGGCAAAAATCAGACACTGCTGCTCAGGCGTGATGCCTCCTTGTCTTGGATTCTGGTTTTGACATTCTCAGTGGTGTCCCTGGGCTCAGCTTCGAGGGTGATTGGCTTGCTGGTCAGGGTCTTCACGAAGGTCTGCATCTCTGCATCTGCTGGGGAGGCTGCTCAGCCAGCCGCCTCATTGAAGAGAAAGCGAAGAAGTCCTGGTGCTGCTGGCAGAGAAGTTTGGGACTTCTTCACATCTAGAGAAAAGTTAGAGATTCAACTCATCTGATTGCACCAAAGTCAGTTTTTATATCTTTGCTTCCCCTTTCCCTCATTATATGAACATTTTTCCCCCTTAGGACCTCTGGCCCTTAATCGAGTTCCTCTGCGTAGAACACACCAGAAATTTGTCATCGCCACCTCCACCAAAATTGATATCAGTGGTGTGAAAATCCCCAAGCACCTCACTGATGCTTACTTCAAGAAGAAGAAACTGCGCAAGCCCAGGCACCAGGAGGGGGAAATCTTCGACACCGAGAAGGAGGTGAGCTCCAGTCTCTGTCCTTGCCTCTGATAGCCCTGTCCCCCCAGTTTGGGAGTGAAAATAGACAATGTTAAGTTGATAAACAAAAGTTGTGAATAATAAGGAATATCTCTGGAATAATACTGTTCCAAATTCTGCTAAAAACAGTTCTTAATGGCAGGTGGGAGCGCAACTCAGAATCATGAGAAGTTCTGGCAGAACTCTTGAGTTACTGCTATGTTTCTGTTGGGAAGTCATTGTTCTTTACCTTTGATGTGTTAGTACAGTAAACACGAGGATCAGAGCTGCTGCTGTTACATAACAATAGGTTATATTTTACAGCTTTCCACAGAAAGTGATATTTCTGAGATTGAATGCTTGATGGGACTTCTTAGAAGGTTAGTCAAGAAGTTTGGTGCTTGTGCCCAACATTTAAATGCTTTTCTTTTTCTTTAGAAATACGAGATTACAGAGCAACGCAAGGTTGATCAGAAAGCCGTGGACTCGCAAATTCTGCCAAAAATCAAAGCTGTTCCTCAGCTCCAGGGTTACCTGCGCTCTGTGTTTGCTCTCACAAATGGGCTTTATCCTCACAAAATGAAGTTCTGAATTTCTTTTGAAAAACCTAATTAAATAACTGGTCTGTTTCCTTTGTGTCTTTTTTTTCTTCTTCTTCTTCTTATCTCCCTGGATATGTGGTTTGACTCAGCCAATTTAATGGGGTGTCAGCCTCCACTAAGAGGAATGGGTGGAAGCGGCTGCAGTGCACTTCGTCAGCTTTGGATCTGCATTCTTAGCTTCCGTTGGGTCTTGCTTCTCAGCTTTTCCACTCAACACCTACCAGTGTAAAATAGCATTTCCTCAGTCACTGAACAAGTTAGTAGAAAAAGGTGCATGGATAAGAAACGGGGTCTCTTCAGGTCACAGCCTTTCATCCCATTCAGTGATTCAACGACTATTTCTCCCTGTCTGATTCTGAGCCTTACACCCCTAATCATTGTCATTATTTTATTAAAGCAAACACAGCAAATGAGTATAGTTATTTACCCTCTGTTTTTTTAACCAAAAACCTATTATACTGTATATACTATTATAGATATATTGGTAATATATTCCAGTCATTCCATGAAAAGTGGCCGTCTTTACTGCTACATAGTACAATAGTCCCCCTTGTTGGGGATGTAGTCCAAGACTAAGTGAATGCGTAAAACCGTGGATAGTTCCAAACCCTATGTGTACTGTTTTCTCTATATGTACCTATGATAGTTTAATTTATAAATTGAGCACAGTAAGATCAGTAATAATGGGACAATTATGCTGTAATAAGATTTAATTGAATGTGGCCTCGAAATACTGTATTTACCCTTGTGATAGGAGATGACAAAACAGCTGTGTGCTGAGATGAAGTAGGCAGTGTTAGGCTGTTGACCAGACACTCAGGAGGATCATCTGATCTGAGTGATCCTGGATCACTGAGCCGTGACAGTGTCAATGGCTGGGCAGCCTCTTCAATTCAAGGTGGTGGGGTTTTTTTTGACTAACCAGCTGGCTAGCATATGTCGCATGGTCATTCACATCCCAAGTGAGGTGGAGAGGGAATGCCAGAGATTTTATCACTGGATCTAGGATGGTGTCCGATTTAAAACAGGAATTGTTTATTTCTGGGATTTTCCATTTAATGTATTAGGTACTGGTTGACTGGGTAACTGAAACCATGGAAGACAATTGTATGGCCTATGGATATTTGGGTTTCTGTCATTTGAAATTATATACAGTGTTGTAGTAAAATAGCATTAAGTATGCATACAGAGAGCCAAGTAGGCAAGAATGATTTTTGGTGAATTAAAAGATGCATTTGAATTTTTGTCAAAATGCCAAACTGCTCTACAGAGGTTGTACCAGTTTGTACTCATGTGCAAGAGTGCCTGCTTTTCCAGTTTCCCAAAACTATGGGGTTTTTTTGCTAATAGAGGTGAAAAATGGCTTGGGGTTTTTTTGTGTGTGTTTTTTTAAGTTGATTTTAAAGTCAGCTCCCACTCAAGGCTGCCACAGCTAGAATTGCTGTTCCTGTAGTTTTACCTCTTCCAGCGCGTCCTGGAACATGGCAAGTGCTTTAACATCTCTGAGATTCCTGTTCTTGGTTCAGTGTGTCTTTGTATTGCCAGTCAGTGTTCCATTGTGCCAAAGCTCCACTATTGTAAACCTCAGCCATTGAAAGGCACGGGTTTTCTACAGTTCCTGGAGAATGTTAATAAAGCCACTAAATTGCATACAGGTCCTTGTGTAGACCTATGTTTTCATTCCTCGGGTGAGAATAAACCACAGTCATGCTGTACATTACATGCCCATATTCGTCTTTTTTATATTCTAGCCATTCCAGTAGGATACTCCTCTCTACCGCTGCCCTTCCCCCACCTAACTTCAATCATCCTTTTGGATCAGCTCTGTTGACATTGGGAGCAGGACAAATTTTTGTTGGGTAGGGGTGCTGTTCTGCACACTAGAATGTTTAGCTGGCAGCATCCATGGCCTCTCCCCACTAGATGCCAGTAGCACCCAAACTCCCATCATGATGATAAAAATCATCTTCAGACAGTGCCAAATGTCCCCTTGTAGGTGAGATCATCCACAGTTAAAACCTCTCTGGAGCTCGTGTCCCTCAAACATGGATCAGGTACCTCTGCTCAACTTCTACATCGGACAGGCTTCCTTGTACTGCAGCATAATGTCCTGATTACTTGTTTTCTCCCCCATTTGATTTTCAGCTTCCTGAGGATAGGAGCTGTGACAGTTTAAGAGCCTAGCAGAGAGTAGGAACTCCTTTTTGGATGGAAGGTTTCCATAGGTAGATTTCTAGAAGTGGAATGATGGATCCGAAGGCATGGTCCTTTTATGACTTTGGTACATGTGTAGCCAAAGTGCTTTACTAAAAAGATCATGCTGATTTGTGTTTACCCCAGACTTCGCCATCCTGAGTTCAAAGAACTTTTCCAAGGTGGCACACAAAGGAACTGAGACCCCAACCTGGGCGGTCCATGATTTGAGCACCCCACATACCGCGTTTCATGCAAATGCTTTTCTTTGGGTTACTATAACTTCCCGCACCATCCTCTTGTTTATTTAGCTAACTCATACACATTAGTCACCAGACATCATCAGAGAACCTTCCGCACTTCTCAGACCAGGTCCCTGGACTTCTCATCCCCTTTGGAATCACTTGTATCAAATTGCTTCCCATCCTAAGCTTCATGAGAAAGGGGAGCTACCTGTTTCCTAGAGTTGGACTGTTGAACCTAACACTCAGTTCACACAAATCAGGCACAGTAAATGTTGAATGAATGAAAACAGTGTTTGCTTTTCCTTTGGTGCATACTCTACGATCGTGTCTTTTGCCCCGTTTTCCTTTGAGGGGGCTACTGATTCTTAATCTGTTTTTGCAGCCTGGCAGTTTTTGCAAATTTACAAGTTCAAATTGTAAATTCTGGTGCAGCAAGCCCCCTTATGCCCACAAAGGGGCGCAGGAGAACATGGCATCTTCCAGAGAGCTCCAGGGTGCTGACTTCTCTGAAGAGAGCTGCTCCTAATGCGGCCTGGTCTTTAGGCTTTTCATCAATGTGGAGGCTTGTCCCTTAGTTACGGTAATTCAAAGGCTCCAAGGAGACTTTCTCTCCATTTTCAAATATCTCTTTCATCGGATTTCTTTTCCCTGCTGCCTCAGCCTAATAGATCCGCCCATAGGCTGAAAGAATATTCCTGGGGGGAAAAAAAAAACAAAAAAGAACAGGACCTGCCGCGTCCCCAGGCAAAAAGATTTTGAGTAGGTGTGTGTTTCCTCTTTGAGACAGTGATTAGTGAGATGGAAATAATCAATCTCCCCCACAGATTCTGCCAATGTGTGTGTCTGTTTAGCAGATGTGTGTGTTTGTGTGTTTTCCTTGTGTTTTGAAAGACCTTAAAAATTAACATGGCTGCTTTTTTAAAAGCTATTTCAAGCTCTATTAGGCTTATCAAGGGCTACTTATCTTCATGCCACACTCGCATTTTTCTGAGCCTGGTAAGGATTACAGACTCATTTTAGACAGTCAGCTGGTGCAGAAAAGCCAGCAGAAGGGAGAGATAGTGCAAAATCCTGGAGGGGCCCAACTCGGGCAGCAGGGAAATCGTCTCCATCAAAAAGCTTGCTCCCTCTTAGGAGATGCCTCCCAGGGGAAACTGAGTCCTACCTCCTAAGAGCTATCCTTCCTGCTTCCTCTTTGCTTCCAAGTTAAAGTTGCCAACACCTTCTCTTGTTCCTTTTCCCATTCTGACCTCTCATTCTCAAATGGAAGTGTGAAAAGGACAATTCCAAAGAAAAGAAATCATAAACCATAAACTCTTCCTTTCTGAGTCTATGAATGGCTGTTTTCCTGTGTGCGTGGTGTATGATTGTGTGAGTATGTGCATGTGTCTTGTCTTGACTAAATTTAGATTCTCTGCCTCCAGGTTTCCAGCACCAAGTTCTTTTAACCAGGGACTTTCTTTGTCCTGCTGATCTGTTCTAGAAATTCCCAGTAAATGGTCTTTTTCCAGAGGGGGTTCTATAAATATTAATTCATCAGCAGCCTCATCATGGTACAGTGGCAGCCATGCGGTCCTATGACTAATTAATTACTGTTGCTAAAATATTAAATAACTACTCATTATGCAGTCTAAAGACTTTCAGTTCTGGATATGTACCGTTTTCACCAGTTGGGCTGAAGGACAATAATTCCTGGGCATCTTGACTCCTGATCTTGAAATATAAACAATAAAATCAGGAGAAATGTTCTCTGAGCTGCACAAGATGGTTATTTAGATCTACTAGGGGCTTAAAAATGCTCGAGGAATAAATATCATGAAAATAAAATTAATCATTGTAAGGAGCATGAGATTGTACAATAGTACAGTGTATATGAATTACTTATTTGGGAGGAAGGCTGTGCAGGATGGAGCCAGCTATGGGTTCAAGAGTTCATCCCACCAATTTTCTAAGCAGGTGCAAGAAACTTAATTTTGAGCCTCAGTTCCTTGTAAAATGAGGATATTAGTGAATACTCAAGGATGTTATGATGGATAAATGAATGGACATACCTTCATTCTTAGGTGCTCAATAACTTTTAGTTTTTATTTTTGCTTTTTTCAAAAGTATGCCTGTTCTAGAAAGAAAACTTGGGAAACATTCCAAAGCAAACCACCCCCCCAAAACAAAAACAAAAAAACCCAAAAAACCAAAAAAACCCCCACATATTCCCCAGTCACCTGTAAACACACTGCTGAGATTCACCCAAATGTTATCAGGCATGATACCTTCCCAGGCTTTTATTCTATACCTATATTCATACATGCATGTAATTTGAAAGATGCTGTCATACTATACATAAGATTGAATTTCAAAATTTCCTTACTATTTTGGCTGGATTTTTTCCAATAGCAATATATCATGAACATTCACTCATGTCAATATTTTTCATAAATATTATTTTGGATGGTTTCATAATATTCCATATCATGGATATACCATTATTATAGTTAACCAATCTCATATTATTGGACATTTAGCCTGATTATAATTTTCCCTCATAAACAATACTAAGCTGCACAACCCTGTGTGCGTGCGTGTGTGCGTGTGCGTGTGTGTGTGTGTGTGTGTGTATCGCTATGGATCTAGTTATTTCCTTTGGACAACTTCCTCAAAATTGAATTCCTGGATGAAGGGGTAGGCACCTTAATGTTCTTCTGATTTATTGATTGTTTATTATTTATTAAATCTTTATTTTTAGAGCAGTTTTTGGTTCACAGCAAAATTGAAAGGAAGGTTCAGATATTTCCCATGTACCCACTGCCCCCAGGCATGCATAGTCTTCCCCATTATCAACATTTGGCACCAGAGTGGTACATTTGTTACAATCCATGAACCTACACTGACACATCATCACCCAAAGTCCATTGTTTCCATTAGGTTTCACTCTTGCTGTTGTATCTTTGTGGGTTTGGACAAATATATAATGACATGTATCTACCATTATGGTAACATACAGTGTATTTTCAACGCCCTAAAGATCCTTGGTGTTCTACCAGTGATACTTTTTATTGTCTTCATAGTTTTGCCTTTTAAAGAATGTCATATAGCTGAAATCATGAAGTATGTATCCTTTCAAATGGGTTTCTTTCTCTTAGTGATGTGCATTTAAGATTCCTCAGTGTCTCTCATGACTTGATAGTCATTTCTTTTTTGTGCCAAATAATATTCCATTGTCTGGATGTACTAGAGTTTATTTATCCATTCACCTATTGAAGGACATCATGGTTACATCCAAGTTTTGGCAGGTATGAATAAAGCTGCTATAAACATCCATGTGCAGGGTGTTGTTGTTTTTTGTGGACACACATTTTCAAGTCCTTTGATACAAAGGAGCACTTTATTTTTGTAAGCATAAAAACAACGCAAAGATAACATTCTCACCTCACCCATTCTAGACCAGTCCCACTCTGCTTGGCTACTCACATTAACAATCTGCTATGTTTTCTCCCACACGTTTTTCTCGATACATAGTTCTTTCCTGTTTTTATAAAAACGGGATGACATGCATATTTTTAAGGTATATGTCAATCCGTGTTGAATGTTGATAAAATATAACAATAATTTTAACTTCATTCAGGGAGCATTTAGTAAGTGCCAGACAGTGGGCACCAAGCATTGTGACTGGTGTTTTCTTTTCACTAAGTTTTGAGTGCTTATTATGTACTAGGCTTTTCAGTTACTATGAAGCACCTACTGTGCGGTTCCACCGAGGGCTTATGAACAAGTATGCAGCGCCTACTCTGTGCCATACTTTTTTTCATATATCACATCTGACTGTGAAAGCAGGGAGTGAACCTCAATGCTCTGCCCAGGGTCGGGGCTCTTGTCAGAGCGAGGGATGCACACCTGCGTAGGGGGAGGAGAGGAGGCGGTGGCCTCCTTCCCAGGTGGACTGCAGACCCACGGCGTCCCCAAATGGCTAGGGAAACAAGGGGAGGGGAAGGACAGTCTGACAGTAAAATGAATTGAAAGGCAACCTGGAGGTCCCACAGACCCGGTTCCCGGGGCTGAGGGGCGATAGGCGGGGCCAGCAGTGGGCGGGGCCGGCATTGTCCGCTCCGCGGGGCATGCCGGGAGCCCCGCCCCCAACATGGCGTCTCACTGACAGTTGGCTGCCGAGCGCCGGAGGCGGATCCTGCTCCTCAGGGCGGCGGCGGCGGCGGCGGCGGCGGCTGCTGCGGGGCCGGGGTCTCCGGGGCCGGGGGGGTGGGGGGATGGCGGTTCGGACCGCCTAGGGCGGAGCTGCACGGGCGAGGCGGCGAGCGGGGCGTTGCAGGCGGGCGCGGCTGCTACTGCCATGGACTGGTAATCGCGGTGACTCCTGCTCGCGTCTTCCCGGGCCGGGCGGCTGCGCCTCTCCGTCAGCCCCTCAACCGGGGCCATGGGCTCGTCGGCGGCCGCGGCAGCTGCTGCGGCGGCGGCCGCGGACTCGGCGCAGTGGCTCTCGGTGAAAGAAGAGACCATCTTTCTGCATGACGGGCTGATCCGCGTCACCGACCTGGCCGAGCTGCCCAGTGAGATCCTCGGGGCCCCGGAGGCCGCCGACACCGACTTGGAGGTGAGCGAGGCTGCCCCCCCGGTCGCCGCCTGTCAGCCCACCCGCCCTGCACCTCCGGGGTCAGGCTCTCTCACCCCCGCCCCGAGGCCCCGAGGGCTACCCGGGCAGGTGTGTGGGCGCGCGGCGGGCAGGTGGGGGACCCGCGGGTCTGCAGCCCGTCCGCCTCCCTCTCTCCCACCTCGCATCCTCAGGCCTCCGGGGATTTCATTTGTGGTTTTTTTTGGAAAGAGCCGACACCCGGCACGTTATTAGACTCTCACCCCGCACGGCCTTCACGCCCTGGAGGAGCCCCTGCCGCCTCCCCTGTCCTCCCTCCCCTCCCCCCACGGACCCCCGGACTCACTTCCAGGGCACACCCAGGCTGCTTAGCTTTGGGGACATTTTAATTTTAACACTGTATACCTATCTCCTCGCCTTCCTTCCCCAGTCCTGTGTTGATTCTCCCCTCCCCACCCCTCCCCGGGAGAGGTTAGTGGCAGCTGCGGGTCCGCGGTGGGCAATCCAGCAACTTCTGGGTGTCACGCCTGGGGTTGACACCCGGCCTTTGTCAGGGAAGCGGGCGGTGTGGACAGCGAAGGGGATGCTACAGCGGCCTCCGTGCACCCTCCGCGAAGGGTCACGGGCGCTTTAGGCCACAAGGCCTTTTTATGAGCGCGGGGGTCGCGGAGAAGCCCGAGCTTAGGAGCCGTGGCAGGTGCAAAAGCAAATCTCAGCAATTGTGCCCCTGCTGCGGGGGCAGAAGGAAACCAAATATGCTTGGGTGACGGGAACTTTCCATCGTCTGCACTAGGTTTCCCCTTAGCTCAGAGGTGGAACTACCGGCTGTTTCGTTTCATTGAGACCACCGAGGCTGACAGTGCCCCCCCCCACTTTGTCACTTTGTGGAATGACATTTTGATGTGTAGGTAGCATGGAGTGTCATGACATTCTTACTGTCGCAAAGAAGACTCTGAGGTAGAGCGCAGAGAGGATGGCCTGTCTTCTGGCTATAAACGGAATGCGAGGAATCTTTTGTGTTTTGAGGTTTTACATGCACTTTGGCGTTCAGCACAACGAACATTTATAGAAATGGATTAAAACCCATTACTGTGTGTTTCTGGAAACAGCAGTGATCAGATCGCGTCGCCTGAGACATTTGGACGTGCCTGAGATGCGGAAACGTTCCACTGTGTTTTTGTGTCTGATCTGAGGTGGAGGTTGCAGCATTCTCATTGTGAACTCTTAATTGATTGATTCTACAGTCTGGCGACCAAAAACAGAAAGACACAAGTTGGTAGGGAATTCCGAATATTAAATCATAGTTTTATTGTGTCTCATTTGGGCCTGTTCTATAAAAAGCAAGGTGTGTCTGAGCGTCTTATCTGCTTGAAAACTCAAGGGATAATATAATATGATGGTGGAATCTTCTGACTTAATTGACTCTGTTGTGTGTAAGATATGGGAAGTGAATGCTCTTTGTTCATTAGAGACTAATCCTAAGTTCACAGGTCAAAAAAATTTATCTATGTAATTTATTTATTTTTAGAATTAAAAAGAGTAGTAGTTAAAAATACCTGAGTTGTTAAATTGGTTTTCCTAAGATGTTTACTGTATAACTGTGTGGAGTGAATTTGTCAGCTATTTCCTCAGAAGAATGATTTTAAACAAAAGAACATCTGTGGCCTCATAGATTTAAAAAAAAAAAAGCCCTTAAAAAATTTATGGCCTGACCTCTCAGGAACCAATATGTATAAGTAGAGGTGATAAACATTTATGACTGGCAGTTGTGAAGACTTTTTTCATGTCTTTCCAAACGTTATATAGGCCACATAGTATCAGAAGAAATGGGTAGCTAAGAATGTGTTTGTGGCTATTAGATTTGTATTTGTGTGGGTGTGCGCGCATTTAATTATTTAATTATAATCTTGGTTAAATGTATCCTTTGTGTCAGGCCTGTCTTTCTAAATTCTCAAAAGGATCGTGATAGCTACATATTGTTACCCACTGTAACAATTGTAAATATTGCACCCATTGTATAGATGAGACAAATCAAGTGCAGAGCAGGTATGTGACTTGCTCGAGATCACACAGAGAGAAGAGAGTCTGGACCTTAATCCCAGGTTTGTTGGTCTTAAACACATCTTCTCCTAATCATAATACCTTACTGCCTTCATGCAGAGAGAGGGGAAGGGACAGAGAGAGAGAGAGAGGGAGAGAGGGAGAGAGAGACATTGATTTGTTGTTCCACTTATTTATGCATTTATTGGCTGCTTCTTGTATGTGCCCCGACTGGGGATCGAACTAACCAACTGAGCTACCTGACTAGGGCAATGGTAGCCTTTTTCACCAGGGCTTGATAGTTCTGTAGAATCCTTCAGTTAACAGTTTTTCATTGTGGGAGGTGAGACTCAAACTAAACTAATTTATGGTTGGTAACCTTAATGCATAAGACTGCACCAGTGCCCTGACCGGTGTGGCTCGATCAGTTGGGCGCCAACCCGCAAACGGAAACGTCGCCGTTCAGCGGTCTGGTCAGGGCAATGCCTGGGTTGCGGGTCAGGTCCCCCGCTACGGGAGTGTGAGAGGCAGCCAGTCGATGTTTCTTTTGCACATCAGTGTTTCTCTCCCTCTCTTTCTCCCTCCCTTCCCCTCTCTCTATAAAAATAAATAAATAAAATCTTAAAAGAAAAAAAAAGACTGCACTAGTGAGCATTTGTGATCCTACTTCCCAGCAATTGTCATCAGCTTGGCTCAGATAAATTCCTATAAAAATTAACAAAACAAAACAAAACATACAAACGATTGCACTAGCCTGCAATACAGTTTCAGATTTTTAGAGCAAGAAGAGTCCTTAGCAATAATAATTTCTCTCATTTTAGAGAGAAGTTATCTGAGAAGAGGAGAGATTATGACTTGGTCACTGTAGTGTAGCTAGTTTTAGAAGGGCAGAGAATTGGACCCTAGCTTTCCTGCCTTTAAATTCGTGGGGTTTTTTTCACTTGGTTAGTGCTGCTCAAAGTTAAATGTCAATATGAAAAAGAACCCATCCTGAGAAGCAGATTAACATTAAATTAATGTTTTAATTTAAGCAAGAGATGAGCATTTGAATTGAGTTTTTTTCCAGTAAATTCTAAAAGAAAGTGTTTTCTTTTTAAATCATACAGTGTTTAATCGATAAATTATTCAAAGAGTATTTGTGGAATTCAGGAGTGAGATGGGCCCACTGTCCCAGGTGTTGGGGACATAGAAAGGGATTAAAAAAAAAAATCCTTGTTCTTAAAATGCTTTTATTTTAGTGGGAAGATATAGACAATAACAAATAATCAAATATATAATATAACACATACTATACATAAATGTCAGATGATAAGTGTGGAGAAAAGTACAGCTGCGAGATGGGGTGGAGAGGTATGGTGGGGGAGGGCTCTATTTTACATAGGGTGGGCAGGAAAGGAAGGTCCAGGGTGGCTTTTGAGCAGAGACCTGAAGGAGGTAAGAGAGTACCATCTGGCTACTGGGGAAAGTGCATTCCAGACGGCTGTCAGCAAGAGCCAAGTCCCTGAGAGGGAAGCATCCTTAGCATCCTTAGTTTAGAGCTCTGAGCCCTGTAAGCAAAGGGCAGAGGATGGTGATAGGAGACGGGAGTGGGGGTGGGGTGGGGAGGTGTGACAGGACATGGGAGATGCAGATCAAGCAGAGCCTTGTAGATGAGGACTTTGCCTTACTTTGTGTGAATTGAAGATACAGAGCGAGGCTTTTTCTTGGCCTTTAAAATAGCTATCCGTATTTAATTTTACATTGCTGGCAAAAGAAAAAGCATGTAGGAAATTATTTTTAAGTATTGAAGTAAATATAAACTTAAAAGAAATTAAAAAACAACAGCTCAAAATGCCCACTCAAATATTATTGAATTTTGCATTACAGTTTGTAGAACATTAGTCTTTTTTAAATAAAGGAAATTTATTTATTTATTTTTTAAGCAATAGCTCATCTGTGGAAGTTCCAAAATGTTTCTGCTCCCTATCTCATTTTTCGCCATAGACTCCAGGTGGGGACAGGCATCGGGCATATGGTTGTTGACAGAGATGCTCATTGACTTGCCCAAGGCAGCCAAGATATTTTTTACCTCATAGTAAAAAATTAAATTAATTTTGAACTCAAGCATTTTGGTGTTTCTTGTGTTTCATTGTATTTGTTTATAAGGACTCCCCCACAACCCCCCACCCCGCCCCGCACCATTTGAAGACTTGAACATGAATGCTTATGGCAACTTTATTTGTGATTGCCAAAAATTGCCCACCAGCAGGTAAATGGATTAACAATTGTGGTGCATCCATATGGTAAGTCCACTCAGCAATAAAAATAAAAGAACTGTTGATATTCACAACATAAATTTATGTTGAGTGCAAGGACCCAAACAAGAGCACATACTGTAAGAGTCCATTTCTGTGGAAATTATAGGGAATGCAAACTAATCTGTAGTGACAGAAAACAGATCAGTGTCGCCCAGAGACGGAGGCCGGCAGGCAGGGATCAGAGAAGGGGTTGCAGAGGATACAAGGTAACTTTCAGGGCAGTGGTTCTGTTCCCTATTCTGATGGTGGTGATGGTTTCATGGTTGTGTGGTTATATGTTTCATGTGTGAAAATTTGTCAAACTGTACAGTTTAAATGTGTGTAGTTTATTTTATGCCAGTTATACCTCAAGAAAACAAACAAAACCCACACAGGCCCAGAATGCTTTACTGATATTTAGGAAATGGAAAAAGGCTCAGCAGGGTTTTTGTTTGTTGTTTGTTTCTGGGTTTTTTGGGGGTCTTTTCCATGTAGGGGAAGCAGAATTTGGGTGTCGAGCTGATCACCTGAAGTAGTCAGGACTTTGAATACTTGGGATACACTCAAGTGAAATTTTTAAGACAATATTTAGATTTATAAATGTTGATCTATTCTCCAGCCTGTTTATCCCTTGGTCAAAAATCTTTAGAAAGTGTTTATGTGTTTTTATAGAATTCTAAACCCTAGATTTACACGTGTTACTGCATAAATGAATAAACTGCTTTTGTTCACCAGTAAAATTAATTACCATGTAATTAATGGGCACTGAAATAAGAGTCACTGAATCTTAGTGCAGAGTTCTGTGAGGTTGGGCAAATGGTCCACAAAAAAGCTCTCAGGCTTGGCTGACTAGTTTGGCTGTAAAGTTAAAATGAAGTATCTGAGGACTGTGGAAAGCAGTATTGTCTAGAGGTCAAAGGCAGGTTTAAAGAGTCAGACTGGAACTGAAATTCTAGCTCTGCCCCTTACTTGCTGTGTGACCTTGGGCAAGTTCCATACCATTAGTAATCGCTGGTTTCTTCTTCCACTGCAGCTTCTTTGTCATCATTGTAACCACCTCTACCACCACGACAACAGTGTCAGCGTATTGTGTGCCAGACTCAGTGCTAATCACTTCCCATGTGTTAACTCATTTAATCCTCACAAAAACCTTATGAGGTTGGTACTATTGTTATCCTTATTTTACAAATGAGGAACTGTGGCACAGAAGTGGAGTAACTTGACAAAGGTCATACCGTTAGTAGCAAAACTGAGACTAAAGTATGTCTGACTCCAGTCCATTGTCCAGGGCCTAAAACCATGTACTAGATGGTGTCATCATCTTTAAGACGGGGATAATAATAGGGATAATGTAAGAATTAGCTAGGGGGGAATGTGATTATGTATGATCAGTGTACGGACTCTATAAGTTGTAGGTTACTAGGAAATTAGTTTATGCTTATTCAGCCAGTGCTCATGGAAAGCAAATGATCCCATCAACAGAACCTTCTTTTTTCTTTAGTAGTAGGTAGTGGAGATAGTGGGGGGGGGGGTGCGTATGTGTGTGTGGGAGGTTCCACTGGAATTTTCTTTGTTCCCAATTTATTTGCCATATGGCTAGGCAGATGAGATAATAGATAGTCTTCATTTCAGTTTTCCTCCAATTGTTTGCCTAAGGTCTTGGTAAATAAATCAGTTTTGATTATTATCTGTCCTCTTGGCTTCTATATTGACTGTCACAAAATACCACCTGTTGGCCAGGGCTACTGGGTAGATTGTCATCCCCCTGTTCTTTCCTAAGTCATAAGGTGTCGGTGGTGATAATTATGAACTATCATTTCCTGAAAATGTCCTATGTTTTCTCTTCCCTCCCCCTCTTTTCCTCTTGTTTTACAACAGTGGTCTGCTTTGTAAGATGTTTAGTCAATAGTTGCAGACATGTAAATAACAGCAGGTGATCAACCATGGGACAAATGCAGTTATTTCAGAAGGAGGGAAGACAGCAGAAATTGTAAAACTTTTTCCTTGATCATGCATTTTTAATATAGCTTATATACACATTACATTTTAAAAAACTAACACATGAATAAGTTTTTTTAAAAAATGGAAGTAAGAGATGAAACTGAAGTTCATTTTTGACTACCATCCCTGCTTTTGGTCTCCATCTACTTCCCATCTTAGTTAAATTAGGGAGAAAATTTTTTGTGTATTCTTCAAGACTGACTTTGAATGTGTATGTTTATGTGTCTGTATATACATAACACTTTCTGATGCTGGACATATCTTTCTGTAATTTGCTTTAAAAAAATGCAATGATTTTTTTTTTTATCTTTCTATGTCTCTATGTATAGATCTACCACATTTTTTAAAGTGCTACACAAGATTCCAGAAATACTATCGTTTCTTTGGACATTGCCTTATTGATTGATGTCTTAGTATTCTGTTGCTGTGCTAACAAATGATTGCAAACGTAGTGGCTTAAAACAACACAAACTTATTCTTTTATGTTTTTGGAGACCAGAAGTCAGAAATGAGTCACATTGCGTTAAAATCAGGTGTTGGCAGATCTGGTTGTTTCTGGAGACTCTAGAGGAGAAACTACTCCCTTGCCTTTTCACAGATCCAGCGGCCACCTGTATTCCTTCGCTGGTGGCTCCTTCTTCCATCTTCAAAGTTCATCACCTTACTCTCTGATCTGTCATCATTCTTTTTTTTCTGACTCCTCCCGCATTCTTTTTACAAGGACCCTGGTGATTACATTTAGAGCCCACCTGATAATCCAGTCTCTCAGGGTCCTTAATTTAGTCACATCTGTGAAGTCTCCTTTGTCATCTACAGTCACATCCACAGGTTCTAGAGATTAGGACATCTTGGGGGGCCATTCTTCAGACTACCATAATGAGTATTTTGGTTGGTTTCAGTTTTTCACTATTAAAAATGGTCCTTTAGTGCATATCCTTGCATGCCTGTTTTTGCACATGTGGTAGTATTTCTCTAGAGTAATTCCCAAGAAGTAGAATTGCTGGGGTCATAGGTGACCATTTTAAATTTTAATAGATACTGCCAAATTGCTTTCCAAAGAGATCATATCAGTTCATACTCCCAAGTAACAGTGCTTGATAGGATCTCTTTTCCTTACATCCTCATAGAGATTGTTTTAGAATTCATAGATTTGCTTAAATTTATCATTTGCTTGCCCTGGCTGGCATGGTTCAGTGGATTGAGTTCCAACCTGCAAACCAAAAGGTCACCAATTTGATTCCAGGTCGCGACACCTGCCTGGGTTGCAGGCCAGGACCTCAGTTGGGGGCATGCAAGAGGCAAGGGATTGATATTTCTCTCCCTTTCTTTCTCCCTCCATTCCCCTCTCTCTAAAAATAAAAAAAACATTTAAAATATTTATCATTTGCTTAAGCTAATATTAGGCTTCACTGGGAGTGAGATGGAATGGAATATTGGAGTGAAAGCTCAATGTTGGCTTTAGCTGCCAAACCATGATCAGCCTAAAGGAGCCCAAGTTTTCTGTTCTGCTGCCTAGCCATTATCACATCCCTTCAGAGGTCTTCTCTTGTTGCTTGATCTTCTTGGCCTCCTGGTATATATTCATTTTGGTCAGTAATCCAGTTAATACAGACCATGTCCATATATAGGCAGGAGAGAGTGACAGCTTCTTATACTGATGGTCTGGGGATGCTGCCAGGGGCCAGCAGAACCAGGGAACTGCCCACTCTGGGGAGAGATGCCCTTGCCCCTAAGTGTGTTCAGAGTGCATAGCAGATGTTACAGAGACTATTTCAACTCACATTGTCTTCAAATTTTCTCTCTTACATGCCAGTATATGGAGTAATTCTGTTTTTTGACCTATGAAAAATAACTGATATTAAGTTGATTATATTTTGATGCTGTGCAAAACTTTTTTGATTATAAAGGAGTAATGCATGGATGTTGTAGAAAATAGAGAAAAGACCTAAAAGTGTAATAGGGAAAAGAAATAACCTTTGATTACACTATTTAGAAATAGACATATTAATTTTTTACTACTTTTTTCTTTTTAAATTAAAAAAATTAGCTTTTCAATAACAGTTGACATTCAATATTATTTCATATTAATTTTGGTTCTCTTTTCTTCATATATAACTTCTATGCAGTTTTGGGTCCTTTAATCACTTATTGGGACTACTTTGTCAAATTAACTTAAAAACATAATTTTTAATGGCTGCATAGTAATTTATGGATGCACTGTGATTGTCTTGTACACTACTGGTTTTTCTTTACATCTGTTTTAAAGATAATTTAAGCTTATAAGAAGCTAAAAGATTTTTAGCATTTAGAGTGTTATTTGTTTAATAAAGTTTGATAAATTATACATTTGTAGTAATTATTAAAATTAAAATGTGTTTCTGCAACTCGTTACTATTGACCGTTTGTAATTTAAAGGGATTTTTATAATGCTAAATGATTTCTTTCCCAATGATGTTGAGTATTTGTGTGGAGCTTTGAGTTTCTAAAGTGCTATTAAGCACAATTGCAGAATAATTCATGTTCCACGATGGGACACTTGGAGTCTACACTTGAATCCCTAGTGTTTCTGCTGAAACCTGCAGTTGGCTGAATTACTAGGTCATAGCACAGTGTAGCAATTTTAGATTAACCAGTATGGAGATTTGTAATTTGTAAACTGTTTTATGCAAATTGTAGGCTTAGTAATGCTAAACCTGCAGATGTAGCATTCAAGTAGTGGTTTTATACCAACAAAATATTAACATTTAGCTTGTATTTATAATAGATCTGACCCTGTTTGCGTTGTGTTCTGTAGTTTGCATTACTGATTTCAGACCAACAAAGCCTAACATAATAGATGTAGCTATTCACAGAACAGACTGGAAAATCTGGACCTCTTATCTCTATTGATATGTTTGCTTTTCTTTTTCGTTTTACTTGAATTTATAGGGATGACATTGGTTAATAAAATTATACAGGTTTCAGGTATACAATCCTACAATACAATATCTGTATGTTGTATTGTGTGTTTACCACCCCAAGTCTATGTTTGCTTTTCTTATTGTTGAAATAAGATAATTAAGAATGTAAAAGGAGACCCGTGTCAATGTATTTTCATCTATTGGTACACAATAGAATTACCTTCTTTTTTTTTTTATTTTTAAGGAATTTTATTTTGCCCTGGCTGGTGTGGCTCAGTTGGTTGGGTGTTGTCCCACAAAGCGAAGGGTTGCAGGTTCAATTCCTGGTTAGGTCACATACCTGGGTTGTGGGTTTGGTCCCTGGTCGGGGCACATAGGGGAGGCAACTGATAGATGTTTCTCTCTCACATTGACCTTTTTTCCCCTCTCTTTCTCCCTCCCTTCCTCTCTCTCTAAAAATAAATAAATAAAATCTTTTTAAAAATGAATTTTATTTTAATTTCATTGACTTTAGAGAGAGAAAGGAAAGGAGAGAGAGGGAGGGGGAAGGAGAAAAATCAATTTGTTTTTCTACATATTTACACATTCATTGTTTGATTCTTGTATGTGCCCTGACTGGGGATCGAACCCACAACCTTGGCTTATTGGGACAATGCTCTTACCAACCGAACTACCAGGCCAGCACCTTCATTATTTCTTGATATTGATTCCTTTTTGGTCATCCAGGTGTGGTGTAGTTGAAAGATAAAGACTGGGAATACCCTTAATTTTATGCTTAGTTAAATACAGAATAAAGATTTGATCTGTAGGGCAGCGTTTCCCTTTGTTTTGAGCCTCATTTTTATTTATTACAAGACTCAAATTCTTAATATCTACAGTGTTTAAAACTGAACTAGGACTTGAAATAACCAGCATATATTATGGTTGAGAGTGGTTTTGTAGTGATGACTCAAAATAATTTGGGATTCAAGATATTGTTCCCTGGTTTTTATAGGAGCGTTTGATTAACACCCTAGTTTTTCCCTCTTTCTGTCTCTTTTAGGAGCCAGGCTAGAGAACGTCGGAAAAAAGAGTAGCTGTTATTAATCTTGTCTTGTACCTATTACATATGCCCAAATGCTGGCTGATGAGATTAAAATTACCCTTCACATTTGAAAAGTTATATTCTATAATTTAGCAAGCAGGTAGCTCCTAGGGGGACAGGAAATGGAGGTTTAGCTTAACTTTTCAAAGTCAAAGTTTAGAATTTATTTTGGGATTTTGCCTTGCAGCCTGAAAGGATCTGGTCATAGTTTCTTAAAATAACTCAATTTATCTCTGTTCAGCAGTCATTGTTGAAACCCAAGGAAGAGCCACATTCGGGAAAATATGAAAGTCAAGAAACTAGCACTCTTAATGGTATAATATGTTCTTCTGTGAGAGAGATGATTAAAACAGTCTGTAGGTGGGTTAATAATTTCAGAGTCTTTTTTCTGTCAGGTTGTATGGTTAGAATTTAGGGAAGGCAGTACATGTTAGATGAAATATCCATTTGCCTAAAACGGTACCTAGTAAGAATTCCTCGCCTCTTTTTCAGTTGCCCCTTGACATGAAGCCATGTGCTCGTCCTTGGAACTGCAGAGTTACCCAGGTAACTTTGCTAGACAGGTCAGCATAGTTTTAACCTGAGAATGGTGGCTACTGGTCAGGGGCTGTCCAGTCAGGTTCTTAGTTCTTGTGAAATCCTTCTGCTTTTTCCCATGGTGTTGTCATTCTGCTTTGGTCTGCGCTAAGGCAAGACTTCATCATTGTCATGGATGTTTGCTAACATGAAAACCATGGTACTTCCTTCCAGCCTTTTAGCAACTGACTGTCTTACAGAAATTATGAGGTTCTCTTTATTGCAGCCAAGGTCTCGTCACCAGCCATGCACCAGTTTGTACTGTGGGGTTTCTGAGGATCTATTAAAGTTATGCTCTATGTGTTTAAAACTGAGGTTGATAGTTAAAAAAAAGTTTTTTCTCTTTACTACCTGTATTTGAAGTGCCTAAATGGAACAGGAAGTTTTTGTTCCATGGCTGTGTTATTTTCCAGCCAAATCTTTGTGGACCTTGTGCATTTTATTATTAATGACCTGAATGAAGTTCAGCTCTGCACTGGGCTGGGCCATGCCCTTCCCAGCTTGTTGTCCGCCTCCATCCCTATCTTCTTTTTTGTCCCTTAAAAATGTTTTTAATAACCACAAGGGAGGCTAGGTAATGCTAATGTTTTAATGACTTTTAAAACCAACTTCTCCAACCTGCATTTATATCTTGAGTGTTTATAGCTAGTTGTCTAAGATTTGAAATGTTGGTAAAATGGACATGAAGTCTTTTCTGAGAAAGCTCTGGCTTTCCATCCTGATGGTCACTTCCCTCTCAGTTTCTAAACTAAATTCACACAATCCAGTTTATCTAAAAATAAACCTTCCAACTGAACATTAATATTGGTTACATTTTTAGATGTATAAAACATGTGGTTCTAGTCAGAAGATGCTTTATGTGCTTTTTCATATTTTAGCCCAGTTTCTTTACTTCCAAAAGACAAATGAAGTTTCAGCCTTCTGAGAAGGTGAGGAAAAATTCAGTCTTTTCAAACCAATTTGGTATCATAAAGAAGGGAAATAGAGCTTTTTTTATTTCAGAAAAACTCTGCTTTTGAAGGATTCTCACTATAAGATTGAACAAAGCTTTTAGACCATAATAAGGAAAAGCAAAGCTCTTATGCATATAAAGAAAACTCATTTCATGAAGAAATAAAACCATGGAAAAAGATTGGAGCAAATGGCAGAAGACCAGGGGCCTCAGAGCTGGGCAGAAGGGACAGTGCAGTTACCTGGCTTCTTTCTCACTATCATTGATGACTTTAGATTCTCATTCATGACATTGTGCTCTTGGATATTAAAGAAAGATTTTGGCTGGTACGTTAAGTTTCTTGAGTAAGGAACCATCAAAAGATCTTTGGGTCCTTGGTATTTGATTTCAGGATGTTAAATGTTCTCAAAGTGTGCATGTTTTTCTCCCCTTTCTTAGATCATTACCCATCCTGTTTATATTTTACAAGACAGTCCAAAAGGTAGAAATGTATTGTTTGAAAATTAAAGTCAATCTAAATGAATTTTGTTTTGGGAATTTTATAAACCTACTTCAAGGTAATGAGAGACAGATGGGTATTCTTGCTCTAAGTCACAATTTCTTCTCATCCTCTCTTCAGAGTTTCTCATTGTTATTCTGTCTGGCATTTGAATGGATGCAAATACATAGTAGAAAGAAATCAAGAAGTAAAGCCCAGACCTGGCTGGTGCAGCTCAGTGGACTGAGCACCAGCCTGTGAACCAAAAGGTCACTCATTTGATTCCCCGCCTGGGCACATGCCAGGGTTGTGGGCCAGGTCTTCCAAGAGGCAACCAACTGATGTTTCTCTCCTTCTCTTTCTCCCTCCCTTCCCCTCTCTCTAAAAATAAATAAATAAAATTTAAAAAATGTAAATCCAGCTCAAATATAGGCTCGCCATTAAGTGTAGTTTTTGTGCATATGGAAACTGTATATCTCTATACTATCTAAAAACAAAAACAACATCCTCAGCAACTTCACGAAGTAAAATCTCCCTACCCGCCAAAAGCATAATTACAAGCTTTTACTTTTCCATGTACTGTAACATTCAGTGACAGTAATTTCCTCATCTAACGTAGTAAGTTTTTCTTTGGATGTTTCTGTTCCAGCCCTGCTATTTATTCATAGGTTTTTTCACTACTTAGGAAGGTGATGGTGAATAATATGTTTAAATAGTTAATTTAAACTCCTAGGCTAGCATCGTTGTACCTGATGATCTTGTTTTGGCTTGTTCTTTTGTTTCCCCTACTTTTACTTTTAAGGGATCTAATGTGACCCAAACTAAACAGATGTCTTTATTGATGATTTTCTTGTTTCCAAGTCATAGTGAAACTATGACTTTTACCTGATATACTGTAAAAGGGAATCATTCTGTAAATTACAAAAACAAAAACCTTCTAAATGGGAGCAGTTCTTGATTTCCCCATAACTGCACGTGCATTTGTGAAGGAGCGCCTCTCAGCCTTCTTACCACCCACAGCGTGGTGTGTTTACTGAATGTTTGTTAAATTGAACCGAAGCACCAACATTGGAAAGAGAATGGGCATGCGAGGCATGTACCTTCTTTATTCTCATTTCTGAGCGTCACCTAGCTGCGGGTCATTCTGTCTTTGTTTTAAAGACTAGAAAATCAGAGCAACAGAAAGATTAGTAACTGACATAGAGCATGGATTAGAGTTTTTGCTTCTTAAACACACTGAGCAGTATTTTATCTGTTAAGCAATGTTACTAAGTAGGTACACATGATGTCCTTGGTAACGAAATAGTTCTTGTGCATTGGCACAGTTTAAGTCAGGCAGTGTAGTGTAAAAATATGTAAAAATACTCTGATGATTTTCTGCGATTTATCTGTAGCATTAACAGGAAAAAATAAAAACAACTAAATACACTAAATTAAAACCTTTCACTTTTACTCCCTTGCCTGGAAGCTTCTGTATATTAAAGTATGAGATTTATTTGAATCTATCCAGACACTATGGACAGTTTATAGACAGATCTAGAAATCTCTAGAGTGGTCTTTGTTGGGCTACCTTAAATAGTCCTCTTTCCTGAAACATTCGCCTGATTTTTTACTATTAAAAGATTATTTAAATTGGTTACCTAGGGAAGATCTCTGTGAAGTTGAGCTGAATTCTGAGATAGCAGAAAGAGGGCCAACTGTGCAGCCTTATCTGTGTCCTGGCAGTCACTGAACACACCCCACCCTGGCATGTTTGGTGAGAGACGATAGCGTGGGGGCTGATGATGAGCCGTGTCCCCTCGCGCATGAGGGACCTCTGTTCTTACAGTGAGCTGGTATTACTTTGGAAGGAAGAGATTGGGAATATTTGTAAACACAAATAAAGTAAGTCAGGAGGAGTGAGCTAAGGGCTGGCTACTTGAAGCATTTACACAGAAAGCTGGGTTCAAGATCTTTCAGATCTGAAAGGTGGACCAAAGAAGCCCTTCCTCTATCTGAAGTGATGGCTAGACTAGGAAATGAGGTGACTGATGAATGAAGGTGATGAGGTATGCTGCCATTAACACTCAGTTGGATTTCTGACACAGAATTGAGCTCTTTCTTAGGGAAATTGAAGGCCCTTAATGTAGACTGAACCACAACTTAGTATGTGGTTCTAGTTGACTGAGCTGCCATGTAGCCAAAAGAGTTGACTGGGCCCTCTCACCGAAGGGTTTAATAACAGGGAGAACAAAGGGTGGTGTGACATGTGGCCAAAAGTGTTGGCATCATAAACCAGAGCAGGCTACGCGGAGGATGAAATCGAGGGTATGTCTCGCTGATAGCCTTAAGCTTTTTAAATTAGATTAATTTTTTCTTATGTTGAAATAAAGTCTTATTCATTTGAGGGGACACTAAAGATGTTTGCTTCTTTTGAAGCCCAGAAAAATTGATTTATCCAAGAACACTGAAGCATGAAGTTTATTAGATAAAAATATACTGAGAGATTAGGAAGGGACTCTTTTAGTTCACTGAGTTCATATTTTTAATAAAGAAAAACAAAACAGGCACTTTCAGCCTCTAAGAACCAAATCCTGGAGTTTGTATTGGACTGCTGAGACACTAAAGGGAAGCACTGCTCCCAAAATCAGTGACATCAAAGCAAGAAAAGTTACACAAAATATTTTTTCCTAATAACATGCACTGTTTCTTCAGAAATGATTATTGCCTTCCTCTTTTCAGCATGTTGTGAGAATGCCATGCTAATGTTGTTGGGCTTTGAGTCTAAAAAGGCATTTGATACCAAAATAAAAAGTGCTGTATTTTTATTACCAATAGCCTTTCCAAAATTTTTTTTCCAGAAATATAAAATTATTACTCTATTGCTTTTCTAGAATAAGTAGGCTTCTTTTTTAAAAACATTATTTTGAAATTTATTTTTAGAGAGGGGAAGGGAAGGAGAAAGAGAGGGAGAAAAACACTGATCAATTGCCTCTTGCCTGTCCCCAAATCCCCAAACAGGGACTGGGAATCGAACCAGTGACACTTCGATTCAGGGACAGTGCCCCACCTACTTAGCTATACCAGCCAGGGCATAAGCAGGCTTCCTTCATCAAGTTTGGTTTTCTTCTTTGCCCTCGGCCCTTGCCAAAAATCAAATCTTCCTACATATGCTCCCCCATTTTTACTCTGTAACACTCCAGGCACTGTTTCTAGGGAAAGGTTAAAATTAGGAATACTGTGTTTCCCATTGACCACCACGTTTGTACTGTTGCAGCTGAGTTCTAGACCAATTTCTTTTTCCACCTGCTCTCAGCATGGATACGTTGAGATTCATAAACCAGAAAGAAGTGAAATTAGATGTTTCCTTTGATTTCTTCTTCCCCAAGAAACATGGCTCATCTTTGCCAATTTGACTCTTTACTGGAGAATAACTAACTCAACATAGAAATATCTTGCAACATATTTTTAAAATGTTGATTTGCAAGTTTTTCTTCTAGGTTTCTCTCTCTATTTAATTTTTTATTTTTATTTTTAAAAGTTTTATTTATTTATGTTTAGAGAGAGTGGAAAGGAGAAAAAAAAGAGAGGTAGAGAAACACCGATGTGTGAGAAGAACATCAATGGGTTGCCTCTCGGCCCGCAACCCAGGCATGTGCCCTGACTGGGAATCAAACCAATAACCTTTTGGTTCGTGGGCCAGCGCTCAACCACTGAGCCACACCAGCCAGGGCTATACGTAATTTTTTAAAAGTAAAAGTAAAAGTAAAAATATTTTATTTTTTGAATTGCAACCTGCTTTATTTACCTAATGTTACAGTTTAAGTATTTTTCCCATGATATTATATCTGTTCTTCCACCCCACCCCCAATTCAAAGGCAATTTGTGCTTATTGTACACAGCTTAGAAAATAAAGATAAGAAAAAAAAAGTTAAAAATCAACTATATTCCCCCACTGTTAAGATTCTGAACCTGTTCCTCTTCTCTCCTGTCTCTATACATACACATATTTATACTCACCTACATTCATGTGTAAACCATACCATATATATGCACATTTCAAAGATAGGATTATGCCCTTCCTAATATTTTAGTGACTAAGTTTTTGATCCAGAGTGCTGTTTGATATAACTTTCAGGAGCATCATAAAACCTGTTCCAAAGACATACTAGAGTCTACTTGATGAGGTTTATTTCTCTGAACCATAAAATTGATCCATTTCTTAACTCTTACTTTAGAGGTTGCTTACAAAAAATAGAAAGATTAGTTATAGTCACCCAGATAAAATATACGGTCCTCTTACTGTATCTCTCAGTAGAACACTTCTTGTGTTAATCTAGTTTATTTCTCAATATCAAAGGAATCATAACTTTTCACTGTGCTGCAGTAATTTGAATAAAAAAAATTTTCCACCTGCAATTAGAATGTTTGGTCTTTAAAAGACATTCAGCCTTTATGTTCACTGATCTCTACCGTTTTATCTCTATGGCCTGTCCAAACTAGGAAGTGAATTATTTCTGCCCACGCCTGGGACAGGGACTTGGCAGAGCTAATAAGGTGACAGCCTGAGAAAGCTCAGGGAGGGAATTCTGTGTATTGTCCTATTACACGTCATCCACTTAAACTGGATGTGTTTATAGTTCATATGGCAAGCAATTGGCATGAGAGCAAACACAGCTTGGGCCAACATACTGTCCTTATGTTCTAAGTCAGCAGTTCTTAACACCTGCCGCGGGCCCTCTCTCCTTCTGCCCTGTGCATCACTGCTCTTGGAAACCACAGTGACTAGGGAGAGTATGCTGTACCTCAGCTATGGTAGAGCAGAAGGAAGGTTGGGAGTGGTAACTCCAAGCTCTACCCACTAGGGGTCCAATATTATCCCCAACAGCAATGTGCATATTGATGGTTAGTGGTAGGTAATTGATGTGTAGGTAAATTCTTCATTTTACCTGGCTTTGTATTTTAATCACTAGGTTATTCCCAATTCTGGAATTTCATTTTTCAAAGGGAACTGACAGATGCCAACTCATTTATCATCAGAGGCTTTTTCTTTTTTAGTTTCATTGATGTATAATTTTTAAATTCAACATTTGTCTCCCCATGAAACATATTTTATATAGTAAATGCATATCTTTTTGAAAAAATGAGATGTAAAGAATTGGGGCCCACAGGATTGCAAACTATTGTCAGAGGCCAAATTCAACCCACAGATAGGCATTGTTTGTTATGCAGAATTTTTAAAAATGCCTGAATTTGAGTGCTTTTAAGAGGTACATGCATTTTCCAGTTTGCTGTGGACTTCACTGTTTTCTGTATTTATGTGTATATAAAATACTAATCCAAATAATTGGTAAACTGTTTCTACTAGGAAAGCTCTTATTTAGGAATTCAAAATTCCATGTCCTTTTTCTCCTATTTTAAAAAATGGGAGCAATCGAGTCTGGCTGTTACTGAACACATTCTCCCACTCCTTTCTTTTCCCAGCCTTTAAATTCATGGTTGGGGAAAATAAGCCTCCAGTGACTCTTAGCACAATTATGGAAGCCGTAGAAATTCAGGAGCTAGGGCAGCCTCAACACAAAAGCTTTAGCTCCTGCTTCATGTTATAGAGTGGTCATTTCTCTCTCTCTCTGGAAACCCAACAGTAGCTTCAACCAATAGATTGTTTTGGTTTTCTTTTGTTTTTTGGAAATGAAGAATCTGGGTTTGCCCCGATTTGCTAAGGTTGAATATCTAAATATCTAATATGGTTAAGCTTTGCATTACCTTTTTTTTAAGTGATTTATCCTTGCACTCTTTGCACCCTGCCTCCAACTACATATTAAGTCTTAGCTAGAAAAGGTAGATTTAGTTTTAGCTAGTTGGTTAGTTTTTCCAAGCGTTTGTTCTTTGCAGACTGAGGGAAACAGATGGATTTGAATTCTAAAGTGGTGTCTTTTGATTTAGTAGAAGAAATAACCTGTAAAGTGATAGACGAGGTTTCCAGGCAGTTTTAATTAGTCAGGCACAGCTGTGAGCAGGAATTGATGAGAAGGGCAAGATTCAATGGCATAAAAGATGCTGCATTTCACATGTTTCTGAGAAGTGCTTGGTGGTCAACCACAGTCATTGGTCATGTTTATTGAGTAGTCACTGGGTGCCCATTCATGTTCCTGCCTCACCCAGCCAAACAGTTAGTTATAGGCCATGGGCTTAGAACTAATGCCTCTTATCAGTGTAGGAATGACACTAATTTCAGCTTTCTCGTTCATGTTGACTAGAAGATGAGGTTTGGAGTCTCAAGGAGAAGTGCTGACCTGGTACCTTATTGTACTGTACTATTGCATTCTGTTGTTTTGTTTGTTTTGTTTTCTTGGGGGGGGGCATGCAGGTGCACTATCAGGAAGCATTTTTAGTCATTCACTCATTTAATAAATATTTACTGAGCATCTGTTACATGCCAGGTTCTCTGGTGCTTGGGATACCTTAGGGGAAAATAGACAAAGTTGTAAGCTATATTGCTAGAGTTTGAAATAAACTTGAAAATACTTTTTTTCAAATAATATTAACTGAAGTTATGAGTGTTTATTACATGCCAGGTGTTGTGCTCTGTGCTTTACTTCAGGAGAAAAAATTCAAAGCACACTGAGATTTTTAGAGCAGAAAATACAATAAAGATGAATGAATCAAAGTCTATACCTTTGAGGAGATTCCGATCTATCAGAACCCTCCAGTACATAATAATTATCTGTAAAACTTGCATTGTAATTGAGCCTGTGATTAGAATCCCTTCTGTGTGCAATTCTGAGGACCAACAAGATTTGCAAACTGGGGCTCTCTATATCCCTTATGGGAGAGTGGGTCATCACTATTAATGTCCGATGGCAGTAGGTGGGCTTCCTGAATGCTCTCAATCAAGTGGTTACTACAGTGCAGGGTTTCTCAACCTCAACCAGAGGATTTCTGTTGTGAGGACTTCCTGTGCATTGTAAAATGTTTAGCAGTATCCCTGACCTCTACCCACTAGATGCCAGTAGTACTGCTATACTTGTGACAACCAAAATGTTTCTAGGCACTGCCAAAAATCCTCTGGGAGGCAGTCTCTGTCCACCCTCCCCCCGCCACCTTTAAGAGTACCTGCCTAGGCATTAGTCTCCCTAGACAACCAGCAGCTCTTTCCAGAGGCAGATGCAACTACAGCATCACCCAAAGCTAAGCTTGCGAATCAGCTTGTGCTGTTCCTAAAAATATGAAGCACTTGGGCTATTCACACCTTACACTGGGAATACTTTCATTTTACAGTGATGCCATCTCTAGAGAAACCACTAAGTGCTTATCAATAGTGGGGATAATGATCTTGGTCTACTTTTTAGGGCTGGAATAATAATAGGAATTACAACATTTTAAAATTAATCATATACGACTATAAGACATTAAAATATACATGTAAGGTATATATCTTTTGGATAGAACTTCTGAATATATAAATATAAATAAATTTTATATATATAAATATTCTGTGACCCCACCACCCAGTCAAGAAATAAATGGATTCTTGCCAGTACCTTTAAAGCCCTCCGTGTGTTCTGTAATCCAAGCCTCCTTCTCTCCATGTAGGAAGCCACTATTTTTAATTTTGTTTTGTTTTTCTTTTGCTTTTCTTTATTGTTTTATTATATTATGCACACAGTCCTAACCATTATAGAGCTTAGTTTTGTGTGTTTTAAGATATTATTAATATAAATGTAGTGTTCCGAATGTATTTTTTGTGACTTGCATTTTTCTCTATCCCACATGTGTTGTATGAGTCTTCCATGTTGATATGTGTAGCTATACTTATTTCCACAACTGTGTAATTGTCGATTATCTGACTATATCACAGTGCAGCCATTCTCCTGTTTATAGATATTTGAGTTGTCTCCAGTTTTTTTTGTTGCTGTAACCAATGTTGCTGTGAATATTCTTGTACTTGTCATCTGACGTTCTGTGCAAGAATTTCTGTAGGGAATTACCTAGGAGTGGATTGCTAGATTGTAGGCTATTTGCATGTAGTAGGCTGTTCAATGGCCCCAACTCAGATCCTAATCCTTGCAAGATGTAAATCTTACTTTATATGGAAAGAGGATCTTTGCAGGTATGGTTAGATTAAAGGCTCCCGAGCTGGGGAGATTATCAGGTGGGCCCTAAATGCAATCACAAGCGTCCTTAATAGAGGAAAGGCAGAGGGAGGTTTCACCAAGTATAAAAAAAAAGGAGGATGCCCACAGCGGCAGAGATTGAAGTGATGTGGTCACAGCTAGGCAGTGCCAGCAGCTACCAGAAGATGGAAGAACCAAGAAATAAACACTCTCCTAGAGCCTCTGGAGGGACTATGGACCTGCCAGCACCTTGAATTTGGCCCAGGGATACTGAGTTTGGACTTCTGGTCTCCAGAACTGTGAGAAAGTAAATATCTGTTGTTTTAAGGCACTTAAGTCTGTGGTGAGTTGTTACAGCAGCCACAGGAAACTGGGACAATTTTAAATTTAACTGGACAATGCCAATTGTTTTCTAGTTTATATCCCCACCAGACGTGTCTAAGAATTTCTATTGTTTCATATTCTTTTCAGTGTTTAGTACTTTTGCATTGTACCAATAGGAGATATTACTAAACAGTTCTGTAAAATCTAATGCAAGTTCTGAAAACTTTCGTTTAGAATGCAAAAAAATATATATACTAATAAGGTGTAAATGTTGATATTGAATACTATAAGATGAAACTGAGGGGACTAGTTAAATTTGTAAGTATGCTATAGATAATGTGTTACTATACCCATAATTTCTCTTGCCTCATCTCCCAACCATTAAACTTAGTATTTTCTGCACACACTCTTCCTTCTCCAGAAAATAATCCTACAATTCTTCGGTACTCACTACACGAATTGGCATGCTCTTTAGTTTCTGTTTGGTTTATTTCTGTTTTTTCAAATTGAATTTATTGGAGTGACATTGGGTAGTAATATTATATAGGTTTCAGGTATACAACTCCAGGTTTATTTCTGTTTTTACTCTATCACATCTTACAGAATCTTTTTGGTTAAACATATATTGGTAAAATAGTATTTTGGGGGCAGGGACAGTAAACCTATCTGCTCAGCAAGATAGTGTACTTGTGCATGCATTTTTGAGGGAACATAAGTTAGTCATCAATCCCAGAAAATGTATTACACCCTTCTCTCATGAAATATATTATTTGATGATAAACATATTGCTCATACTAACAATAATTGTACCTTAGAGGTGAATTGCATTTGGCACTTAAAAAAAAACTTTAAAATGTATTTTCTCATTTGATTAATTTCTGTTTCCTGTTGTGTTCCTTAAGGGTAAGCATTTAAAAATATATATGTACAGTTTTGTTTATTTGTTTATTTTTAGAAAGAGAGGGAGGGAACCATCAATTGGTTGCCTTTCATGACCGGTGACCAAACCTGCAATCTAGGCATGTCCCTAGACTGGGAATCGAACCCGCGACCTTTCGGTTTACGGAACAAAGGCCAATCAACTGAGCCACACCAGTCAGGGCTTAAGATTGTATTAGCATCTTTAAAACATTGTTGGCTCAAACAAAACGTGTTAAATTCAGATCTCTTTTACCCCACTCCCAACACACTAGCTTTTATCTAGTCAAGTCTTTCTTCTTGTAGGATTATCTTGCAAAATTCCTTTCGTGCAAAATTCTGCTCTAAAATAAGGAAGTTTCTGTAATATCCTAACAATTGTTTAGCAGTTTCCACTTTTTCAGAGCATTCTCTGTACATTATTTCCTTTGATCTTAACAATGATGTAAAATGAAAACAGGTGTTACCCTCATTTTACAGATGTAGAAACACAGATCTAAAGGGTTTAGGTAAAATGCCTACGAGGAAACAGTTATTTGCAGAGGCTGGGTTTCAACCTCGTCCCCTTAACTTGCAATCTGGGCTGCACATTGCTTTCACCTCTAGAGTTTGAAAACAAAAACAAAAACGAAAACAAGAAAACCTAGGTCCCCTCCCCAGATAATCAGATTGGGGTGGGACCCACTCATTAGTATTGTTGTTGTTTTTTTTAAATTAAAAAATTCAATTACAGTTGACATACAATGTTATATTAGTTTCAGGTGTACAACACAGTGGTTAAACATTTATATACCTTAATGAAGAATTACCCTGAGAAGTCTAGTACTCATTTGACACAAAACATAGTTATTACAATATTATTGACTGTATTGCTATGTTATATCCCCATGATTGTTTTTATAACTGGCTATTTGTACTTCTTAACCCCTGCCCCCTTTTTTACCCATCCCCCCCACCTCCATTGGTATTGTTAAAAAGCTCTCAAAGCAATTCTAATATTAAGCCAGGTAGAGAACTGTCCTAACTCTTATTCTGGTGTCCCCTCCTTCTATCATGGGTATTTTCTTCATCTAAGTAAATGGCTCTTATGTGGAAGAGTAAGAATATTTTTCCTTTACTCAAGAAAACAAAATTATAATCAGCCCAAGTGAGAGAGTGTTATTCAGATGTACAGTGGGAACCAGATGTATGTTCTAAGATAATTATTCTTGGAATTTATGTATCTTCCCATTAAGTTATCAAACATTTATGTGCCAGACTCTGTGCTAAACTCTGCTGATACAAATATAAGATATGGGTTCCCCTTTCAAGACTCACAGTTTAAAGAGAGGACAGACTGTAAATAAACACCGTTATAGTAGAGTGTTGTAAGTGTTACACATATTGGAGTTGTATAATTTCCTTCTTTATATATTTTTTATTTTAAAACTCAACAGTGATTTTCATACTGAAACATATTTATGCTAAGCATTTGAATATATCACTATGGTATTCTATATTGCTGTGTAATTCAAGCAATTAAAAGATAGTCTTTTCGGAGGTCTTTTTTCTTTAAATACTCCTAATAAAATTTATTTATATAATAATATTTAAACCATTTTGAGTTCATTCCTACATCTTTAAATTTTATTCTTTTGATTACTAGGCATAGGAAGATGATCTATGTTGGTTCTTTCAAGATTTTATGGTAGTGAAAAAATGACTTTATACCATGGAGAGATTTTTAGCTGTGGATTTGATTCCATGAGTCAACTTTCAAGAGCCATTTTTTTACATCACTTACTACATTTCCTTAATGTACATCATTTATTAAAAACTAATCATTGATACATTCCTCTTGAAACAGAAGACTTTTTTTTTTTTTGAGAGAGGGGACGGGAGGGAGGGAGAAAGAGAAACATCGATGTATTGATGGGCTGCCTCTCACACACCCCCAACTGGGGACCTAGCCTGCAACCCAGGCATGTGCCATGACTGGGAATTGAACTGGGAGCCTCTTCTTTCGCAATCCAGTGCTCGATCCACTGAGCCACACCAGCCGGGGCAGAGGGCATTTTTTAAAAATAGTTTTTGGCTGATTGGCTGATAGAGGTATGTGCTGGATGCTATGGAAACGTGGAGAAGTTAATTCTGGAAAGTGGAAGAGAGAAAGAGGATATTGGAGTTTCTCAGAGTAGGTGGCAGAGCTGAGTTTTGAAAGATAGGTAGGATTTAAACTGAGTGGAGTCATGACAAAAGATGAAAATTAGGTAGAGGTCAGGACAAGATGGAACTTTAGCGCAAAAAGAATTTGAACAGTGATTTCTCATATGTTGAATTCTCACAGTTCTAACAACCCTGCTATCCGTAGCAGTTGTATGAAAGTCTGGGAAAGGTCACCATGTGTTGGAGAGAGTTTGACAGGTTCGAACCAAAGCTAAATAATCTGGTAACAAGTCAGGGCCCATTCCTAGTTTGGGCACTAAGCTATAGGCTAAAACTTAGGAATTAAAGTGTGAAACTAAGTCCTGGTTATCAGTTAAGTTAAAGACTGTTTTAAAAAACAAAAGATAATTTTAATGAACCTGTATTTCCAAGCTTGGATAAGGTCATGTAACTTCAGGGTCTAATTTAATTGATAAGTGATCCACTCTTGATTTAGGCTTTTGTATTAGAAATGGAATTCCATCCTTCCATTCACAATTCATTTACTTGGTTCACGTGAGATCTTTCTGATCTTTGAACTGCCATATGCAATTCAATTTGGCTATGATCACCATCTTCATATTGTGAAAAATAGTAGGAAAATCTGTAAAAGGGTTTAAAAATCCACTCTAACATTTGAGAGGGGTTCATTATTCTACATCCTTTACCAAAAAGTTCTGTACTGAGGTTGCAAGTCTGACCAGTTGATCTGCTTTGAAATAATCCAGGTATAAATGCCTTTTATGCTGACAGGTTCATGTGATGAATTGAGCCAGTTGATGCACCATACTAGGGAGTATAGTAATGTCATTCATCTATTTGGAGCTGGAGTGATTCTGATTTTTAAATATCATTTATTCTTGGAGAGTGAAAGGTTTTATTGTTCATTGATAGTTCCCACCATCTACAGTGGCCTTCCCCATCCCACCTCCCAGCCTTGCCTCTGAATCAGGAATATAACCAGCCCTACACTGAGATAAACTACTGTCAAAGTATAACACATGGAACCAGAGAAGTAATTTAAGGAAAGCAGCCATGTCCCCCAAGTTTTAAACATATCAATTGTGTCACCATTTGACTACCAGTTATTTAAAGATAATGTTTGCTAGTGAAAAACATCAGCCCTATGCCCTGGCTGGTGTAGCTCAGTTGATTGAGCACCAGCCTGAGACCCAAAGTGTCACTGGTTTGATTGCCAGTCAGGGCACATGCCTGGGTAGCGGGCCAGGTCCCCAGTGGGGGGCATGTGAGAGGCAACCACACATTGATGTTTCTCACCCTCTCTCCCTCCCTTCCCCTCTGTCTAAAAGTAAATAAAATCTTAAAAAAAGAAAAGAAAAGAAAAACATCAGCTCTAGGTATGACTGCTTTTCTTAAATGTAAACTATTGAACTTGTCATTACTCTTTCTTTTTTTTTTTTTAATAGGGACCCCACAATGATTCTATTACCATAATTATTAATGACATTTCTAACTGGAACAACCACGTTTTATATAGTCCTATTATCGGGCATATACAATTTTATACTGCTTTTTATTTTGGCTTGTGTGGCTACATTTTTTTTTTTTTAGTTCTTACATAATATTCCATTGTGGTGTTGTAATTTAATCAAACATGTACTCTTCTCTTTTAGACATTGAGATTGCTTCTACTTTTTCCACTATAATAAGACTGCAGTAAACACCTTTGTGTATTTTTTTTTATTTCTGGAACATTTCTTTAGGGTAAATTTTTAGAAATGAGATTACTTTCTATTTCTCTCAGAAATAGGCTTAATATAGCTTTTAGCTTTTTACTTGACCCTTTTGGGGAATTTTATCTGTTTTTCTTATATCTCAGATCTGGCTGCAAAGAATATTTTGCTTACTTTTTATTGTCTTTCCAGAATGATCGTTGTCTTAGTTTAAAAACAAATGTCATCTGTGATAAAATTACATTAAGGGTATGAGTTACTTTGAAAGTCATTCCCTTAATTGGGGTGACTTCAGCATTATCTCTAAAGTACAGTTAGTGAACCTTCCTTCTGATTAAGGGTGACAGGGATCTTCCCTTTTCCTTAAATAACTTTTCTCTTTTTTAAATAAAAGAATATTAATTTTGTAATGACATTTTGGTCTTTTATCTTCTTGGTCAAGAGTAGTTACTGAGGGCAAGTGAATTTATATGAGGAGAAATCATTTAATATTCATAAGGACCAGAATAGATCCTCTAGAGCTGACTTACTAAAACCCAAAGGTATGATGTCTTTATAAAATGATTTTAGGCCATGACCTTCAAACTTCAGAATTCTAAAAAAGTGGCAGCATAGCGGTCACTTCTTAGTGTTCATAAGGGCCACTGAAATGGATAATGCTAAGTAGTCTAATGGATTTTTGAAAGCATGATGTGCGTTAGATACTGTTAAATCAATAAACAGAACAGTCACTTAAGTGTGTATATTACATAATATTTAGTTAATTATAACTCACGTTGTTTCAGAATATTTGTCTTTCAAGTAGAATGTTAAAAATATAACTGAAGTACTTATAAAAATAGAATCATCAGAAAAATGCCAAAGTATATTATATAGTTTTTTTCAGCTACTCTCAATATTTGGAGTTAGCTACAGATTCTGCCATATACATTATTTTATGAACCATGAAATACCGTATTTCAGAAGCACTATGTTTAAGATAATAAAAATAAATTGCTGGGTTTAATGTTACTGAGTTGTTCTTTGATTTTTTATTTTTTTAGTTACTGTACTTTTTATAGTCTTCAGTTCTTGAGTCCAATAAAACCCTGTATTGAAATTTTTAGTGGTTGCTTCATATAAGTTAAGTAGATGGTCAGTGTACCATAAATCAAAATGTGTGTGGAACACATGAATTTTGTATCCAAGAGTTGTTGGGTGAAAATCACAAAATCAGTGTTGGAAAGCTTTTTAAAAAATGCAACAAAATTTCTTATTTGCTTAGATATATTCATAACTGGGAAAGTGATAAAATTTAAAATTGTAATTCTATTTTGCAACATTCAAATAGATCTCAGTTTTTGGTTGTTGATCATCATGGTGGAGACTGGTTGCTGATTTTTAATAAAAACATATTTTTAGAGGGGAAAGGAGGGAGAGAGGGAAACATCAATGTGTGGTTGCCTCTCACACACCCTGTACTGGTGACCTGGCCCACAACCCAGGCATGTGCCCTGACTGGGAATCAAACTGTCAACACTTCCGTTCGCAGGCTGGTGCTCAATCCACTGAGCCTGACCGGCCAGGGTTGGTTGCTTTTTTTTTTTTTTTTTTTGCTGGGTGTGGGGTGAGGCGGGCAGGGGAGATTCTTTAAAAAAGAAAAAGGCAGTCATTTCTTTTGATATGATCACAGTTTCATGGTATATGATTTCCCTTGAAATGTGATCATATTTTAAGGAATTTGAGTTATCTACTGCCATGTGAAAATAACCAAAAGGGTAATTTGCATTTGATGACTCTCAACAAAAGGTAGGAAAATAGTTATGTATGACTCGATGGTGAAGAACATTTAATCATGTATTAAAAACTGAGTAAAAATTGCCCTGGCTTTAATTTTTTTTTTATTTTGTTTTTATTTTTAGAGAGAGGGGAAGGGAGGGAGAAAGAGAGGGAAAGAAACAGATGTGGGAGGGAAACATCGATTGCTACTCACACGTCCCCAGCTGGGGACCAAACCGCAACCCAGGCACGTGCCCTGACTGAGAATAGAACCGGCAACCTTTCAGTTCTCAAGCTGGCAGTCGATCCACTGAGCCACACCAGCCAGGGCCCTAGTTTTAGTTTTTAATAATATGACTTGCAATAGAGCTCTACGCAGTGATACCTATAGAGTTTACATCACCCTGAAAGTTCTTGTTCTTTTATTGGGGTAACAGTTCTTAAGGGCAAAATTTGAGGTAAAAAAGTATTTGACAGGTTCGTGAGAGAAATAAAGTGAACTATGACCTTTTAAAATGTCAGTACCAATGACTTAACAGAATATTCTTTGCTTTTATTTCAAACCCTGACTTTCTGGTCTACTGAGAATGAGATACCTCTGGTACCTGATGACCTGTTTTATGGGCTTGCTCCTAGAGTACCTCCCTTTATTTGTTGGTTATAGTAGTCTGTTCATTTTAACCTGGTGAAATTTCTATGCATAAGCTCTTTGCATTATAAATTTAGTTTGATTATTTTTCTTGATAGCTGATTTCTTTCTTAGTAGATTGAGGATTTAATGTTTTTATTCTCACAGCTTGTGAAAATCTAGAGGAGGCTTTCTGATACTTGTATGTTTCGGCAAGAAAATGGTGGTGATTCCTCTATCAGACATATGAACTGGATAAAGTTATACCATGTCACCAATTGAAATAATGACAGTATAAGAATGGAGTGTTCTTCAAAATCAGAGCAATAAACAATCATTTATTAGTAGCTATATTAGATTTTAAAGATAAAATCCACTTTGTTATAGGAGTTAGAGACTTACATTTTAACTGAAGAGCATTTAACATAGATTTATACTTCCATTTTCTAAAATAAATTACCAGAATTAATTTGACTTCCATACTTAACTGTTTTTATGATTTGCATTCTTTCAAATAGGTCTAATCTCATATTTAATATGAGCAGTAACAGAGAAATACCAGGGAAAAAAATCTCCATCAGCAAATATCTGACTTTATAGCACATGTTTTCATATTTGGTTACAACGAAAATAATTCTCAAAAAATAAAAAATAAAAAAACTGTAAAAAACAATTCTTGATGTAGACCATTTTTAGATACCTTTGGATATATTTGCTTCCATATATGAAAGCAACCGTGAAAGCAGGACATAACAACTTTTTCTCTGTTGCTCTTTTGTTAGATTTTAACGTTTGAGACCAAGAACCCGATGGAATTAGCAGAGCGTTTGCGCTCTGTCTGTGGGAATCAGAGCAACGCCTACGCCCGCCTGCTGGAATACCGCCTGAATGCCTTGCGAGGCCTGTGGAATGCCCAGCGCCAGCTGGCCTTGGAAGAGCAGCATGAAAGGGAAAGTTCTGGTGACGAAGAAACTCTGGCCCTGCTCAAACGCCAGGGCTTGTTGCAGCAACCCGAGCAAGCTCCCTTCACATCACGGATGGGGCTCCTGCTGGTCTTTCCCCTTATTCAGTCCCAGAGCAGAACGGACCCCTCTCTCTGTAACATTACTGCTGAGGTGCTATTGAACTGCCTTCGCGACTGCCAGCCTTTGAGCTTGACCAAGGAGCCTGCTGACTGTCTCAATGGAATCGAAACTTTGCTGTGCTCTTGGCTAGAGGAGACTTCTGACACAGGCCGACACATCCCACATAAGCAAAAAGAAAATGCTGCTGCTGCCCTGGTGGCTCTGGCATGTGCCAGGTAAGGAAAAGCAAATGTTCCGCTTGGTGACTCTGCGACTGGCTGCTGCTGCCTGGGTTGGGTGAGTGAATACGAGGGCCAGTGTTTTTGATGGGAGTCTTAACACCCAGAAGTCCTTCTTTGTTTTCAGTGTTGAACTTCACAGCCTTGACAGTGCGTGAGATGCTTTCTCGCCCAAACTTGGCACCGGCAGCCTATGCTGGAACCCAAGTTCAGGTTTTCACTTTCTGCTATACCATGATAACAGGTTAAACAGCTTGAAATGGAAAATCAACCCTTGTCATTATCTACTCACCCCTTAGATGATGAGTGTTTCACATCAGATAGTTCATGGGGGAGGTTCTCTCCGTATTTCTTCTGGACAGATGGTTAAAAAGTTTGTAGAACTTTTAATTTTTTTCACGAGGGTCTGTAAGGAGTATACCAGTGAGCAAGTGGGTTATTACTCACCTGGACTCAGTCACACAGACTTGGTCACAAATTTGGACCCTGATGCTTACCTCCAAAAATATAATTGGAAGATCTCTGTTTGTATCAAGATTTCTCAGTGTGCTGTCCTTTGCGTGTTAGTTGATGTTATTGATCCACTGTCAATAGGAAGTGTGATATAGAGATGAGGTATTGTAGAATTGTATATCTGAAACCTATATAATTTTATCAACAAATGTCACCCCAATAAATTCAATTAAAAAATAGGAAATGTGCTTAGAGTTACTTTTCTAGGAGAGAATTGCTACATATGTGCCTGTATGATCACTGGCACACATTGTGAGAAAAAAAGTTCACTACCCTACCTTTCCTCTAAGCTAGTTGTCTAGAGACCAATTAGGACCATGGTCTGACAGATTAGTGTCATTATCTGTTCCTCTCTTTGACTGGGTTTTTTTCTTTGGGTTCTTCCTTTTTTTAAAAGCAAAGAGTATGTGGGAGAATTCTTCTTAGAGGATTATGAAGTTGTTAGCTATGAGACTTCTTCCCCTGTTTTTATGGTTTCAGAGTTGATCTTTAAATGGTTGAATCTCAAGCTATTTTTAAGGCAAAATGGCACTAGTATTTATTGTCAGTTTCTTTGCCCTGAGCAAACTGTCATAGCCTAGTCTTAGGTCCCTGAAGACTGTAACTGACTGTGGAAATCCAGACCTGAGCTTAATTCTGGAAACATTGTTGGGTGGTACTGAAGTAAGTTTCCTGTAAAGGTTTTATATTGAGTGGACTTATTTTTTGCATATGCAAAAGGCAGTTTCAAGCCCTTAAATAGATGTTATTAATGCAAAAATCCCATTTTGAGAAAATTTACTTTTAGATAGCACTGTCTTTAGACAGATTTAGGATTTTTGGAATAATCATCATCTTTTTAATTTCAAACGTTTTAACTATTGGACATGGGATCATAACTCACTTTTTAATTATGCGTCCAAATTCAATCTGAACCACAGATGGTTATTGAAATTGATTCATATATTTGAGAGTTCAAGTTCCATTCAGAAATATTGAAATGAATGTTTTTATTTTCTTCTTGGGTGTTTTTTTTAGATGATCCTTATATTTTATTGCTAATATTATCACCTTGTTCTGGATGTCATTTACCTCAGAAGTCACATGCATTTCAGTTTTTGATCAGCTCCTGTTATTGGCACATATTATTGAATTTTTGAGATTGATGCTCTCAAAGACAAACAACTTTGCCAAAAAATAATTTTGAAGATGTTCATTCATTTAACTAACATTTACCCAGCATTTCTGATGTGCCAGGAGCCTTGCTAGGTCCTTACTAGGATTATAGTGACCCACGGTCTCTAAACGTAGAGTTAAGCAGACTCAGGGAGATTCATTTGTCAATAACTATTGCTCACTTTCCCATATACAAGGCACTCTTCCAAGCAGCGGGTATACAGCAGTGAGCAAGGGAGCTAGTCCCTAAAGTTGCAAAGTTTACGTGAGAGTGAGAGGCAAACAACTAGCAACAAATAGATGTATAAAATAATTTCAGGGAGGGGCAGTCACTGTAAGAAGACAAACCCAGGTATTTTCACAGAGAATGACTAAGTGGAGAAGGGTGACAGCGTTAACTAATGATACCAAGGAAGGCCTTGCTGAAAAGGTGACGTTTGAACCGAGGCCTGCACGATGAGAAAGAGCCAGCCATGCAAAAAAGCCAGTGGCAGAGTTCCAGGCAAGAGAAGCAGCAAGTGGCATGACTGTGATGCTCCTTCAGTGTTCGGGGTAGCACAGGGTCAGCAAAGTGAGCAGGGTAGTGGACTGCAGTGGGAGAAGGAGAGGGCAGGAGGTGAGGTTGGCAGGGACCAGATCACGTCGGGGCTTAGGAACCATGGAAGGAGTTTAAATTTTACTCTTAACATCTGAGTCTGGAAAGGAAATAAGACCTTATAGTTGGTTTAATGGTTTTAAATGTTCCAGTGTGCTTTTACCCTTTTATTTTTTTAACCTCACTATGCCCCAGAGGGATATCCCTCCTTGTTGGACAGATGAAGCAGAAAAATCTGTAGGAATTAGGTGACAGGACGGAGATGGTGGAACTGGTTCATGGCAGAGCCAGGTTTCAGGGCCCGTGTGTCCTGACTCCCAACTTGTGCTTTTATACTCTATCTGCCGCCTCCCTGTCTTATACTGTTCTGTGGTTTTGATTCTTTGAACACCAGAGATAGTGAAAGGGGCAATTAAGAGGAGGACTGTAGGCCTACTCAGTCCAGCATTAGTTATTCCGTTTCTTTTGGGGTTTAGGCATTTGATACCTAGCAATTAAAGCCTTGGCCAAGAGAATAAGGCAGTGATCCGAAGTCACCCATCTGATACAGGCGATCATTTAGATCAGGAAATGTTCTTGTGGTGATTTATACTTGGGATCTGGCCAGATAAGTCTTGTGCATCTTAAAAGCACTTTCTTTTAGATTCTGCTGACCGTATTATGGACTTCCCAGAGCCTCCAGGCTTGGGAACCAAAAGGAAATTAGGTGGTGTTGACCTCTGGAAGTATTATAATCACCTATTTTGCAGCAGGATAGCAGAAAGAACAGTTCTCAGTACAAAGTACCAATTACTTGAATGTATTCCTTTTTGGATATAATAGGGTTCAGTGAAATGTTACGTAAAATGGGTGAACTTAACAAAGACATTAAAAAATTAATCATGGAAATACAGTTAGACTTTAAATACAATCTTGTCCTATGAAGTCTCTTCTCTAGATTAGAGAATGACTTGATGAAAATAGTATCCAAGTATAATAGTCACATGTTCTTTGTACTTGAGTCTTATGTTTTGAACTTTAGTGTTAGGGGAAATGATTTACCTTTACAAATGCAAGAACATCACTATTGACTGTTTAGATGGGGCTACTCACATAGTAAGCCAGTGGTAATAGGTAAGAATCAAATACATCTTGTTCACATCTTCTGATTGACATAAGCAGATAGACACATTTTGGAACTTTCCCATGTGGCTAATAAAATTAACAACCTTCTTATTTGACACTTCAATTTTGATGACTTTGTGTTCCCTCCTTTTATTTTCAGGGGATCGTTGAAAACTTTTGTCCATACAGCCCATCTGTTACAGAAACAGACTGACCTAGGGTCCCTTCCTGTAGCTGATGTATTGTATAGGTAAGTGGTCACTTTGGATTCTTACCCTCCTTTTATGCAAGGGTGATTGTGCATAAGGCCTCTTGTAATAAGTAGATTGCTAAACTTACTAATTACTGATATTTTTTAAATTACAGTTTACATTTAATATTAATTTATATTAGTTTCAGGTGTACAGCATAGTGGTTAAATAATCATAAACTTTACAAAGTGATTCCCCCAATATTTCTAGTACCCACCTGGCACCATTCTTAGTTATTACAATAGTATTGACTGTATTCCCTATGCCGTACTTTATATCCGCATGACTGTTCTGTAACTACCAATCTGTACTTCTCAGTCCCTTCTCCTTTTTCACCTGGTCCTCCAACCCCTCCTCCTCTCTTTCAACCATCAGTCTGTTCTCTATATCAGTGAGCCTGTTTCTGGTTTATTTATATTATTCTTAAATTCCATATATAAGCAAAATGATTCATATTTTAAAACAAGTATTTATTATATTTATCTTAAGTGTTTTTTTTTTCCTTTTTTGAAAGTGTTCCTAGAGCCTACCTTTTTTTTCCTTTTTCTTTTTTTTGTTTTTTGTGGACTTTTAAAAATGTGATAGCTTCTGTCCTGACTGGTGTGGTTCAGTGGATTGAGTGCCGGCCTGGAAATTGAAGAGCTGCTGGTTCAACTCTGGTCAGGACACATGGTTGGGTTGTGGACTGTGTCCCTGGTTGGGGATGGGCAAGAGACAACCAATTGATGTTTTCTCTTGCACATCAATGTTTCTCTCCCTCCTTCCCCCATCTCTAAAAAGAAATAATTTTTTTTTAAAAAATGCAGTAGCTTGTAATGAATTCGTATTGTGGGTTTTGAGATATTATATTAAAGTGTGAAGAAGAAAGATAAAATCATTCATAATCTCATTACCCAAAGATAACCACTCCAAATACTTTGGTGTGTATGTTTCCTAATTCACACATTTTTCTCTCTCGTATATATTTTTTATACACACACACACACACACACACATACATACACATTTCACATAGATGTAATTTTATTATCACATTTCTATAAGCACTGCTTTGTAAATTTTAAATTTAAAAATATGTTGTGAATATCATTTCAGATGTATAATATCTGCGTAAAACTGTTTCAGTTTTCTGCTCTTTGAGATGGTTAGGTGGACTTTTATTTTCTTGCCAAAATGGATAGTCTTGGTGTCTTTGTGATTCTCCATTTCCCTCTTTTAGGCTATTGCTTTTAGAAGGGGGACCTGGATCCCCCTCCTGTCTGCTTGGTGGCAAACACATAGTATCATGGGGATATGAAGACATGTTGCCTGCCCCAGATAGCAACACTGGCTCCAGTTCTGAAAATAAAGGTAACTTATGGGTTTGCTCCTATGATTGAAATTAAAATATGAAAAGAATGGCTTTAGATCCTTGGGGCAAATGATTTAGATATAACTGTTTCTTTTAATTAAAGAGTTCGAGGTTCCTATATAGTGTGTTCATTGTCTGCTTTATCAGTCAACAAATAAAAGCTGATACTCAGTGAGGTAAGAAAGTGGATAGGTTTTACTATCTCCAGGAAAAGGTATCATCCACACACTCCTGCCAAAGAGGCATGAATTACTTAAATTGGTTCCTGGGTATTTGAGTTTGGGTATGGGAGCTCTAAGTTGAATTTTTATGTCCACGAATAGAGTTTCAGGTCTTTCTGCTTGATACTGTTTCTTCTAGTAATACTTTGTGTGTGTTAATGAACTCTGTTGTCCTAAATGCAAAAAAAAAAAAAAAAAAAAAGCAATTGTTCGAAGGAACATGAATTGTTAAGTATCCTTTCTAAACAAAGCAGGCTGGATTAAAATGTTTTTACAGTTTCACAAGTATTTCATATCAATTTATTCTGCGACCTCAGTGAAAATGGCAGACGCTGTCTTCATTGACCTATACCTAACTGACCTGCCGGATGAATTTGGCCTCACTGTTCACTTGGTAGACAGACTGTCCGGGGCCCTGGCACCCTCATGCTGCTTCCCCGTATAGTGGCAGGCCTGCCAAGAGTCCATCTTGCTCCCAAACCAGTCTGTGTTTGTAACTGGTACTTGTTACAGTTACATCATTAAATATTACCTAACTGATGAAATAGGAGGTAAGAGAGCTCCAGGAAATTGTTTCCATAAAACCATATAATATTTTAGAAAGATTCAATAAAGCAAATCTCTAAGAAATTGGTGTTAAAAATGACTACCCACTTTAATTGATTGTTTTTCGAGGAACCAATAGGTACAAATTATAGTTGTCTCAAATTAGTATACTGAATTTTTAAGGTAACAGTACATTCAACACTAATTTGAGTGCTGCGACATTAGATTCCCCTAAAATGGCAAGTAGTAGACAGACTCCATTTAAACACAGTGGAATGGAATGATGATGAAAATAAACACTGGGGAACTTATTTATAAGCTCTTTTTAAGACAAACTCTTTATGTTAGTAAACCATTTACAATCATGTAGAGATACATTGTTTATTTTTCGGGCAAGATATAGCAAAGGGGGGAAACATAGTTGCTGTTTTTAAACAAAAGAGACCCAGCAGTGGCTGGTGTGGCCCTGCAAACTGAAAGGTCACTAGTTCAATTCTCAGGGCACAGCCTGGATTGTGGGCCAGGTCCCCAATTGCAGGTGTGCAACAGGCAACCATTGATGTTTCTCTCACACATCGATGTTTCTCTCCCTTTCTTTCTCCCTTCCTTCTCCTTGCTCTGAAAATAGATAAAATCTTTAAATTAAAAAAAAACACACAGAGAGAGACACTTTGTGCTATGTGCTCTGGGAATTAAAATTAGGATCTCTGGATGGAAAATCCACAGAAGCAGATTTGGGTTTAATGTATAAAATTAGTATGTCAGCATAATATCCTTGTCATTTATGGAGCACTGGCTTTAAACCAGAATGCAGTGTGGGTGTTTACTTGTGTTCTCATTGAACCATCACAGTAACTCTTGAGGTACATCATCTTACAGATGAAGAAACTGAAGTTCAAAGAGACCCAAGATTAACTAATAAGTGCCCAAAGCCCTTAAAAACTCATGCCTTTTTTACTACAAAATTATTAGTGAAAGTATCATATTCTTAGTCATTTCAAATTAGTTAGGAATGCATAAATTGGACTCAGTTTTGCTATTCAAACACACACACACACACGTATGTATGTATGTATGTATGTATGTATGTATGTATTTGTCAGGCACAACCAGGTTGTTCTGCTAATTAACTATCTGACCTCTTTCCCTGATCTTGGTCTCCAATCTCACATGCATTTTGGATGTCTGCGGGGGTGGGGGGGGGGGGGGGGGGGGGGGCAGGAGGGTGGGGGGGCTCAACCCATCTTCCCTGGAAGTTGCATTGAAGCACTTATTTCAGAAGTGGCAGGTTATCTTTCACTCAACCTCCTAATGGCCTTTTCATTAGGAAAAAAAAGCACATTTATAATTTCATTAGAAAAGCATTTATATAATCTACCTGTGAAAAAATTATTTCAGATGCTGACTTGGGACGCTGTCTCACAGCAGACGGTCTTTACCTGTATACTACTAACTCAGTTGGAAGAGGAGTAAGCAAATTGGGGTCTGGATTGCATGGCACTCTCAGGTGAGCTGCATGGAACTGGCTGAATGATTTGGCCAGAATATTTCCTCCTCCTGTAAACCTCCATGAAGAAGATATGTACGGGTGTGCGCTGACTCTCCACGCACTGACTAGTGATAAGTTTGAACGAATTCTTCAGTTTCTGGTTTCCCCTTACTGTTACCACCCCTCTAATTCTGTTAATGACTTTACCTTAGTTTTTCCTCTGAAGAGTCTGGTAGCTCTAAGATCATTGCTTTAACCAGAAATTCCTCTGTGATGAGAATGTTAGTTTCTCCTTCATGGTGATGAATGCACATTTTCTAGTTAAGTCTTTTCGTACTTGGATTTGACACTAGATTAGCAGTGATTTTCATCTGGGGTGTAAGATCTATGAATTGCTGCCAAAATAAACCACAGTTTGAGATCCTTTTATATATTTAATTAGACCTTTTCCCCAACTTTTTCTCCTCTCCAGTTTGTTGTGGAAAATGAATACTTGCTCTAGTTTGTCAGTCCCAAAGTTAATATAATATATTCACTCTCCTTCAGATTGTTTGCATACTTAGTCATTTTTAAAAATTGACTTAAAAAAGTGGAAAATCTTTGTCTGTTGTAGTTCATTGTGGGGTTTCGGACCCAGCCAGGTACCCAACTTATACACCTTTCTTTTCCCACAGAGGGTTTGTCTACTGCCGGAATGAGGAGCTGGAACCAGGATGGGTTGCGTTTGGCAGTGGCAGTCTTCTCCACCGGCCTGTATCTTTTGATAATAAACCTCACTACCTTTTCCAGGTCATTGACCAGAATACCCTTCAGGTAAACAGAAAACCAAGACATTGTCTTTATATTTTGGAGACAGTAAGAGAAGCTCCTGACTTCGTCAGAAGCAGTAATAACACAGTTGATGTAGCTTCCTGTCAGAGTGGCATCCTTGGAATTGCTGGTGTCTGGGCATTCTGTTTTTTGTCTAATGTCCTAGAGTTTTCCCACATGATTTGAATGAATGTCCTCCCTAAGAGTGTGTAAGGCCAACAACAAGCTTTTTTATTATTTAAAAAAATTCTAGCAAGTGAGAGATGGTATAAATACTAGTTTCTTCTTTACTTTTTTTTAAACCAGATCTATTTTGGGAAGATATCATTTCCCTGTTCAGTTTGTCCTAAACAGCCTTTCTGTGGGAGTGGGAACTTTGAAATGAGTTTAGATAAAAATCATTGTTTATATGGATTAAGAGCTCATCCTTAGTGCTCTCATAGCACTCTATCAGGACATTTGCTACGTTGTACTGAAATTACCTGCTCTTGTGTCTAACTCCTCCCCAAGACCATGCGCACCTTTTGGTCCAGACCCTGTCTTACTCATCTTTGTGTCCCTAGAATGTAGTGCAGTGCCTACATTTGATTTATGATGATAATAACAAATACTGTGTCTCTCCCGGTACCAGGTCCTGGTCTAGGCAATTTACATACAGTTGTGAGGTGTAACTATGGCAGTTTCATTATAAAGATGAGGCAACTGAAACTAAGCACATTGCAAGCAGGCAGGCAGTGTTTATTGTTGAATGAAGGAATGTAGCTCAGAGAGGTTAAGTAACTTGTCAGAGACCACACAGTCATGGCAGCACAAGAAATTGAAGGCATGGTTCTTAGCTCTAGAGTTTGAGCTTTTTTTTTTTTTTTTAAGATTTTTGTTTGTTTATTTTTAGAGAGAGGAGAAGGGAGGAAGGAGAGAGGAAGAGAAACATCAATGTGTGGTCATCTCTCACAGGACCCTCACTAGGGACCTGGCCTGCAACCCAGGCATGTCCCCTGACTGGGAATCAAGCCAGCGACCTATTGGGTCACAGGTTGGCACTCAGTCCACTGAGCCACACCAGCCAGGGCTAGGGTTTTGAGCTCTTTATGCTACAATTTTTTGCCCTTCAACCAAAGTTGAACCGAATGGTTATAGTTCCCATCTGTGGACTGAGTGCCCTGACAGTATTATACCTAGGACTTAAGTGGGATGTTACATCTCTCTCTGTCACTCAGTTTTCCCTTTCCTGGAGAACAGGGGCTGATTCTTATTTACCCATTGTGTCTCCAAAGCACATAGTGCTCAGTAATTGTTAGATGAGTAAAGTGAACACATCAACAAATAGATGCCCAGTTGCCTTTGTTTCTTATCACTAATGCAGACAGATGAGTATATCTCCTATATTTATTTGAAATAGTTATTAGCCTGGGAAATAAATAGATGTTAAACTTTGGAACATGGCTCACATTTGAAGTGATGCCACTTTTCTCTGTGTTTCTACAAAAACTTTATTGTCCAAGAAAGCAGTGTTGTAACTAGATATGTGCATCAGAGCCATTTGGGGGATAGCGTAGGCCAAATAGTAGCTGTCAACTTTCTAAGTTACCTGGCACTATAAATGTCAAAGTATTGTTTTAGCAACTAAATGACTTTAACTTTTGAGGTAGATAAAACAAGTCTGGGAAAAAGTTCATATGAAATGAGTTCAGGGGTAAAAAGTCATCTTAGGAAAACTAGTGACTCACCCAAAGAGGTGGAGTAACTGAAAATTGTTCTTACTGTTCCCTGAAGGCATCTGACTTTCTCTGATTATTTTTATTTTGGGATTTTCAGTTCTGCTTCTACTCTTGGATTTTTTAAAAAAGAACCAAGTCAGCAGTTTTCTTGGTTCTCATTTTAAATGGTTTTCTCTGGCAGTAAAAATTAGCATGTAACTACACATTTAATGTGAAGTGATGCAAAGCTTACGCTGAAACCAAAGTATGTTTGGTATTAGAAACACATGCCTCCATGTCTAATATACAGCATTGGTGTCTGCCTGTTTCCTCCTGGTGGATTTGGTGGATTTCAATACGCCCTTGTGTGCTAAGTTAGGATCTTGTGTGTGCCTTCTTTTTTTTCTCCTTTCCCCTTTTCCTTCTCTGCTTTCCCTTTTGGCTTCCCTTTGTCCTTTTTTTTTTTTCTTTCTCCCGTATTTATTAAATAGCCCGGAGTTAGAGTCTGAATTAAGTGCTGGCGATATGAAGATGAGTAAGATATAGTTCCTGTCCTTTAAATATCACTGATAGTCTTAAATTCATTTACAAAGAAAATTTCAGTAAGTACTATTTCTCTAAAACTTTGTTTTTTAATAAATGCTTGATAAAACATATGTGTAGCAGATTCAAAGTGTTTAGTAAACATTTTTTAAACATAATTTGAATTAACCTCAAATCTTTTTACCTGTTCCATGGCCAATTGTATGGACTTCTATATTTTTGTCATGTAATTTTTATGTATTCTTAGGGATATCAGTTTTATTTTGACCAGGAAGCCTATTGAATTCTTATCTCAGAATTAAAAGCATTAATGATGAACTGATACAATTAATCAGAATTTATATGTCACACTGAAGTTTTCCTTTTTGTGTCCAGGTGTGTCAGGTGGTACCAATGCCAGCTAATCACCTCCCCGTTGGCAGCACCATGAGCACCGTGCACCTTTCTTCAGATGGCACTTATTTCTATTGGATCTGGTCTCCCGCCAGTCTGAATGAGAAGACACCTAAGGGACACTCTGTCTTCATGGACATTTTCGAACTTGTGGTAAATTTCACTTTGTGTCTCACTTTGTGTTTTTGTAGAGACATTTCTATTTGCTTTCTTTTTATATTGGTTTACAAAGGACCTAAGAAACTTGGCGTAAGTGCAGTGTGCTTACTCTTGCCTCAAATTTATTTTTCTGTTGGATATCTTCGATTTCTTTGGAGTTGTATGACCAAATAAAGCCAAGTTTTCTGAAGGTTAATCTGGCAATAGAATGGAGATAATGGTAATTCATGTCTAGACAGTGGAGTTTTAAGTAGAAAGGCTTGTGGATCTTCTTGGAAACACGGAACCAAATTACAGTAGCAAGACTGGGTCTATTGATAGGTTTTGGGAGTTCCTGAGAGAGATGTCAATTAAAATTGTGAGAAGGCAATAATTTATTCATCAAGTATTCGCCGACTGCCTACTGAGAACCAGGCAATGCTTTCTCTAGGTGGTGGGAATTCAGTGATAGACAAGGTGGATAGCCTCCTTCCTCAAAGAGAGTTTGTGTTCTAGCTGGTTGGGTGGGTTGCGTGAGCAAATAAGACGACAGGATAATTTCAGGTAGTGAAGAAAAAGCAGTAGTTGACCAGTTGAAGAGGTTGGGAAGCAGGGTCTGGAACATTCTAGGAAAAGGGAACCACAAGTGCAAAGGCTTTTGACCGGGGAGAGCCTGCGTGCTCTAGGAACGGGCAGTGAGCTGGAGTGGCTGGAATGCGGAGGGAAGGGGGACTTGGGGCAAGAGGGAGCTGGGCCTGTGCTAATCCAGATCTGCACTGTCCAGTGAGGCAGCCTGGAGCCACATGCGGCTTTTTAAATTTAAATGAATCAGAATTAAATAAACTTAAAACTTCAGTTGCTCAGCTGCATTAGCCACATTTCAAATGCTCAGTAGCCAGTGTGGTTGGCTAGTGGCCACCATATTAAACAGTGAAGATGCAGGACATTTCCATCATTGAAGACAATTCTAGTGGACAGAGCTTATCTAGACTGTATTGGCAGAGGCTTGTAAAGGAAAAAATTGTCCCAAGCGAGGTCTGTGACCAAACCTTTTTTCATGATGTAATTTATAGACTTCTTCTGGGAAGAAATTAGCATTCCTGAAAAATGAAACAGACATTGAAGCCATTTTCTAATAAATTTTAATAGGGTTAAAACTTGGTCTGGGAAAAACCAGTCGTCCATCCTGCCAGCTCACTGTCAGTCAGGATTCTAGTAACCTTTAACCAGACATTGTCTTTCGCCTAGTTTCTCAGTGTTCCCTAATCATTATCTTTTCTTATAAAATGGCCCTACCAGAGTGAATGTTTGAATTGACCTGTACTACTTGAACATGTATTTATAATTAAATTGTCAGAAAAGCTATTGGTTTTGTTTATTTGTTTTTAAACAGACTTACTTGCTGGTTACGTGATTTAGGTCTTTATCCTAAGAGTAATGGGAAAACATTGAAGAATTCCCCCTTTCCATGATACACTTTTGTTTCATTAACAGAAATTATATTCAAAGAGGTACATGTGCGTGGATAAAACTTCAGGTGGTACCTTCCGGCTCATACTGAGAAGTGGGAGTCCCTTGCCTCATCCCCTGGCCGCTTTTCATTGGCAGTTACTTTAATGGTTTCAGCTTTTTGTTCTTCATAAGTCTAAGTAAATGGCTTATATTGCTGTTTCTTGAATTATCAACTCCATATATTGTTGATTTTTTTGTTGTTGCTGTTATAAATGAGGATTTGGCTCAATTTTTACTCTTCTTATTCTTCCTAATGTATTAACTTCATTTTAATTCCTCTGTTGGTTGTGTTTGTAGCTTATAATTAAATCTTTATTTCTTATTCCTCAACTCTAAGCATTCTGTTATCCCCATACTTTAGAAGGTGGAGATGGCAGTGTTCCTTTCTGTCCTTCGGTGTGGGGAAAGACAAAACTAAAAGTGTGTGCAGGGGAGCCCTGAGAGGAAGAGTGGTACTTCACCCCCACCCAGCCTTAGGGACTTTTGGGATTGGAGGCATCAGGTATGGTGCAGTGCCATTGTGAGATGGGATTGGAGGTTCATGTTTATCAAAGGAGCTGTCCTCCCCTTCCTGGTGCACACATTTGTACGCAGATACCATTTGTCCAGGCAAAAGACTAGACCTTGATTTTCTGAAGAAACTGAATAACCCTGGAAAAAAGACCTTGATATACTGACATTGGGTTTGTTTGTGTTTTTTTCTAACTGTTTGTTGTTTTTTAAAAAATTATTTATCTTAGAGAGGGGAAGGGAGGGAGAAAGAGAAACATCAATTTATGGTTGCCTCTTGAGCGCCCCCTGCTGGGACCCTTGCCCACAATCCAGGCATGTACCCTGACTGGGAATCAAACCAGCGACCCTTTGGTTCACAGGCCAGCACTCAACCCACTGAGTCCCACCGGCCAGGGTGACACTGGGGTTATTTAAGGAAGACATGTGATGTGTTTCAGTAAGCAAGCCTCAGACATGTGCACAGCATTTCTTAGTGCTGAACTGTTTTTTTTTGTTTTTTTTAAGCAGATACTAAAAAACCCCCAAAACAAAAAAAAACACCCTACAAACAAACCCCAAAACTTTGGGGAGGTATGTGTGTGGAAAGGAGGAAAATAGATTAAAAATGTTTGGCAAAATACTGATAATTATTGAAGCCAGGCAATGGGTACCTGGGGAACTCATTATACTATTCCTTCTTCTTTTATGTACATTTAAAAATTATCCTAAATAAAAGCTTCAAACAATATTGTAAAAGCAGACAACCAAATATCTCTAGACAAATGAGGAAAATCTCCAATTCGATAATAAAAAGAACAAAATCAGAAAAATAGCTCATAGAAGGAATAGAATAAAACTTTATAAACTAGCTACTCTGTGAAGCATGAGAAGATACTGCATTTGTAAAACAGGGCAAGTTGTTATGAAAAAAAAGACTATCAGAGAATGAGAAAGAGCTTCTGGAAATTAAAACAATGATTGTCAAAATTTAAAAATTAATAAAAGGGTTAAAGATAAATTCCCCAGAAAGTCAGAGAAATAAAGAACAGTACATATGAGAGAGAAACTAAATGACATAGAGAAGTAATCCATCTAAAGTCTTACTAAGGAGTTCCAAAAAGAGGACAGAGAAAATAGAGGAAAACATGATTAAAGAAATCATCCAAGAAGAATGTCAGATGAAAGGACACTGATGTCCAGATTAATGAAAAATGCCCACACCATGCACAACATTTCATCCTGAAACTTCAGGTTATCAGGAATAAAGAGAGGATTCTAAAGCTTCCAAAAATAAAATAAAATCTTGTACAAATAATAAGGTTTTTAGAAAAATACCGGCCTGTTCAATAGCATTACTGGATGTAAAAATGGAGCAGGGCTTTCAAAATTCTGAAGAAATTGATTTCCAACCTAGAAGTCAGTCATAAGTATCAATCAAGTGTAAAGACAACATAAAGATATTTTTAGGCATATAGTTATACAATCAAAAGGCCATGCCTGCCCTAGAGGCAACAGAACAAATAAAATAACCTCTTCCTGTGGCATGAAATAAAAACTTAGAGAGGAAGGAGCTTGCTCTAGACTAAAAGAACAACCTTTCAATCATTTTTGGCATCTGAATCAAACAAACCAACTGTTAAAAAAAAACAAACCAACCAGCAAATGCTTTTGGGGGACAATTTGGAATTTGAATATAAAATGAGTATTTGATGAAATGAAGGGGTTGTTATTAACTTACTTTTAAAGTATACTAGCATTGTGGTCATATAAGAAAATGTGTTTTGAGAGAGGTGTGGTGAAGTATTTGGAAGTGGGATCACATGATGTCTGGGATATGCTTTAAAATGTTTGAGTGACAAAAGAGGCAGATAAGTTAAACAGGTGTGGCAATACCTGGATTATCGTTGAATCTGGGTGATGGGTATATATGGAGGTTCATTTATATTACTCTATTTTTGCATATGTGTGAAATTTTTTGTCATTAAATAAAGTTTTAAGTACCACTGGCCACTAGTTTAGCAGCTTCTAAAATGCTGACTCGGGAAGCTAAACATAGCTGTCTGGCTCACTGCCTATAGTCCTTTCACTGAATGGAACACTGTGTAGCCATTAAAAAGTAAGAGGCAGATATGCACTACTTTTTACATGCACATGCACAGGCCAAGGTAGAGTAATTTCCAACTTCATTGTGTCGTACCAAAAACTAGGCTGTATTTGGTACCTGCTATGTATTGAAAGTTGGGATAGAGAGGCAGGTCCTTTCTGTAATTGTCCTCCTACGTTAACAGCTTTCCTCTCTCAACGGATCATTTACTACAGCATACAAATACGTCAGAGGACATCCTGCCTTTAAAAAACAACTCCCTTGACCCATGCCCGCCTCCTCTCCCCTATCTTTGGTTTCCCTTTATAGCAGTACTCTTCAAAGAGTTTATTCTTACTGTTTTTATGTTCTTTCTATTCTCTTGAGCTTGCTTTAGTCAGTCTTGTATCCTTATCATGCCACCAGAACGGTTCTCAAGTTCACCAGGGACTTCCTCACTACTAGCTTCAAGGTCAACTCTTCATTTTACTTGACCTGGTAGTATTTAACATGGTTTATCACTCCTACATTCTTGAAATCTTTCACTTCACTTGTGGAACACCCATAGGACTTCTTTTTTTTTTTAATTTTTAAAATTTTTTATTTTTAAAGATTTCATTTATTTTTGGAGAGAGGGTTAGAGAAACATCAGTGTGTAGTTGCCTCTCACATGCCCCCTACTGGGAACCCGACCTGCACCCCAGTCATGTGCCCTGACTGGGAATCAGACTGGTGACCCTTTGGTTCACAGGCCGGCACTCAATCCACTGAACCCCATAGGACTTCTATAGGTGGTTGTTCCTACCCAGTCTCATCTTCCCTACTTCTCAACAATCCTGTGTGCCAGGACCTATTTTCAGGATCCCTTCTATCTGCTCTAACTCTCTCATTGATCTCATCCTGTCTTACAGCTTTAAACTCCTTTGTATACTGATAACAGCCAAAGCCTCCCCTGGAACTCCAGATGCCTATTGGCATGGTGTTTATTTGTAAATGCACAGAATACAAGACTTTTCCTGCCCCTTCTGCGGGCTTTCTCATCTCAGTTAATGGCATCTGTGACCTTCCAGTGCTGGCCAGAGACCTTTGTGACTCTCAATTCCTCTTTCTTTTCCCTCCCAAATGCTGTGTCCAGTCAGCAAATGCTGCCTGCTCTACCTTCAAAGTGTATCCCAAAACTTACTACCTCTGTAAAGGTACTATATGAGTTAGACCCCTTCTTCACCTATCACTCTCTGCACCTACCACACTCCCCACCATTCATACCACTGCCGGCCTCCTTGCTGACACGTGAAAACACCCAACGTGCCCCCATCTGGGGACCTTTGTGTCGGAACATTGTCCTGCAGATAACCGCATGGCTTGTTTTCTTACTTTCTTAGGTTGTGCAAATATCACCTTATCAGAAAGATCTTTCTTACCATGCTCTATAAAATATTTTATATAAAATAAGATCCTGTCTCTTTTGATCTCTTTTGCCTTGTTTTATTTTTCTTCATGGCTACTATTACTACCCATTTGTTTGCTTAATTTTTCCCTGTTTCCCTTGCCTAGATGTCAGCTCCAGGAGGGTAGAGGTTTGGTCTTTTTGACTACAGTGTTTCCAGCACCTAGAACAATGCCCAGCACACAGTAGGTGCTATTAAATGTTTGTTGAATGACTGGATGAATGGAAGCATCACAAGAAACTGGCAGCGTTGGTTACCTCTGGGGAAGAGAAGTGGTGGGGCAAGGCTGACTTTCCATCATTCATTTTAAAGTATAGTTTTAAAAGTTTTTAAATGGGCTTTAAAAATAAGTTTTTATAAAAAAGAGAACTTGGCTAGCAGCATTGCATCCTGCTGAGAAGTCAAGGCTGAGAGTGAAAGAGCCCTTTTGCCCGGGGAATCTGGAGGCCGTTGGCGGCGGTGCCTCAGCAAGGGCTGTCGGGTTGGGGAGGGTGGCTACAAGCCAGACGGGGCTGGTTGGGGGGTAAGGTGGGGAGGATAAGATGGGAAAGAGTCGATCATTCTCTCCAGAGGTTCATTTGAAAAAATGAGAAAAATTGGAGGGAGGTAGTGGAGTAGACTGTGGGAATATTGAAATATTTTGAACTTTGATTTTTAAAATTGAAATTATTGAAAAGGTATCACCTGCCTCAAAATCCACAAATTATAGGGCTTTGCCATAGTCTTCTGCTGAACTGCCTGGGCTAAACCAGACCAAAAAAGTTTATCTATAAAATGAAGGCTTTAGATTAGATGATTCAAAGTTTTCTAGCCCTGAAATTGTTTTTCCCTCCTAGCTTTATTGAGGAATAACTGACAAATAAAATTGTATATTTTTAATGTGTACAATGTGATGATTTGATATATGTATATATTGTGACATTACCACAATCAAATTAGTTAACACATCCATCACCTCATATGGTTACCATATTTATGTTTTTGTGTGTGTATATATCTTGAGAACATTTAAGGTCCACTGTCTTAGCAGATTTCAAGTTTATAATACAGTATTATTAACTATAGTCCCACACTGTATATTAGAACCCCAGAACTTATTCATCATCTAACTGAAAGTTTGTAGCCTTTGACCAGTGTTTCCCCATCTTCCCTATCCCACAGCCCCTAGCAATCATCATACTACTCTCTGCTTCTATGAATTCAACTTTCTAAAAAGATTTTATTTATTTTTAGAGAGAGGGGAAAAGAGGGAGAAAGAGAGGGAGAGAAACATCGATATGCAAGAGATACATCAGTTGGTTGCCACTTGCACAACCCCAGCTGGGGATCCAGCCTGCAACCCAGGCATGTGCTCTGGCTGGGAATCGAACCAGTGACCCCTCAGTTTGCAGGCTGGCACTTAATCCAGTGAGCCACACAGCCAGGGTGAATTCATCTTTTTTATTTTCCAGACATTAGTGAGCTCATACAGTATTTGTCTTTCTCTGTCTCTCTTGTTTCACTTAACACAGCACCCTCCAGTTTCATTCAGATGATTATAAATGGTAGAATTCCTTTTTTTTTTTTTAAATCCTCACCCCAGGATATGTTTATTGATTTCAGAGAGAGGGAGGAAGGGGGATGTCATCCATCCTGACAGATAGGTGACCAACCATCCCAGTTCGCCTGAGACTGAGATTTCTGAGGACATGGGACTTTCAGTGCTAAAACCCGGACAGTCCTGGGCGAACCAGAATGGTTGTATAATCCAGGAGGAGAAAACAGCAAGTACAAGGCCCCGAGTTAGGAGAAGCTCGGGCATTTGGAGGAGTGACAGGAGCCAGTGTGGCTGAAAGTGTAGCGTGAAAGGGCGAGCCACGGCTGGGAGGTCAGTGGCTGTTGGACCATGTGGCCTTAACCAGTAGTTTGGATTCGTCGTAAGTGTGTTGGGGAGCCACCGCAGGGTTTCAGACAGGGAAGGACGTGGTTTTATTTACATGTGATAATGATCATTATCTAGGCTGGCTCAAACCTTAGGCAAACCCTCACTTAAATAAGTTGAGATGTGAAACGAACAGAGAAGAGGAGCGAGGCAGGAGCTGCGTTGGCTTTGCTCACTAGCAGAGAGCTTTACGCATAGGCAAGCGCTCGCATTACGAAACAAACCAGGACTGTGTTCTACCCCTAAGACGGAGGAAGGAGAACCCCAAGAAGGCTGGGACCCATGGCACAGCCTACATGGAAGCCAAAGATAAGGCAGATGGCTTTGGTTTTAGGTTATTCGTGGACCATCAAGAATGTCCACTCATTAGAGGGTGCTGAGTTAAGTAAGTGCCCGGGGTTAAGAAGCAGGGGCGAGGAAACAGAAACAGCATTTTTGGACTCAAAGAATTCCTTTCCCTTATCACTCGTGAATGTGTCATAAAAGTCTCCCTCACTCTGTACAGCTCTCTTCTGGCGGTGCTCCTCAAGTTGCTTGCTTTCTCTTGCCTCTTTTGTTACCAACCCTTCACTTTAGACTCCTTTGCTTTTTATTTGCTTCTTATAAACCTTGCTACTTTGTACTCCTATTCTGTCTTATCTTTATACCCCACAGCTGTAGGCCAGTCCTGGCCACCTGCGCTGGTGGCACCAGTTTCTGAGACTCCAGCCAGATCCAGGAGCCCAGGTCTGGAAGGGGGCAGTGGGAAACAGAGACTGTTTGAGATATATTAATATGTGAGACATTTGACAGCAAATGGAAGTGGAGAAAAGGGATAGTATTTCCATGGGCCTCCGAGGTTGTGGTTAAGGTCTCAGGGACCTGTGACTACTTGAAACTAAGGAGCCAGGGAGTTAATAGAGAGGGAGACACTGGCGATGAAGGAGCAGACGGAGTTAATTAAGGGAGCAGTTAGAGAGGAGGCAGAGAGGGAAGACTTAACCTTAAATAATATGAGGCAAAGTGCTTCCTCCTCTGAAGTAAGAGGAAAGGAAGAACAAATGAGGTTGAATACAAAGATTCTTGAGCTGGAAGAGAGATGAGCATGAGCAGCTCACAGTAAAGTGGTCTGGACCTTCTTAGTAATAAAGACCGCCAAGTGGTCTGCTTAAAGTCAAGCTCAAAATTGGTAAAGGAATTTTGAAATCATCACTCCAGGGATTTTTGTGGGGAATAATCAAGTGATGAATGAGAACTGCCAAGCACCAGCAAGGATCCAGTTGTTGTTGGTATATATTTTTAGCAGGCAAAGTCTGCCTTTCTACCGGCACCCAGGCAGCTGGGGCTAATGTTAACTACTGTTAATACAGAGTTTCGGCTTTAGTCTCCAATTAAATTTCAAGAAGACATTAACCTCATAGTTGTACTTAATATTAATAGTAAATAAAAAGCTGATTTGTTTTCTTCTCATCGTACTCGTACCTGTCAGAAGCTTGTAATTAGCGAGGGCTGCCTCTGAAATTCAATATAAGGAATTTTAATCAATGACCTTCATAGAATTTATTACACTTGGCTCATTACTTTTGGAAACTGGGCTCTTATGGAAAATGAAAGCCCTCAAACTTAGCCTCGCCTTTCTTTTGTCCGCAGTGGTTTCTGCTGAGGTTTACTCTACTCATGTACAGTTTTTGGAAATGGTTTTGAGCAACCAGATCACAATCATGCAATTTTGAAGTAGAAATTTGCTAACTAAACGGAAACAGATGTCATTTAAGGACCACTTTTTCTTTAAATATCAGGTTGAAAATGGTGTGTATGTAGCCAATCCACTTCAGGAACGCACAATTCTAATGAGAAAAGAGGGCGAGTCTGCAAAAAGCATTAACGAGATGCTTCTGAGCCGACTTTCCCGCTACAGAGCTTCCCCATCGGCAACACTGGCCGCCCTCACTGGCTCCACCATCTCCAACACGCTGAAAGAGGACCAAGCAGGTATGCCACCCTCCGCTCCCCACCTGTTAACTTGTAGAACTCCACTCAGGCATGTCTGTGTGTATGTGTGTGTAATCTTTTTTTTAAGGCTATTTTTAGAGCAGTTCTAGGTTCACAGCAAACTTGAGAGGAAGGCACTGCTGTTTCCCGTGTACCACCTGCCCCCACACATGCATAGCCTCCCTCGTCAACGTCCCACACCAGCTGGTATCTTTTTTACAACTGATGAACCTACATGGACAAATCGTCACCCAAAGTCCACAATTTACCTTCCGTTACATTTTTTTAGGTTTGGATAAAAGCATAATGACATATTGCCATCATTATGTTATCATACTGAGTAGTTTCACTGCCCTAAAAATCCTTTGTTCTCTACCTGTTCATCCCTCCCCATCCCCAACCCCTGGCCACCACTGATTTTTTAAAATTGTCTTCATAGTTTTGCCTTTTCCAGAACATCATATAGTTGGAATCATACAGTATGTAGCCTTTTCAGATGGGCTTCTTTCACTTAGTCACATGCATTGAATTTCCTCCCTGTCTTTTCTTGGCCTGGCGTGTAAGCAGTGAGAGCTGCCTGTGGGACTCAGGCAGCGTGTTTTTAAAAAATTGTTAAGAGTTTATTAGAGCCGGGCTGACGACATGTGCCAGGGAGCAAGGTTGCCAGTGCTCCCCGGGCGATACTGCTTATCGAGTGCTTACAGCGCATCATACAAAAGCACTTTGCTCTGTATGATTCTCATTTTTATCTCTTTCCAGTCATTGTCCACTTGTTTTATTCCAAGCTAATACATGTTGTTGGCTGTGGATAGGAATTAGCATGAATCTGTAATAATTCAAAACAGCTTTGTCTTTAACTGTAAATACTTCCTCATTACTGTTAGTATAAATTGACTTCATATAAACATATGCTTCCTAAATGTAAAAAGCTCTTATGTAGCGTCATCTTCACCAAATACAATCTTGACCAAGCAAATAAGAGGAAAACTTCTATAGCAGAGATTGCTTTTTCTTGAATTTATCATTTAGTCTTTGTATTTTAATATTTTAGAATGGATAATACATTTAAAGAGTTTGAAAGTAAAAACAACATGAAAAGCTGTATATAGAGAAATCTTGATGTATTTAATATTTTGCCCCCACCCTGCCCCCCATAAGTAACTATATTCTTTTTTTTATCCTTAGAGTCTCTTTATACAAATACAATTAAAGATAAATTTATGTTCTTCTTTTCCTCCTATTCTCAATAAATGGTAACATACTAACCACGCTGTTCTATACTTTTAAAGCAAGAGTTCTACTGGGTGGAATAAGCCTTTAAAGGGTTCATAAACATGCTCCCCCACAGTTTTAAAAAACATGTGTCTCCATCATAATTTTCATCTGATTTTTGAGGTCATGTATGGCCAAAAAAGGTTTAACCAAAAAAGGTTAAGAGCCATTAATTTATTTTTAGAGAGAGGAGAAGGGAGGAGAGAGAAAGGAAGAGAAACGTCGGTTGCCTCTTCTAGGCACCTGACTGGGGACCGAACCTGCAACCCTGGCATGTCCCCTGATCGGTAATCAAACCAGTGACCTTTTGCTTTGCGGGTCGATGCCCAACCAACTGAGCAACACCAGTCAGGGCAAAGAACCATTATTCTTGAAAAGTTTTTTTTTTATAGATTATATTCCAACTATGTGAATTTATACGAAATCATCAACTGTAGTAAAAGATGAGGCTAGAAAAAGATGTCATAGAAAAATGTATCTGAATTAATATGTTTAATGAATTTAATGCAATTTTATGCTTTAATCCTTTTATATATTGAAATGTTAGGAAGAGAAAATATTTGATTAATCCATTATGAGACTCTCAAATTACTAGTTTATATTGGAATTTAAGAAGGATAGTATTTCCATAGATTTCCGTCATATCAAGTGTAAGTGGAGGAATTATTAATAACTATTATTACTTGGGCATGTAGAAAATTTGAGTAATAGGAAATACTTTTAGAGGATAGTTCTTTTTACCTAAATAAACATTTTCTTGACAAGCTGAAGGTTTCATCTGAGTTCATTGTCCCTTGGGAGAAAATTGAACCCTACCCTGAACAATATAAATACTAAAGGAATGTTTGTTGGATAAGAAAATATGAACAAAATAAAAAAGTGAACTCCAAAGGCAAGGGTATATTTAGAATTTCGTGAAAACAGGAATCTGTATTCTAAACATGTGAGCTCATTGTACTTACAGATCCATTCTGTATGGATTCATTTGACATGATGGTGCTACATAGAAATTCACCAGTTGATAGGCTAAGAGATTTTTGACAATTCAACATTCAGAGGGTTGAGAATTTTTTATTGTGATAAACTAATACCTATTACCATGTTACTAAGAGTACGTCTATTAAAAACACCTTGGCGAAAATGTTATGCTCACAATATTGCTAGCTTTCCAATCATTACCCCTTTTGATTTTCTTATCTATGGAAACTTAACACTTCTGAATTTATGTCCTGAACGAAGAAGATAGAGCTTTTTTTAAGACACACAAGCATTCAAAACAAATATCAGACAGATCAGATGTCATTTTTCTAACCTAAACCATCTAGAGATGATTTTACATCTAGGCGGTTTTATATTTTATACCCTGACAGCTTCCTAGGCAAAGCACTGACATTCTGTTGCCATCATCAATCCTCACTAAACTAATATAGAAAATCCTTAAACTCTCTCTGCATTTTCAGATCTGCCGGTGAGTAAGGGAGATTAAAATACATTTTATGCCTCTTGATTAGAAATAAGTATTTTCTTAATGACAGTTTATGTCACTGACCCTTAAAAAAGAAAATATATAATGGGTTATCATAAATCATACAGGTATAAAATTATCTTGAGATAGGTATTATGAAAGCCTTTATTAACTAGTTATAGGTTGAAATTTCTGACTGATTTCATGTTCAAAGCTGTTTATAATGAATGTAATGTCACAAACCAGTTAAGAACTTGCTCTGTATAAACTGAAAAGATCTCTATTGGAACATAGTTTCCTGGGGTAACCACAAGGGGTCTGATTCTTCTTTTATTTTGAGACTTAGTCCTCTTGAGGGTTTATTCTTTAGAAAGAATTTTTAAAGACACAAGACGTGTTGACTATTGGGAACACCTTTGAGAACTGTCATGTAGCAGGAGGCTTGAGGCCAGGCTAGAGAGCTGGAAGGAAATATTTTTTCCTTAGCTTTTAACTTCTTGTTATATTTTCCGAATCCGGGTATATACCTGCATGAGTTCGGGATCCCTCATTATCCTCTGGTCGGTTTTGGTAATCAAAGTAATGTGTGTCAAATATTTCCACTTACCATTTTCATTCCTTTCATTAGCAAATACTAGCTGTGGGCTACCTCTAAAAATGCTTCGGAAGACGCCCATATATACCTGTGGCACATACTTGGTGATGCTGGTCCCACCTCCAGGGGGATCAGGCAGCTCCGCCACCCGCTCTCTTTTTGGGGGAACAAGTGGTTTGTCATCTTTAAAAAGTAAGTGAATTTTGTTTTGGGCACTTTTCCCAATTGGTCTCCAATTTTGAAATTTAAGGCTTTTCTGATAATGATTTTAAACTGTCTCTGTTAAACAGTTGTTTGCAGTAGCTTTTTGATAACAAAAAAAACTTAATATAGTCACAGGCGAGGGGGAGTTTATAATATAATTTTTATAGATGATAAGATAGTATACACCTGAAAGCTATTGTCCTGTAAAATTATTAGAAATAATAATGAGTTCAGGGAAATTTTAGGAAATAATATTGTTACATTATTTACAGCAAGAGCTCTACTCACTGTGATGGAAACCCAAAGGTATTAAAATAAGTATGTGATATGCCTCCATTTTAGGACACATATGTTAAACCAAAATGTATAATACAAAATAATATATGCAAAAATTAATTAATGCTGTTATGAATACATACATTTTTAAATAAAGATTTTGTTTATTTTTTTAGAGAGAGAAGTGGGGGTGAAAGAAAGGGAGAGAAATGTCAATGTATGGTTGCTTCTTGTGTGCCCCCAACTAGGGACCTGGCCGGCAACCCTAGCATGCGCCCTGACTAGGAATTGAACCAACAACCCTTTGATTTGCAGGCCAGTGCTCAATCCACTGAGCCATACCAGCCAAGGCTGAATACATACATTTTTGTAGAAGAGGGAGGCATACTAGAATAATTAAAGCAGTGTGATTTTGGCTTCAAAGTGGGCAAATAGTTAAATGAGAGAAAATATAGAATGAAAAATACTTCTTTTGCATTGCCATTTTCTAGCTTTCTTAATCATTTAACTCCTCTGGGCCTCGGTTTTCCACTTGTAAAAAAATAAAAGGATAATAGTATCTCATGCTATTTTTTGGTGATCATATACAGTAAGGTAACTTAGAGTATTTTGAAAAACCAAAAAAACAAAACTAATGATTCCTTTTATGCATGGTAACTTTTGGGGGGGTTCTTTTTTTCTCTGAAATTTGTTTAGGCACATAAAATTAAAATGTTTTAAAATCAGTTTACTTGTTTTCATTTCCCAATATTTCATATTCTGTCCTCTTAAAGTAACTTGCTTAATTTCATTAAAAGATTATATTTCACATTTAGGTTTTTTAAAAGGATGTCATACTCTAACTTAAGCTTGTAGATATAAATTTGACCTCAGCAGTTCAAAAAAAAATTATCTCAGATCAGTTTGAACTTTAGGCCATTCCCACTAGTTGCATGTGTTTGGAATTTAGATATACATAATAACTCTAAAACTCTTTTGCCTTTAAATCAAATAGGTTCGGCTTTTTTTTCAACAACTTGTTTTCTCTAACAGTTCGTGTGACCAAAATGCCCCCTTTAGCCCTTAGGTAAATGACGCAAATTTATTATGAGTCTCCTCAAAAAAAAAAAAAGCTTTGAGATATAACTTACGTACCATAAAATTCATCCCTTTAAAGTATAAAGTTTAGTGGTTTTAGTATATTCAGAGTTGCACAACCAGCACCGCTATCTAATTCTAGCACATTTCCATCACTCCAAAAAGAAAACTGATGTCCATTAGCAGTCACTCCCCATCTCCCCCATCATTCTAGTTCCCTGGCAACTACCAATCTACCGTCTGTCTCTATGGATTTAGCTCTTCTGGACTTCTGATATATATGGAATTATATAATATATGTGCTTTTGTGACTGGCTTTTCTTTTAACTCAGTGTTTTTAAGTTTCATCCATGTTGTAGTATGAATTATTCATTTCTTTTTATGGCTGAGTCATATGCCATTGTATGGATATACTCCCATTTTGTTGGCATTTGGGCTGTTTCTACTCCTTGGCTGTTTTGGATAATTCATGTACAGGCTTTTGTGTGGACATGTTTTCATTTCTTGGGTATATACATTGGAGAATTCTGGGCCATATGGTAACTATAAGGTTACCCTGTGGAGGGCCTGCCAAACTGTTTCCCAAGAGGGCTGCGCTATTTTCCTTTCTCATCAGCAATGTGTGATGGCTCCAATTTCTCTATACTCCTATGGACATTTGTTATTTTCCACTTTTTTAATTACAGCCTTCCTAGTGGGTATGAAGTGGTATCTCACTGTGGTTTTGAGTTGTATTTCCCTAATGACCAGTGATGCTGAGCATCTTTTATTGTGCTTATTGCCCATTTGTATATCTACTTTTGAGAAATGCCTGTTGAAGTCCTTTGGCAATTTTAAAATTGGGTTATTTATCTTTTTATTGACCATTTGTCTTATTAAACTCTTTTTTAGTCTCCTAGGCATGGCTTTTTCTCTCAATTGAAATTGACCCCATTTGATTAAAGCAGGCCTTTACAGTGTTATTTTCTTCACGAGACTACAGCTTACACAGTGATTCTATTTTAGACCAACAAATCAATAAATGCTGAAATTCCGTCTGTGTCCTGTTTCACATTGGTCACTGTGAGGGCTACTCAGTAAGTAGAAGAAGTGGTGCTTGCCTCGAGGAGCTCATAGTCTGGTTGGAAAAATGATGTAGGCGCGAGAAACAGCTAGAAAATGATCCAAAGTGCCATGCCACTGCCTGCACTGTGGGAGCCGATGTTAGGCCCCAGACTCAGAAAGTGTTGCTGTGGAGTGGGGGGTAGAAAGGAAAGACTGAATGAGACCTTGAGTTGAAGTCATGAAAAATGGACATGTTTCATATAAGTGGCATATGCATGGTAAACGCAACAAAAGAGACTTGGGGAAGATCATTTTGTTGTTGCACATGATGGAACAGTAGCAAATAGAACAGAAACAAAGAGCACATTTAGATTATAGCTCGCATCAGGCGTATTGAGCATCTGGGTCACCAGGGTGCTGGGGATAAGAAAAACAAGCTTGCGTATGAGTACAGTACTCTAGTTTTATGTTTGAAAGTAGGGGGAGAAAAGAGCATCAATTGTAGCAGCTAGCACATATGAGCTGGTGTAGAGCCTGCACATATTTTAACTTGTTTAATCTTCATGAGAACTGTGTAAGGCTGGTACTTTTATTATCTCTGGTTTACACTTGAGGAAACTGAGAGGTTCAGTAAATTTCCCAGGGCCACACGGAAGTAACAGAGCTGGAATTCAAACCCAGACTCCTAGGGCCCATGCTTGTCATCACTACACTGTCCTCTGTAAAGGAAAAAGGCCAAAGCATCTCCGAGTTGTGGAGCTGCTGCTGGGAACTGAACTGTGTTTGTGTCTGCTCACCTTTACTAGCATCAACTGTATGTAAAGTATCTCTTGTAAATGTTACCTTGTGATGTTAATGATAACAACTCCTTTTGCAATTACCCTTTTGATAACCCATTTTGACAAAACCTTTATGCAAAAGCTACCATTTAAAAAACACTTTCAAAAATATTGTTCACTATTTAGGAAGATATTTTGCAACAGTCTTCTTTTTGTGGTCTTATGTGTGTGTTCTCTCTCCTCATTGTTACCATCAATAGACAACAAAAAAGGTGTGATTTTTGTGAAAGTCTTATTAAGAGCCTAAAGCTTAAACTTTAAAACTAGACTGACCATCATTTTAAGGCTTATTAAACAACTTAATGTTTGTTCCCAAAGTCCTAGCCTCCAGCTTGGTGTATAATATTTCGGATGGTCAGTTCACTAGTCGTGCCGATCTCATAGATGCTGCTGGAAGCTCCCTGGGGCGTGGTGCTCTTGTACCAGGATTGGGTAAGAAATAAATGATCACATTTCTTTGGAAAAGTCAGAGTTTTAGCAGTTTCTTTCAAAAAAATCTTACCAACTCTTCATGGTAGCCTAGTTTCCCTGAAAGATTTTTTTTATACTACTGTTTAATTTTGAGGATTAATATAAGAAACTGCCATGTGAAAAATCTCTGTATAAATTGCAGTTGAAAACACTGTCCATTAAGTTGCCTGATGATGCCTACTACAAATTCTTCAAAATTCATGCAAAGATTTATTTTCTGTGAGGAATTAGTATGTTTCCTATTATTAGAAGATGAGCATTATGTACTATTTTTTTCTTTGCCTTGGCTCCTAGGAAGCTCATATCTTATGTTTTTGGCTCAGTTGCTAAGGTGTTTATTGAGTGTTATGTTAATTAGTCCTATTGTACTCTAGTTTTAGTATAAGCCACTTGAATCCTTTATGGAATTAAAAAGGTCACATAGAAATCAGTTACTAAGAGCTATCTCTTCCTTGAGACTTATTTCATTCTCATAGAGGAGTTAAGCAAAATAGAGATTGAATCCTGCATTTTTGCTGAGCCTCAGTCTAATGCTTTGCCAAGGAAATATATGAGAGTATGATGTGGATTGTCAGCATTGGGGAGAATCCTTGCTTTTCCATTCTTGAGCAGTGCTGATGAGAACGGTGTATACAGGCAGACGATGACTGACCGTTGAATGAAGTCTGCCCTTCTTGCAGGTGCCTGTTACGACACAGTGAACAACATGCTGTGGACCTGCTCAAATGACTACATCGATCAGTGGTGTAATCCGGGGAATCAGGCCTTCCATTACGTCTGCCAGAGGCTCGGAGTCAGCCACATCATCGCCGAGCCCAAAGGTGAGATGAATTCAGCCTTACAGGAAAGCGTTTCCCCCGGGAAAAATCAGAGAGGACAGCAGCATGAGTAAGTAGGAGCAGGGCCCAAGCAACAACGTGGGTCAATAGCCATCCCTTTTTGAACTTAGAAACCTGAAATCCTTGTTATCTGAATGTTTGGTGATTAAGGAAACAGTATATAAATAAGTGGAACTTTTGAGGTGGTCCATAAACTTTTAAATTTTTTATGGGAAAATTTTTTTTCTGCAATTATTAGATCTTTAGTACAAAAATCGATTCTTTACTTGTACTTGGCATGGGATTATATGCTGCTATAATGTTTTACATTGACTATACACAAACTTATAATTAGAATTACCAATAAAGGCTCTATTTCTCAATATTAATATTAAGATTCTTAATATTAAGTTAATATTTTGTATTCAAAATGTGTTTATTGAAATGATTTCGCACTCGTCTTGGTTTGGGTGCTTTGAGAGCTACTCCTTCTGAAGGAGCAGCCTCTGTCAGCCTTGTTGTTCCTCCTGTAGGCTGACAGAGGACAGTGGGGCAGCCGGCACACAGAACTACCATCTGTGCAGGGCTAGAGACGATGGTGACATTAGAGCATCCTGGGCATTTTCCATCCACAAAGTGGGAACTGGGGCCCTGCACCAGATGCCTCTTCTTGTGTTCCTTCTTCTCTTCTGGAGATGGATGAAGGAGGTCCTTAGCAAGACACATGTTGTCACTACCAAAAAGCCATATCAAGTTAATATTAACTTAAAATCTTGTGGCATCAAAGTCAGCTATAGTGGTATGGAGGAGTGAGTAGCTCAGCAAATTCTCTCCCCATAAAACAATGCTAAAACTGACAAAATACCAAAAATAGTTATTTCTAGGCTCTGGAAATTGACTAAAGGCATATGCCAAATTGAGAAGTGGGTATTTATAATAAAAAAACCACTGAACTTTGGGTTAGAACAATGGACGTCTGTGGTGTTCCTAGCTGGGGATGCTCCTTTCTCCCACCTCAAGCTTGGTCAGTGTAGTAATTCCACAAAGTTGGGGCAGATTCTGTAAACCAGCATCTTTGCTGCCAGAGCGGGCTGGCTTGACTTGGAGCAGAGCATGGAAAACACTCACGCCCTGCCGCACTGTCAGTATCTGTAGTAGTATTGGTGGCAAACAAACAGAATGCCAGTGGCTATGCAGACTGAGGCTCGTGGCTCTGGTTAGGGCAAGCAGTGAACCAGCAGACTAGCCAGAAATTTACCAGGGAAATCTGGGTAGTAAGAAAGCTACAGAGGACCTTGATAAGCTCCCCACAGAAGAAGCCTGAGAAGGCCCAAGCCGTTCCCGCAGGCCTGGCTGAGCACGAGCCTGCAGAGATGTGAAGAGGAGCTGGCAGAGACTGAAAACAAGGGTGGAGTTTAAAACTACCTGAACTTTGATGTGCTCCCCTCAAAACACACCGAACCATCCAGGATGGAAGTCTCACTAGCTAAAGGTGTTGGAGCACAAACTCTGACTCATATGGGGTAACCCCAAGGAAGGCACGCTTAAAAATAAATACAAGAATAATAAAAATAAACTAATGAAAGAAAGAAAAAAGTTAAAATAGAAGCAACATTTTAAGAAAACAAACTAACTGAGGAGAGAAATCAGTAGCTACACGCTGCAGACAAAACTCAGATGTTGGACTTAGTAGACAAAGAACTTAAAGCAGCTTTTGTAAATCTGTCCAAAGAACTGAGGGAAACCACATTAAAAGATGATAGGAAAGTGTGATGACTATGATTGAATAAATAGGAATTTCAATAAATACTTTTTTTTTAAAAGAACCAATTGGAAATTTTGGGTTTAAAAAGTTCAATGACTGAAAAGAAAAAATCATCACAGTGGCTCAACAGCACATTTGAGATGATTGGACGTAGATGGATAGTTATCCTCTCCGCATAAGAGAAAAGGACTTTTAAGGCTCACTGACCAGGTATTTTGTAGAGCGCCCCTCACTTTGGGTCTGTCTGTCTTCTCACCGTAAGCTGAGGTTACAGGCTTGGGGAGGGCCACTGCAGGGACGCCACGCTTTTCTCATTGCACCGTATACCACAGGCACACGACGCTGACACGACTCGTTACCAGCGATGTTAGTCCGGGCGACTTGGTTTAAAGACTGGCTTCGTTCCCCGCACAGTGACCACTGCTCCATTTCCACGCTCTGTTAGAAGCAAGTCATTAAGCCCGCCCTCATGGGAAGCTCCGGCTTCTGGAAGGGAAAGCATCAGGGAATTCGTGGACATGTGTGAATCACAACAGTAATTAAGAAATATTTGGGGAGAAGCGAGACTTTGAGGCTATGCAATTACCTATTCAGAGTTTTAAAAAATTTTTTCTTGAGTGAATTTTGGTAATATGTGGCTTTCTAGAAATTTGTACATTTCATCTAACTTTTCTTATTTGTTGGCGTGAAGTTGTTCATAGTATTCCCTTATAATTAGTTTAATTTTTATAGGGTCAGTAGTCATTTCCCTGCTTTGGTTCCTGATTTTGGTATTTGTGTAAATTTACTAAAAATCATTGAATTGCATGCTTAGAATGAGTGGATTTTATGGTATATAAATTGTATCTTGATGAAGCTCTTAAAAAAAAGGCAAAAGGAAAAAGCCAACTATATATTAGTCGCTCCCTAATCATTATCTACAAGCCTCTTGCCTGAACTCCAGACTATGCATTCACCTCCACTTGTATATTTAATAGGCATCTTCAGTTTAACATGTCAACAACCAACTCCCTAATTTCTCCCCATGTCCAAAGCTGTACCTGCTGAGTCCTCCATGTTCTAGGATACAGATCACTGTTCTTTCATTGCTCAGAGCAAAACCACTAGGGTTATCTCTGACTGTCATCCTCTCACAGCTCACTTGGAAATGGACATCGGCAAATCCTATCAGATCCTACCTTCAAAACATATCCCAAACCAAGCCATTTCCTACTACCTGTGCTGCCACAGCTTTAGTCTAGGCTGTCATTGTCTTCCTCCCCAAATTACCGTATTAGCCTCCTTGCTGGTCTTCCTACCACCTCTGTGGTTGCCATCCTCCACTTGCATCTCCACACGACAGCCAAAGTCTTCGACAGTCTTAGGTCGTCAGATCTGACGCTCCTCCACTCAGACAGCTGCACTGGCTCCCCATCTAATGCAGAATAAAACTCAGAGCCCCATTTCTTTGGTAGGTCCCAAAGCTAGCTTTCACAGAGTCTTTAGTGAAGGTGAGTAATAGGAACCTGAATTCTACTGTTGTACGATCAGGGACTCAAAAGGCACAGAATTAAGGGGACCCAGCCTGGCCCTAGGATTAACACATCAAAAAGTTTGGTTTTGGCAAAGCTTGCCTTCTCTTCTGTTTCCTGGAGCCCTTTTCTCATAGTTCCCAGTGCTCGCAGCCCTTTTGCAGCTCCAAGGCTCGCCCACCCGAGCATGCCTCTCCAAGATGACCTGCTCTTCTGGGTTTTTTAGGCTGTTCATTTCAGCTGTTTTAAGGGAAAACAGCAAACTTGTATTTGTGTGTGTACTTTGCCTATTTAGATTTTTACCTCCATTCCTGAATTCCTGTAACCATGCATGAGGCATTTGTTACTATGTAAGAGGATGCTTGTCAACCCTCACAGGGTTGGACTGATGGCTCTTTAGGCTGTGGTGACTAAAGGAGATAAAAATGTTGAGGTATTGTGGGAGGAGATAGTTCTGGACCAGGGAGGGGCAGTGAGTTCTACCATAGAGGAGCCATAGAAGGTGGAGAGATTGTGCTAGAATGATTATTGGCATGGGCTCTGAGCCGAGATGGCCTGAATTTAAGTCCCAGCCTTACCACGCAGTAGCTGTGTGATCTAGGGCAAGTTACTTAACGTCTCTGACTCTTTCTTTACTCCTCTTACAAAACTGGGCTAAAATCATCTAAGTTTATAATGGTGTCGTAAGGTAATGCATGCAAAGCATTTAGCCGATTGTCAAGCATACAGAAAGGACTCCATGGAGGTAGCTACTTAGGATCTAAAAAATGTGGAAATTCCCAAGTGTTTTCACCGCAGCACTCTGGGGTGGGGAGGAGGGTGCTCTGGCAGCCACAGGAGAGATTGGAGCCAAGACACTCTCTCCTAGTGTGTGCGTGCACCTTTTTTAAGTCAAAAAATTGTTCCTTGGGGACTGCCCACGGACATGTCTTTCCTCACTGTTTCCTTTTTAATTTCTAGAAGAGGCTATAACCACAAATGAGGTTATAAACCAATTATTGCACCACGTTGGTGCGATGTGCATACACCAACTCAATCTTCTTGCTACCAACCCAAACCTCCCTGTCACAAGTGTCTTGGGCAAGCAGCATCCGGTCGAGGCGCACCACCTTCGCAGCGTCTGTGATATTATGGAGAAGGCCATGGTTAATGGGGACGCCTGTATTATTCGCTGCATTCTTGTAGTCTTTCAGGTAAGTGACTCTGTCTTGAGATAAGTAAGATAATATAGAAAAAGCACAAACCTTGGCTTCAGCCAGCTAATTTCTACCAGAAGAAAATTTAATAACATTCCTGTTTTGCATCTTACCCCATTCTAATCCTATAATTAGAATTATATTCATTGCATGGCAGTTAATGGAGTATTGCTATATGTAGTTCATTGTAATTAATATATGTAAAATATTTACTGTAATTATACCATTGCACAATAGAAGAGATTGTGGTTAAACCTATTCATAAGACTATCTGCATGTACTTTCTCCAGAGGGATAATGTTATCCCCGGTAGAATTAGCATTTTTAGATACGCCCTTTATGTTTCCGTAGGTGGTATTTAAATTTTTCTTCAGCCCACAAACTGAAAGGAATCGAGACATCATTCGACGGTCGGGATTGCTTCTTTGGCAGCTGCTGATGGCACCAAAAGATCAAATTTGCCCTGAAATTCAGAAGGAAGTCTGCCTTGCCATCAGGTAATCAGTAAATAGTTGCCGTAGTGCTTTCTTCAGAACGCTCCTCCCGCACTGCATCCTGACTTTCCCTGCCAGCTGGTAGCCACGGTGTCTCTTCCTCAGCCCATCCCAGCCAGGGGCTCATGCACAGAGGATCCTGTCACTGGGCAGAGGCTTGTGGCCCCACTCCCAGGGGCCCAAGCCATCCTTGTTCTGCGTTCCTCTCCCTACCCTTTACCTAAGTTCCTCATTGCATCCTTTAAAAAAAAAAAAGGACAAAAACACCCTCAAAGTAAATATTTTGATGGTTTGTAAGCAGATGTTTCTCATTCGGGAGAGAGCGTAGCAAGGTGGTTAAGAAGCCAGCTTTGGCAGCAGGCAGACCTGGGTCCTGGTCTTTGCTCTGCCACTTACTAGCTATGACCCTGAGTCTTCCATTTCCTCAGCTATAAAATGGGCATAAAAATAGTACCCACTTTGTAGGTTTATGAGATTTTAATAAGATAAGACCCAATGCAAAGTAAGTGCTGAAAACAATGTTAACCTTTTAAAATCTACTCAATACCTTCTTAGGCAAGAGGGCAGAATTTATGGACCATTTTCTATTGTCATTCTATCTATCTGCCTATCATCTATCTGTCTGTTTTTCACCTATCCATCTATATATATTTTGAGTGCAATGAGCTTTTATCTAGGAATATAGCCTCAATGTGACCAAGTATAACGTAGTGACCGAGAGAGAACTGAATGCTTGGTTTGGAAGTACCATGTGACAGAGGTGGGCAGAGAGGAAGGGCACATTTTCTCCTGCCACAATAGGTTATGCTTTGGCTCTCTTTCTGTTGAGACCATTAAGGCAAAAATTAAAATCTAGTGCCATGAGGCAGCTCCTGGGGCTGTGAGTGTGTTCACTACCCTGATGGTGATTCTTTCATGGGTACGTACATATGGCAGAATGTACCAAATTGTCCATTTTAAACGTGTGCTTTATTCTGTGTTAGATCTCATCAAAAAAGAAAAAGGAAGAATTCTGGCACTATTTGCAATACTATTCTTTCTGTCCTTTTGGAAAAGCTGAGGATTAGAAAATGCCCTTCTCACATGATGTTTTGGCGCCATCTTCATGTACAGCTGGGCTGGCTCCACTGAGTCTGTACAGCTCAGTCCTCTTTAACCACTTCTGTGTCTGGCCTCGGATGAGCTGTCACTTTGGTAACTGGCAGGTAGGACGAGCATAGGGAAACAGACTATCAGTGGACTATATCACAAAGTGAATTTAGGTTCAACTGCTTTTTTAGGGATGAAGCTTACCTCAGAGTTTTATGTAACCAAACTAGCATCGTTAATAAAAATAAAAATTTAAATAGTTTGAATTTCCTGGAATATTTGTCTAAAAGCTTTTTGACTTTTCTGTCATTTCAGCTCTGGTTTAAATATCTTATACCCAGGTGAAACTGAAATCAATAATTTACTTAAGCTGGTCTTAACAGAAGGTGAGAATTATCCTTTAATTATTCTTGAACTACCATCCCTTTTTTTCTCCTAAGGAAACAACTGGATATTAAGATAAAAGATTTTTTCCTTCGTATCTGTTAGCATTCTCAAAAGGTATCTGTACATATGCCAACACTTCAACCGGATTGAAAGCGGAAACCATGTTTTATAGATCTTCAAGCTTTATAAACCTTTCTATCCACTGCGTAGCGTAATGTCCCTTATTGTATTTAATGAACATTAACAGTAATGACTTCTTAGGGATTTCTAAGCCATTTTTTTCCCCCACACATAAAAATGCAACTTTAAAGTTTGACTAAAGAATAATAACAACAATTCCCTGTGTCAAAGAGTTAGAAGTCACACTTTAGGATACACCAAGGGAGTTACTACACTTTAAATCAGGATGTACTGGTTTTAAAAAGTCAGATTGGTTGTAATGTAGTTCTTGCTGTTGCTTGTGTGACGTAACTCAAGATGCCGGGTGCTAGATTGCTGACAGTCTACTTGTTTAAAAACTTTTTAATAGCATCTCTTTTCTAAATGTAATTACCACAGTTGTTTATAGAGCTTTGTTCTGTGTTAGGAGAGAGAAACAGTGGCCTCTCCCAGCTGCGGGATGTGATCCTAACCAATTTAGCTGAACAGCTTCAAAACAACCGATTTGGCAGCGAGGACGATGATCATTACAGGTGACACCGGTTATCTTAGTCACTCTTTCTTTGTGTTTTTCTCAGTAATTAATTTACATTTACATATGACCAGCTTTACTCTCCTATAATATCTGATATAGTTAGCATATTAAGTTTAAGGTGTGGATTGACTGACAGACAGCGAGTCCAACAGTTGCCATTTAGCATGTTTCCGTTTAGTCAGTGACGTAATTTAGGCCTGGGGAAGGGATGCTTAGCAGAAATAACAGTTGGAGCCTGTTTGAGAAACCTTGATGGAGGTCATCATCCAAATGGCTTGTGACAGAGGGTGAGGGTGTGGTTAGAGCTGGCGAGGGGAGAAAGGTATTGGTTTTCTTTGTTGTTTATACAGTATATGGACTAGGTGCTTGGGTACCATTTTGTTTCCATTAAGTTTGATTTAGATAATATAACCAGTTATTAGCATCATTACTAAGATGATTTCCTTCCAGAACAAATTAACTTTATATCATCTATCCTCTTATACTAATTATATAAAATTTTATCCTTTTATTATTAAACCATCAGTATCTTATTGTTACATTTTTCCTACATTTAAAGACTAAATGATGAACTTTTACACTACATTCTGAAGATTGTTGTACGAGAATCCTGTATCTTAATCACCAAGTGCCAAACTGTTTCTAAAGATGACTTTCAAAAACTCCTTTCAACTGTGCCTGTAAGTAAAAATGTATTTATCCAGGTTGATTGTTCGATAATTTAGTTGTAATTTTTATGTATGGGAGGAGGTGAGTGCAGTGCCCACCTACTCTGCCATCTTGACCAGATCTCAGTAAAAACCTGTTTAATGAAAGTAAAATTGAATCCAGTGTTTCTGTTTTCATTTCACTGTGTTGAGGGGTTGTGCACACGCATACTTTACAAGATCGACTTACCTGACGAAGGCCTGTGGATGGCTGTGCTTGTCCTAGAAACGGAGAGCTAGGCAAATTCATTTGAAATACTTTCTCCAAAGACAACTCCTCTGCTTTAAATGTCTTGTTGCAATAAATTATTTGACCGAATTGGGATGCTTTTGTTTTGTTTAAAATAGAGAAGATTTCTTCCCCCATTAATTTGAAGTTTAACATTGTCTTCCAAACCATCAGTGTTTTACAGAGACTGATAAGAACCAAAGAGATTCTTTTAAGAATTTTTGTAGAGGCATCTCTAATGGAGATACATATGACGGGAAGGAGGATGGGAAAGATAATTAGTGAGAGGCAAAAATTCAAGTAAATATCTGAGCAATTAGTGAGAATTATGTAGCAGAAGGAAGAAAGTTGTGGTAAATGTGTCAAGTACTATATGAAAAGTCAAGTGCAAAGAAATCACCTGAGAAACTAACTTGGTCTGTTTTCTGTACTTTCTCTTTTGCTTCCCTTGTCAAAATCTTTTAAAAACATGAGGATCACATGATCCCTTCTTTCAGTAGGATCTAGATCATTTAAATGTCCTTATTTGTATTAAAGGCTGCATCCTCCTGCCTGCGCTATCTGATGGCAGTTCAGAACCACCTTCTCAGTAACACTGTTTTGATTAAACCTGACGAGAATGATGACAGTGACAACTCCTTGCAGGGAGAGACATTGAAGGTACAGGTAAACACCGAGCTTTATTCCAATGGTGCTTCTACCCAGCGGGTACAACACAGCTTAATGGGATAAATTTCTGTCTCTTATGATGTCAGATTTCACCATGTGGCTTATATTTTTGTGAGAGGTAATATTAGGCCACCCATTTCATAGATTTTTATGTCATTGCACAGTGGTTACCATATTTGTGACACTCTCATAATGTGTCATCCATGTGCTCCTGTCAATCTCTTTTGTGCCTTTGTTTATTTTCATGTTTTCTTAAGAACTATAAAATATAGCAATTACAAGTGATCTCATATGCACCTGAAAGTTTTATTTATATAGAAGTATATAAATAAACCCAGGAGCCTAATAATTTAAACAACTTTGACATGTTGGCTGACTTATTATGTTCTCTTGATTCAAATAATTTTAAAAAGATAATTTTCTCACAATCTTTATGTTGAATAATTTCTAAATCTATAGTTCATTTCATTTCCTGTAATTATTTTTAAGTTAGCTTCTGTGTAAACTCAATAATTTCTTCCTACATGGCAATTTATAGCAATCCAGAGATTTTTTTATAGCATTGTTTGTTATAATTTTGACAGATGCTTAAGGCTATTGTTTGCATTGTTCTTCAGAGTTTCATCTTCGTAGGAGAATTAGGGAAATCAATAAAAGCTTGTCTCTTCCCTACAATGTTGAGCAAAACACACTGAAAAATTAAGCAAGGAAGCCATAGTTAAAGATAAAATCCATTATAGTTTGTTCTTTTCTTATGCCTTGATGCATGTATATGATACTATGTAAATCATACATGTGCTAGTTCATATTTGAGTTTATTTCATTATATAATCAGTTTTTAAACAGGCAAAATTGCATGAATTAATCATTTAAATCGCTGATCCTATTTATGACCTTCTCTTGCCTTAGTTTCGTAATCAGTAAAAAGGGACACTAACGTGTCTTGCATGACTGCTGTGAGCACTAGAGACGAGCGTGGAAAAGACCTGGCCCTTGCTACTGCCAGGTGCGCAGTCAGTAGGCGATGGCTCAGATGATCAATACAACTTAAACCATGCTTTATCTTGTCTGGTCAATTCAGGATTCCCTTTCTTTTAATAATACACCCCCCACCAAAAAAAAAAGTAAGAAAGAAACCCCAGAAAAGTCCAGGCGTGAAAATGAGTGTTTTCTATTTGGAAGACTAATTATTATAAATACCTAGTTAACCCATGGAAAGAAATAACTCTTGGTAAAGATAGAATAGTCTGGGTTGTCTATTATTTCTTGGGGGGTGGGGGGTGGGAAATAAACACCACAGATTTCACTTAAAGAGTTAGTTTGGTTATATTTTTTCATAGAAAATTGTGAACTAAACATTTCTATGAACTTAACTAGTCTTTCTTACATTATTTAGCAATTGCACTCCCATGAACTCTAATAGTTATTTTTAATGTTTAATAGCCTGTAACTGCCTGCTACTTTAATTGAATTTTTAACTTGCCTGTTTTCAAGTGTAATGGTTTAAAACATTAAGTAAAAAGGTCACTTGTACTGTTTCAGAATGTTGTGTTTTTGTCTCATTTTATTCACCGCCTCTACACGCGCCTTTTACTGTTCTGTTTTTCTCTTTAGCTATCCTCATACCACCCAAGGCAATCTTCCACCTGGACAGTTTCTGGGCTGGCCACCGGGAGCTCTCTTGTGCTGGAGGGGATGGGAGAAATGCCTTTTCTCCTGGGGACTTGCTGTGCTCCCGGGAAATGCTGCGTATTTCTGTCAGCACTCCCGACCTTAGCCTCCCAAATCAAATTGCTGCTTGCCATCCTAGCAGAACTTACTGCTTTGGGCTTATTCTGGCCACCTCATTATTTAATTTGGAAATGCATCATAAAATATGTCATTTCATGTTGTCATCGTGAGTGTATATTCATCACAAAGCTTAAAAATAACATTATGATATTTTCTACCTAGGAGCTAAAGGTCAGTGTTTTGGCTCTTGCCACCCAGATCCTAACTGGATGTGATGAAGTGTTGGAAATGCTACAGCAGGTCACAACTGCCCTCATAAATAGTGACATACCCGACCGTGAGCTGAGGTGAGCAAATGGATTGCGAAGTGTGACCTGCTGCCCTTCAGGAAGAATTTGCTTACAAAAGTGAAATCTTTTAGAACAGAGCATCAAATGTTCGGTTACTATAGAGGGATTTTTGTGAGAATAGATCAAAATGGCAAAGTTTTCAAAGCCAAGTGCAATTGAACTCTTTAAGGGTACTTTTAGGAGCGATTGGGCTAACAGTCACAGATTCAGGGTAGCAAGGTCGAGGAGGGGGCAGCATCATCTCTGACCTTCGGGTCTTCTTCCATCATGAGTCCCAAGCTGGCCTTTCCCTCAGCTCAGCTCGTGCAGCACCATGGGGCACTTGGTCTTCTCCTGGTAAGTGTATTAGGGAGGGAGCGGTGACTTAGTGATACAGACAATTGACTGCTATGCAAAGGGTGATATGGACATGGTATCTCAAGATCTTACTGTTATTTTACTTCTGCAGACATAGTAGTGACCTATATACAAGGTAAACTTCTCATTTCCAGTAATAAGCTCTTTCTCAGCTCTCCCCATTAAATTTCTACTGTGGTTTGCTGTTAGAGATGACTTACGTACCGCGTGTGTCAGTGATTTAATGTTAGAGATGTTGATCTAGAAGAGTCCTACAGTGTAACTTTTTCTCCAGGAACCCCGCCTGTGCTCATGTCCCTGTTTCTTGGTCAGGTTGGAATTGAGAGTAGGTGAGCAGGTTGGAACTGAGAACAATGTAAACCAGATAGGCATTGCACTTGGGCTTGTCAAGGCTTGTAGGGGCCCACGGTGCAGATCTGCCCCAGGAGGAGGTGAGCCTGAGAGCCTGGGAGACCTAAGTTCTGTTTCCGGTTCCAATCCTAATATCCTGAGTAGTCTTAGAGAACTTACCTAACCCACGTCTTTCTTTGCATGAGTCACATACCTTAATTCTTTTAGCTGAAGATTAGGATATTAAGAATGTGACCAGGTAATCATTTCATAATACAGGCTCTGGCACAAATAATGTCCCTTTTTTATTACAAAATCTTTCATTACAAAATCATAAGCATGGAATTCTATAACATAACAATATCACACTCAGGCACACCATGTGACATTTTAGTTGAAATGTTCAAATTAAAACTGTAAAATTACACCAATATTACCCTCCCAACCATACTCAAGCAGGCGTCACTTCTGCCAGACCCTGTATATAGATATGTCAAATCATTACATTGTTCACTTTAAATTTATACAATGTTATATGTTGGCTAGATCTCAATAAAACTGGAGAAGGGGGTGTGATTTCAAAGACAAATGAAAAATCTACCCGCCTCCGTATCCCACACGAGCTAGTTTCTCTAGGCCAGAAGTGGGTATAACTTCTGTGGGCAAGTGAACTGTCGTTGTGGCCATTCGTTTTCTTGCTGTCAGAGACTCTGGGCAGTCCCAGAGCTAAGGGAGCTTTGCAGATGGTAACTGCCTAGAGTAGCTCTTTACCACAGAGGACCCATTTATAAGGTGCCTCAAAGGTGCAATGAAATTCACCATGCAAACATTTTTTTTTTTGGCAAAATCATAGGTTTAAGATGAAATCTAAGATTTCTGTTTCCTCCCTCAGTGGTAGAAGATGGGAAATTTGTGGACTGGATTGCTCTTAATTATAAGTGCTTTAATAGTTCAAGGAGATGCATTTTCAGAGATTTTGTCAGATAAAGGTGATGTTAGTTGCTTTTTACATGACTGGGAATTGCTTAACCTGTGTGTTTTCTTAAACTTTTTGTAGGTTAAAAGGCTTGGAACAAGTTACTAAGGCTACCATGCTTGGACACCTTCTTCCAGTGTTACTGACCTCCTTGATGCATCCAAATTTGCAGACTCTGACCATGGCCGATGCCCTGATGCCTCAGCTAGTGCAGCTGGTTCTCTATACCAGTCAGGTACGATCCTTTGTGTGCCAAAGTGACCTGCTCTTTGGCTAGCCCACTTCACATTGCGGCCGCATGCATTCCCCGAAGGCAGGATAAATATAAGCATGATTCTCAGAAGTCAAGGGAAATGATGATGGAATGAAGAAACGTACTGTGTCATAAAAAGTAAACCGAAACATTAAGGAAAAACATTTTATTTGTTTGACTGAATTACATACTGTAATTCTTAGCAAGTACTGATTGCTGGTCAGCTGTTGCAATGCTAACCTAAAGGCTACTGAGATCCTACCATGGTATTTCATCTGAGTCCTTGCTGGCTATTGGTAACCAGTATCAACATGTTCCATTCCAGCGTTAAATAAAATGGTTAAGTCGTCTAAGTAGCAAAGCATTTCTTAGTGAAAGAGGATAGACTAGGATTGCAAAAAGATGTTTTAAGTGAGAATTCTAAGTTTGGCTCTGGTACCCTCCGGATAACTGACGATAAGCACTTTAAGGCATGACGATGATTTTGTGTTTCAGACGGCTTTGCTGCTTAAAACCCAGTGTCCCGTTTTTGCCGAGGTGGGCTGTTCCCCATGTGGTGCATCAGACCAGAAGGGCAGGCTGTTCCCTGATGAGAGGTGAGCGATGCTGCTTCCTCGCAGGAACCCCTGCCTTGTTTTCTTCTGGTGAAAGCCTAGGACTCCTTTTACAACAATGATTTTGAGCAAGGATTATCTAACTGGAAATCAGGGACAAAATTTTACAGATAATTATGGACTTGCTTCATAGTCTTACAGGAATAGGTTAGAATAAATTTCCCCACAGATCAAGAGTTTAGTTCAAAATGGACAGATCATCAATTAATGATAAGGATGTAAAACATACGACTTTGGCAAACAGTTTAACAGTTTCTTAATAAGTTAAACATATACCTACCATATGACCCAACTATTTCACTTCTAGGTATTTACACAAGAGGAAAGAAAGCCTACGTTCTTACAAAGACTTGTCTATGAAGGTCATAGCAGCTTTAGTTAGAATAGCCCAAAACAAGAAACAACCCAAATGTCCATCAGCAAGTGAAGGGATAAGCATGGTGTTATAGCCGTACAATGATATCCTACTCAGCAATAAAGAGGAATGAAGTAAGTACAGACGTACTCAATAATGTAGATGAGCCTTAGAGTATGTAGGCTGAGTGAAAGAAGGCAGGTCCTCCCCCCTCCAAAGTACATACTGTGTGATTCTATTTACATGAAAGCCTGGAAAATGCAAACTAATTTGTAGTGACAGAAAGCAAAGAAGTCATTGCTGGATTACCAAGAAGAAGGAGCAAGTCTCACAGGTGTATACATTTGACCAAACTTGCCAAGTTACACACTTTAAATATGTGCAATTTATTATATGTCAATTACATCTCACTAAAGCTGTCTTTAAAAACATCAATCAGGAAGGAAGGACTTCTGGGTTTTTCTAGAGCAGTATGCTATCCAACTGAGCTTTGTGCAAATGATGAAAATTTGTATCGTTGTTTTCCAATACTGTTGGCGAGAGCCACATGCTGTTACGAGTACTTGCAGTGTAGCTAATGTGACCAGGACATTGAATTTTAAATTGTAACTTAGATTCAATTTAAATGGTTTACTAAGTAACCACCCCTATTGTATAGCACAGAGGTGAAAGGGAATTCTGCAACAGCAAGTGCAGCTATAGAGTCTGTATTCCACAGTCTTGGGTTGTAACATCCTTGAGAGTTCAATTTCAGTGAACAATAGGAACTTTGAAAGCACCTTTCTTGAGTAAAAATTACAGTAAGCAGTGGTTGTGTAGACTCACGGAGTTTTCGACAACTGACATCTGGATGTCAACAAAAGGGAGCTTAGTAGGGTGCTGGTCCTGTAGGGTTGGGAAGGGGCCAATTTAAAGGTCCTTTACAGTGTATGTATTTTTTTCTGAGCAACTTTAAATGAGAGCGAGGTTCTCTCTCAGATATGAATTGGGCTCCTGCCTTGAAAAAAGAGGGAAAGATGCAAATATATTGTATAACAAAAAGAAAAGAACCTTAAATATAGGGCTTTTTTGTAATGTTTCCGATCACCACTGTATCAAGCCACAATGTTGTCATACTGCACACTGCGGAAAATTAGAGTGAAATTTCTCAACCTTTTGTATTTTCCTGTGTATGTTTTCTTTTTCCTCTCCTTGCTGCTGAACTCAGTCACGTTCTCTTTGTCTGGTTTTAGAATGCTGGAAGAGAAGGAAGAGCCAGGCTTTCTCACTGGTCTAAAGATTCCTGCTCCATGGGCTGCTGGCAAGACTGTGGAAACAGTCCACCCTGTCAGAGACAACTATAAATTTAAAGAAACTGTCCACATCCCTGGAGCTCGCTGCCTGTACCTTCGATTTGATAGCAGATGCTCTTCACAGTATGACTATGACAAAGTAAGCACGAACTACGTTAGCGTTGCTTCCACCTCTAATGAGCTGATCTCTTAGGTGCTTCTTATTTTTCTTTGCCTACTGGTCACCATTCTTGACTTCTTTCTGTCTGCGGATACCTCTTAGGAGAGCTTTCCTAAGATAATGCTTCGAATGGCAGTGACTGGGGGCGTCAAAACGCCAACACCTCTGCGGTCTAAGAACAGTGTTTTAATGACATGTTGAAAGTGGACTTTTGTAAGCTTTCAAAGTTTAGATCCGAATCAAGGGAATTTTCTTTTCCATTCTGCTTACCTCCTGCCTTCCCTCTGTGCTCGCAGTTCCTGTAGATGTGTGTGTCCTTTCATCTAGAAAGGCCTTGCTGCCCAGTTCTTGGGGCTTCTCATGTATCTTTTGGAGAAGGTGGCCTTTTCGAAGGATTTCAGATGTGTTAGGATCTGTTTGTGTTTAAGTTATTCTTTGCCATTTCCTCGGGGTCCACGTAGAGATGTCAAGGAAGTGTAGTTTCCAACCTGGTGTCTGAACCAAATTATAAGTAGAAGGAAGTATTTTAGGGCATACAGTATTTTCTTCCTTCTTAACTGTTGCATTGTAAGTCATTATGTTGAACTTAGGAGGAAAAGCTAAAGAAATTGTGATATATAACATAAAAGGACACGGGAAGGATTAGCTAATAGCTTTGTACCTACACAAGACTATTTTTATGTAAATTGTCAGCTATCTGCTGTATCTCTCCTCCGTGAACTGTGTAAGGGCAAATGGCCTTAAATTCCACCAGGGGAGATTTTTAGGTTAAAATATAAAGGACTCCTTAACTATATCTAGTACGGGATGGTAAAACATGTTACTGGGCAAATTATAGAAGCCTCTTCCCTGTTATCTTAGGCAGGTGAAGATCCCAGATGTCTGGAGGGCCCCAAAAACTCACCTTAGCTGCAAGCAAAGGAAGTGGTCTTTGGTGGGCCTTTCCAAAACTTTGTCTCCTGCCACCAGTCTACACAGCCTCCTAGTTCCGATCATTAGCTACCCCATTTCCTAGCTTCAGGTGACATGACTGTTTCAAATGGAAATGAAAGAGGTTGCCATTTCAGTTAGTGTCATTTTGTTTCTCCTTTAAAAGCCAATAATTGGCAACCTCTGATGCATGCAGTCTGTCTACACCTGCAGAACACATTAGTGTTACATGTGGGGGCCGGGATGCTCACTAGCTGCGTGGATAAAAGTCACATTTACTTTTCCAGTGGCCCGCAGTGGTGTACGAAGGGTAAGAAGTCGCAGATGAATAAGTGTCCAGGGCTGAAACTGCAGTTTTTAGATCCTCCCTGATCTCTCTTACACAGACAGAGGCGGTGAGAGTATACACTGGAAGACAGGATTTGGTATTTAAAGAAACCAGAGCCTGACTCTTCCTGTGAAAGTATTTGAATACCAAATGACCTCTAAATGGTTCTCCTGCATAATAGAAAGTTGGTTAAGTGGATATAAATGAATGGCTTTTTTTGAAGAAAAGTGTTGGTACATGAAAACTGACCCAAGAAGAAGCAGCCCCCTTTCTGACCCAGATTTGGGTCTTTTTTTTTTAAATACCATGAGGCAACATTCTAAGAATATATGGCTTATTTTCATTTTGTTGCATTTTTTAACATCCTCCTTCATTGAGGTTTTTGAGGTTTTTTACTTTTATTTTGTTGTCGTATGAGATATAACTATCTTTTTACCTGTATTTGCTCACTTAATTAATTTTGGAGAAGATTTGAGAGGGCAGACTGTACCTTTTAATAATGAATTATGTGTGGTTATTTAGGATTAAGATAGCTATTTTTAAAATGTATTCACACACACACACACACACACACACACGTGTGTGTGTATAGCAGAGTATAACTATTTTAATGTGAGATCCCCAAGTCAATTAAGTTGTGGTAATATTTGTTGTTATTCTTTGTCTGCCTGTAAATAGCAATGACCGATTGTGTTCAAACTAGTATCAGTTGTACCTTTAAAAAAAAATCAGGAAATATTAGTTATATTATGACAGCAGGGCCTGGTTATAAATGTATTTTTAAACAAACGTTTTCTGCAGCCTTTTTATTTGTAGATGTTGTTTTTGTTTTTCTTTTACAGTCTAACAGTGTATTTTCTGTTTTGAAGTTGGTGATCTACGCGGGGCCTAACACAAACAGTAGGAAGGTTGCTGAGTACGGAGGCAATACGCTGGGATACGGCAGCCGTAGTGTCTTAGGAACCGGTTGGCCGAAAGACTTGGTGAAGGTATGGTATCCGGTCACGCTTGCTTCCTAGGAAAGAGAGACGAACTTATATTCTTCATGGACCCAAGTGTATTAAGTGAATTCAAAACAAAGCTTGCCGTGGGGGCTTTTGTTGAGGTGGGGCCCCATCCCCAGGCCTGTAACATCACTACTCATTCAGAATGACCCCCCCTTTCACCTGCAGGGCATCCGACCCCTGTCCACCGCAGAACCTGTTGCACGGGTTGCTCCATGGGCTGAGGCTGTCAGAGTGTTTCCTTCTCTGCCCATTGATTGGACTGCGCATTCTTCCGGCCTACTTCTTCTCTAGACTCCCTTATGACGGGTATCCTAGAACCACAGGGCCATTGAAGTGAAAAAATGTGGAATCAATGTTTTCAGATGAATTTGGGCCTTTGGAGCAAAAATAAGGATCCATTCTCAGACTGACAAGATTTGAGCCATGCTTTGTAACCTGGGCCTTTGTACGACATATCTACCCAGAATATGAATACGAACTGAAATGCCCATTAAAGCCTGGAAACCTCCCCAAAATCTATTCCCAGAGCCTTTATCTCATATACATTACATACCCTCTCTAATTCAGCAAAAACACCCAGTTTCCTCCAGGGGCCAGTCCGCATGCATCCAAAGCGGGACCGGCACGGCACTTTCAACTCCTCTCTATTTTTCCGCCTTTTGTTTCTTATTCATGGTATTGGTCCTGCACTACAGAGCAAGCTTTTCCGGCACTGGCTCTCTGTTCTGCCAGACGCTTGCCATCTGCTTGCCTTGTTGGCACAAGTAGGTGGTGACATGGAGAGAGGGGGAGGATGGCAGAAAGAACAGAAATTTGAGGAATTTAGTGAGATTATGTTTAAGATTTTGTTCATCTTTACACTGATCCTGCTATTGGGCAACTGTGATCCATTTCACAGATGCCTCATCCCAAAACCTGCCTGGCCGGGAGAGATACCTGAAAGGTTGGCGCCCAAATGGGAGGGGATGGATTTTGAATTTAAAAAGCCAGTGATAAAAGGAGTAAAATATTACTGTGGTCCTTTTGAAAGTAAATCTCTGAAATTCATTGCTCTCTTGAAAACTGTGTATCTTGTTTTTAAAGTGCATTTTTCCCCCTTAAATTTTAAGGTGGAAGGAGATACAGTCACTTTCTCCTTTGAAATGAGAAGCGGCCGCGAGCACAACACCCCGGACAAAGCCATGTGGGGCTTTGCTTGCACAGTCCGCGCCCAGGTACATGGCTCTGGCCCCCGTGGTGGGCATGGTGTGCTTTCTGCTTTGTGACTTCCTCACACACATCGTATTTGCCTTGGAAATGAGGCAAAATATGAACTACTGTTTCATCCATCTCTTCCATCTGACAGGAGGTAGACTGCTGATAGTGCGTAGTAGTTTCATGGTACAAAATGAGCTGGGACCTCAAGTCAGTTCAGCAACACAGAGAATCCCTTCCAAGGGGCTCTGTCTTCAAAGCCCGGAGGGCGATCTGCCTCCAGCATCTTTCCATAGGGCAAAGGAAGCTCCAACACGAAGCACTAGGACTTTGGTTTTAAGAGTAGTACGGTCAGATTATTTGTGTTGTACTCGGTGAATAGATTTAATCTAGTCTTTTTTAATTTTAATAATTTAATAGTGTTTAATAATTTAAACACTATTCCCCCCTCCCCAGCCCCCAGAATTTATGTAAATAAATTCTTTTCCCATCCGAAAAAAAAAAAAAGAGATGGGGTAGTAGGAAATTACTCACCTGATTTGTAAAACATAGTTTAGATTGGAAGATCACTTAAGTTTAAGCAAGCTAAGACCCTCTGGAGTAGAATTCTTTGCCAGAATGTAAGCTCCGCGAGAGCAGGCGTCTTTGCTTTGTCCTCCCTCCCTATCTCAGGCGCCTAGAACAATGACCGGCACTCAGCAGGCACTCAGTAGGCACTGAGTGAATTCAGTGTCGTCATTGACACTATCTTTGTTCAAGCACAGGATGGAAGTGACAGACAAAGTAGTGTTTGATACCTGGGTAGGCACAGCAGAGAGGGAGCTGCCCAAAGAATTGTGCATGAGTTTTGTGCTGTTTCTAATATGGAGTCTCATTGGCTCTTCCCTCGTGGGTTGTGTTGAGACTTCACTCTGTGACTGCTCAGTGCCACCCTCTCTCTGCTCATGGTGTTGGGTGCTGTCCCTCTGTGCCATAGCAGTGATGCTCAGTGCTGCTCTGTGTGCCCCAGTCTGGGGCATGGCAGTGTGGAGAGCACAGGCATGCGGCCTCCGCTGTGTCCACTGACCAGTGCGATTTGCCCCATCTGCCTCGTAGGAGTCTTCGGAGGACGTGTCAGGAGGCTTGCCCTTTCTGGTAGACCTGGCTTTAGGTCTGTCTGTGTTAGCTTGTTCCATGTTAAGAATCCTGTACAATGGACCAGAAATTACCAAAGAAGAAGAAGCCTGTCAGGAGCTGTTGCGGTCCAAACTTTTGCAAAGGTAACAAAAGGCTCAAATGGGGCTAGTTTTGCTCTCAAAGGAAAAAGGACTTGATGTGGAAAACTACTTTTAATGTGTTTCCCAGCTGATCACAGCTACTGCCTGACAATCCCATAGGTGTCATTGTGTCTAAGAAATAAAATGAAAATTACACCAAAGTGCCTTCTGGCCCTTACTTTACTAAATTTGAAATTATCGACTTGAACTGCATAAGCTTTTCTCCAACAAATATTTTGTAATTAAATTAAAGTATCCCCCAAAGAGCGGGTAGATGGGAGATAACGAAAACAGGGCAAAATGTTTCTTTAAGAAGCTAGGCAGTGGGTATATGGGTGTTAACGTGTAATTCAACTTTTTTATATATTAAAATTTTTCTTTTTAAAAAAAATTTTTTTATTGTATTTTTTCCATTACCGTTTAACCCCTTATACACCCCTCCCCAATGCAATCAACCACACTGTTGTCCATGTCCATGAGTCCTTCTTCCTTTTTGCTTGATCCCTCCACACCCTAATTTTCCTCCAGCTTCTACCCCCACCACTTGCAGCCATCCTGCCCTCTCTCTGAATCTCTCTATTTTGCATGTTAAGTTCAGCTTGTTCATTAGATTCCACATGTAAATAAAATCATATAGTGTTTGTCTTTCTCTGACTGGCTTATTCTACTTCGCATAATGTTCTCCTGGCCCATCCATGCTGTTGCAAAGGGTAAAGTTTTCTCTTTTTTTACAACTGAGTGGTATTCCATTGTGTAAATGTCCCATAGTTGTTTTATCCACTCATCTACTGATGGACATTGGGGCTGCTTCCATATCTTGGTGATTGTAAATAACAGTGCATTGAACATAAGGGTGCTTATGTTCCTTCAAATTAGTGTTTTGGGTTTCTTTGGATATATTCCCAGAAGTGGGATCGCTGGGTCAAAATGTTGAGAAGGAGGTAGATTCCCAAAGATATGGTTTCATATAATATGCTAATTTTTCTTTAGAGAAGGTTTGATGAATAAATACTTAGCAATAATGTGATCCTTCATATGTTTGATTTATCTGCAAACTTTAAGTAGCTTTCCAGATAGAAGAGGAAGAGAAGAAACTCTTTTCTTTCTGTTCAGGTGCCAATGGCAGGTGGAGGCCAATGGTGTGATCTCCCCTGCCCTGACTCCCAGCCCATCTCCGCTGCCTCTGACCATCGAAGAAGATAGAGAATTCACCTACCCCTCTGACGTCCTTGTGCCTCCAGTGGGAAACTACTTCGACCTGCCCCGGATCAGGCTGCCTCCCGGAATCATGATAAAGCTCAGGGAAATTTCTGGGCGTGCTAGACCTCAATTTAGACCAAGTATAAAGTATGTTGCTATATAGCATTTCCTTTTTCCCAATGGAAAAAAAATGTTTAAACATTTGAAGGTGGTATCTTTCTTATAGTCTAGCAAATGAACCTTTAATTTTATGTTTACTTAATGACTGTTAACCAGGTACCCTGGGGAGTGTCGCCAGATGATATTCCAGGTCAGCAGGTCTCAAGGTGCGGGCCTCCAGTTAGCAGTGTCAGTTAGCATCACCTGGGGACTTGTTAGTTCTTGGGCCCCATGTCATACCTACTGAATCAGAACCTCTGATGATGGGGCCCAGTAATCTGTTTTTTCACAGGTTTTCCACATGATTTTGATGCGTGCTCCAGTTGGACAGGTTCTAGGTTTTTCTCAGGTGGTTTGACCTACTGGTAGTCATCAGCTTTTCATTTCTGTAGAGTCTAGAGGTATTTCTTTATTATTATTATTTTTTTAGATTTTATTCACATTGAGAGGGGGAAGGGAGGGAGAAAAAGAAAGAGAGAAACATCAATATGTGGTTGCCTCTCACACCCCCAACCGGGGACCTGGCCCGCAACCCAGGCATGTGCCCTGACTGGGAATTGAACTGACGACCCTTTGGTTCACAGGCCGACTGACGCTCAGTCTGCTGAGCCACACCAGCCAGGGCCATTTCTTTATTTTCGATGCCTAGAGACCTTTATTCTAGAACATGAAGTCTTATAGTTACAGATGTCTTTGAGGTGTTCTTGGTTAAAGTGAAGTCTATTTTGCAGGCTCTGCTCTGCCTTCTGCGGCAAGATTAGCCATTTCAGAGAAAAGCTTTTAAAGTATAGATGAAATTTAAAATGAAAAACTATAGAAGCACCATTGTTTTCAGTCCAACATCCCCATACACACAAAATACCACAAGCCATAAACTGCATAAAATTAACTGGTAGATAAACGGTGCCAAAGATCTTCCTTTAGCATGAGACCTATTCCAGTTCGAATGTGACTGTAGCTCAACATGCATGAATCATAGTGTCTTTCATTTTGATTCAGTTTTATCAGCCAGTGTTAGTTTTATTGTTTAAAAATTAATTATTGCCAACTTGATAGGAAAGCTATCATACAATGTTCATGCCTCTTTATTGGAATAAAGAAGGTGTGGTGAATATTTAATATATTTAAATCAAAGCCTATATCCTTTATAAAAAAGTATTGGCAAGTTGAGCACATGGCATATACCTGACTGCTTTCCATTGTAACCACAGAGAAGTAATTCAGCCAGATGTGATGGAGGAAATGGTGGTATCATGTGTTATTAAGCACTTGAACTTGGTTGATGCACTGCAGTCCCTAATAAATTTCCAGTATCAAGAAGAACATGCTGAGGAATATGATTTATTGTGTAAAATTATGGGCGAGACCTTTAAGAAACTCAGTGCCATGGAGAGACAGCTGCAGGTAAATGAAAGCTAAAACACCAACATTTCTCATATAACTGTTGGAGATAATTTCTTTCCTAGAAATTGAATAAAGTTTACAAAGTGATCTGAATTTTTAAAAATTATTGTGACTGAAACTTTGGAATTTGTAGATAGCACTTATTTTTATTTTGTATCAATTTTCACATTGTTTTATATTTTAATGTATCAGAGTGTTGCAGAGTTGGAACAGAAATGGCAAAGTGAGGTGGATGACGCCATACAGGGGAAACTGGAGAACAACGTGCCCTTCTTCTACGACTACCACTTCAATGAGGTGAGTGGGTTACGTGGTGCATCACAGTGCAAAGGCACACACCATGTGTGCAGAGATAAAATAAGGTCATTCCTTAGAATGTTGCACACCCCAAATGTTAAATAAACTGTGTTAGACCAATGTGTCGATAATGCAAATAATAAATTACTTGTTTTTAACTGATTAATAGTGTTATAAAGAAGTTATTATCAAATTTTGCTTTCAAGCCTTAAAAAACAAATTGGAGGCAGAGTTACAAACACTGAGGAAATCCCCAGGAAGTGGTCTATACCATTTTTAATCATTAAAATATCAAGTAATAACTTACAAAGGTATTTCTGGCATAGAAGTATGGACCAAACATGGTGTTTCTTTCTCCCTGAAATTTCCTATTATTTTTAACACGTACAGTAAAACTCAGTTTTTGCAGATCCTGCATACCATCTTTTCTTGATTTTTCCTTCTTTAGAACAAAATGAAAGAACTAGAACTTTTGTGTTCAATGAAGGAAGTCTCCTTTGATGGAAATGATCTTGAAAACATGGTCCTATCTCTGAGGTTAGTGATGTTAATAACTGTGTAAAACTAATTTACCCCCTTGGTGCTTAGAACAAAATACGAAGATCTAGTCAACAGATACTTTAAAAAATACTGTGCATTCACTAAATACTTTAGACTTGGAAGTCATTTGGTAATTTGGAGATTTTGATTTTAACCTTCAAAAGTTAGCACCATGGCATTTGAAACTGGGCAAAAAGAACAAAAACTGACCACAATTTATAACACTGCTCCCCTCAGATAGGGAAAGGGGGAGGTGAGAAATATTTAGTTTTTGCTTAGTTTTCCCTCTGTCTTCTCATATCCTTTGTAATTTAAAAACTTTGGTTTTGGTAGGACTAAATGCACATAAGACTTTCTTTATAGGGAGAAGTTCCTACAAGAAGTGAATTCTCTTACTCAGAAACCTTCGCACCCACTGGCTAAAACAAAGACGTTAGTGAAGAGTTTAATGAACCGAACCGAGCTCTTGCTGCACGTCACCATTGCAGCCCAGTCTGGCCTCACCAGAAGCATCTCGGGGACCCCTACAGAAACACCGGGTACCACTCAAAACCAGCCCTGCACTGGCTTCCTGCACTAGTCTGTTCATAAAATGGACATAAGCTACTTAAAAAAAAAAAAATCATCACTCTTGTGTACTCCCAGAAAGGAAGAAAAATTCAACATTTTTTATTTTGCCTTTACTTTTTCCAGCCAAGAAGTGCTTTTCATTGAATTCATGTGGTGGTTTGTGAGTCAACTGAGCAGCAGGGGTGTCTCCTCGCCTGCCTAGTCCCGTTTTTCTTGGGAGCATCTAAGGAGCCAGTAACATGTATTTTTATGGTTCTGTGCCTCCTATTTTTAGTTGATGGCTTGTCATTCTCATAGTAACATATATAGCTAGATAGTCAATATTGTGAATCTTGTGATGGATCATATTTTTCTCTTGGAGCTGAGTTTGTGTTTCATCTTTACTTATTAGGTGGAAATTTCTAGCATGAATTTCCACTATTAATTTTTCTCCTGATTATGTTTTAATTCTTAGCCTGAAATGTGTTTCTCAGGGAAAACAGTGAACCTTCTCACTTAAGCTGCATCCACGAAACTGGGCATAACCCATAATAACAAGTGTTAATTCTTCTGAGAAAACAAGTTGAATAAACACGTTCTTAAATGAAAGACTTCATGTAATCTAGCCCATTGCTTGATGGATCCTATCGAGCAAGCAAACTCGTTTGCACCCTGGCTGATCGCCTAGGGCTCCTCTCACTTGGGAGAGAAATCTAGGTGGCTCCAGGTTTCTGACCCTAGCAGTAGGCTATTAACCCCTGAGAACATCGGGGGAAGTGTGCCAAGTGTGTGGCGTGACCGCATGCCAGGATGTTCTGTTATACCGCGTCCCTGGCCACATTAGCCATTGGTTAATTAAGTGTCCCGTATAAAGATTTAACTGCTCACTAAGGCCAGTGATGCTTTCCAAGAGGCTCTTGGTATCAGAGATGATGGACCAATAGTTTCCTGAGACATCATCTTCAACAATCATTTTTTTTTTAGCTTGGCTGTCTATCTGTTCTTAAGACAGATTCAAAATGACCTCTTCTCCACTCTCTTTAACACCTTTTTTCCTTAGCAGATCTTTACGTGTACTTTTGTCTTCCATTAAAGTGTTTTGTTGTTGTTGTTGTTTTTAAAAATAAAACAGTTAATTCCCTGGATAGGGCTAAGGAGTATATCTTACAGGAAGGGACTAGTCAGATTCTAGCTCAAGTGTGGTACTTATTCACACCAACTGTGAGCAAAGCAGAGGTGTCGCCAAATGGTATTAAGTCAGTGAAATAAATCTCGACCTAAAGGGGGAGCAAAGGGCATCTCTGGAAAAAAAAAATGGATCTGGATTTATTTGAATTAAGAAATATTTGGCTTCCAGAACTTACTTTCTCTGTCCTCTCTTGCTTTTTAAAATGTTTCTATTAAAGTGAACATTGGTAGTTTATGAAATTAAATGAATTTTTCAGCCTTTCTTTGGAAACCCAATTTGATGAAAATATTTCAGTTTTCCAAGCTAAGATCATTTTTAACCTAAGACCTAGATTTTTAAAAATTGGCCTAAAAATATTTATTATACTTAGCTGGCTGGTTTGGTGGCTGAACGCTCATAGAAAGCAAAGCTACCTTACCCTGTTTTGTAGTTCCATGTTAGGCTAGCTGCTGCTGCTCCCCTTACAAATGAAATAACAGATATGTCAGCCTTTTCATTCCTTTCTGTTCCAGCTTGTAAATCAGCTTCCGAAACAAAGGTGATAGCTCATGCTGTGCGGCAGCCTGTTTTTCTTCGTAGTATGTCCGCTCCTTCAGACCTGGAAATGATTGGCAATGAAGATTTGGAATTTACTAGAGCAAATCAGAGGTAAGTGGGTAATGGCCAAGGCTGGATTCCAACATGCAGCCTAATGTTCTTCATCAAAACACACTCCTTGAGGGTATCTCTTTCTCTCTCTCTTTTTTTTTCTCCCCCCCCCCGGATCCAATGCAGGCGGCGCCATGTGACCAGCCACCGAAGCAGCTCCTTTACACTCCTGCAGTCACTGGCCATCGAGGACAGCAGGGACAAGCCCACCTACAGCGTCCTGCTGGGGCAGCTGTTTGCTTTCATCGGCACCAACCCTGACCAAGCTGTACGTCACGTTTTGCCGACTACAGATGAATAGCACTGAACAGCACAGGAGGCTCGGTACAGTTAGCAGGAGTCAGGTGCACTTCCTTTTCATGCGTTTCAGGTGTCCAGCAGCAGCTTCCTTTTGGCTGCACAGACGAGGTGGCGGCGGGGAAACACTCGCAAGCAGGCCCTGGTGCACATGCGCGAACTGCTGACTGCGGCTGTGCGAGTCGGGGGAGTGACGCACCTTGTGGGTCCAGTGACGATGGTCCTTCAGGGAGGACCCAGGTCGGTTGTTTCTGTTGGTTCATACTGTCCTGTCGGAATGGGCAAAAGCCCTTCCAAAGACTATCCCTGGGGCCAAATCATAGACAGTGGCGTTTGCTTTTGTTTTTCCCGAAAATGTAGTTCATGATTTTGTAAAAAAAAAAAAAAAAAATCAGCATATATGACAGTAAATAAGCCTCTTTATTCATCTTTCCGTCCTAAATTCCATTGTTCATTAATAACTTGTTGTGTCAACTACACATACATAAATAGCTCTTTAATTCTTTCGTACACATGAGGGTGTGTGTGTGATTTTATTTTACTTAATTCAGATTAGATTATCCTTACTGTAATCGGAGTTGTTTTGCACCATATATCTTGGGTAGCTCTATCTTTTCATGTCACTACATATAGATCTGCTTTATGGTTTTGAAGAGCTTCGTGGGCCGCTGTCGTTCGGATACCTACATTCTGTTTTTTTTAACTCACCCCCTACTGACGGGCACAGTGGTTCATTCTTTCTTCCATCTGTTCTTTCTTCCTTTTTCTGTTTTGTTTGCTTTGGCATTAACAATAGTGCTTTAGTCAACATCCTTATACCTATATTTTTGTATACTTTTGCGCTTATTTACTGAATGGATATCTAAAAACAGAATTGGAGATATTAACTTTTAAGAAGGCTTTGTAACTTGCTTGTGAGGTGTTTTTCTATCCTAGTTTCCTACTGAGCTTCAAAGCTCTTCAGATAGAAATAGGAAAGACGTCTTTCTCCCAGACCTGGACTGGGGCTGCTGGAGGCTGCCTGTGCCCTGGCGACTCTTGAGGAGTCCTGGCCAGCGGGCAGAGGGCCGTGGCTGGAGGGAACGTGTTAACCGAGAGCTGACGTGAATGTCTTGAGAAATTTCGGTCAGTCAGGAGCGGTCAGGTTATTCTTTGGAAGCAAACCAGTCCAAAATTTCAGTGGCTTAAACAAAATTTTAGCTCTTGCTTAGGTCCTCCGTGGCTCATGGCAATCACAAAGAGCCCAGGAGAGAGAGGCTGCCGCCATCTCAAAGCTGTCAGTCCCTTGTCAGAGCTCTGGCTCATTGGCCAGACTGGCCACATGCCCACACAACCACTGGGGTGGCCAGAAGGCTTAGTGAGTAACACCAACGACCACCACAGCTTACTTCCAGAATAATTTCTCTGTAACTCTGGCAGTGTTACTCGTTTTTCCCTCCATCACTGATGTCATATGTCAAACATTTGAACTAAAAACATTTGAACAAATGCAGAAGACCCTAAAGTATAAAATCACATGTTAATCTAATATATTAAGATAAAACTTATTAATATTTTAGTGTATTCTGTTTTCATTCTAACCATAGAATATTCTAATCATCTCCTACAGTGTTTTTAGTGGTTGTATAGGACTGTATCATATCCCTGAATCTTTATTAAACCAACTCCCTACTTTCAAACCTTAGGTTTTATTTACTTTTGCTATTATAAACAATATTATGTTGTATATCTTTATAGATAAATCTAGATAGTTCCAGTTTTCAACTAATAGCAATTGTTATAGAGTCTGTCCAGCGTTGTATTTTTACCTTGGGAAAGTCTTATTTCATATCAACGAGATTCTCATGCTTTGCTAATAGAGCATGAACTGGAAAAGGAAACTTAGCTAATCTTTTTGGGCTTTGGCTTTCTCTTTAGTACCATTGCATTTACAGTATTCAGTGTTGCATGGGATACTGTAGGGGTGTCTCAAGTAAATGAGTTTAGGAAATGTTGGGTACCATTCTCTTTCTCTTAGAGATACTACGGACTTGAACTTTGTAGGGCTCTGAAAAGTTCTGCAGTAGGGAGCCCTGCTTCGCTTTACCTAACCTAGCAGTCCCCAGCCTTCTCTCGAGTGCGGGCGATGTCTTTGAGGCGCACTTAGAAGCCCTGCCCAGTGGTCTTCTGTGGTTCTGCGGGCTGGGAAACACCAGTGACCTGCAAGATCCCTTTAGTTCTGGATTCAGGTAGACAAACCTGGGGCTCTCAGGAGAGCCTCTCCCACTCTCGTGTTCACTCAGAATGTTCTTGATGTGGCTCAGGAAGGCTGAGTTTTGGTTCTGCTTCACAGAATTGAAGAACTGACCTGTGGCGGGATGGTCGAGCAGGTCCAGGAAGCCTTCGGCGAGACCATGACCTCTGTGGTGTCTTTGTGTGCTCGTTACCCTATTGCCTGTGCAAATAGCATTGGGCTCTTGTGCACCATACCTTACACCAGGTAAGCAAGGAAATGCTTTTTATTGTATGTGAGTTATACTGCGATGTTGCTGATTAAATAAAATTATTTTTTAATTTAAAAAATTGGATTTTTTTTGCTTTGATTACCCAGTGACATTATCACTCTGATTAAATGAGCTTGCCTCCTGACACCTAAAGTAACTATGTACATTTCTTATTGTTGAGTTCCTACATGATCAAAAGTGGCCATTAGAAATCATATTACATTGTCAGAATGGAGAGGTTTGAGGGAAAGAAAAAGGCCCCTAGGAGATTACTTACATATTTGGCAAAAATTGTTTGTATATGCACATCTATTTCCTGTCTTAGTCATTTGGTTAATAGTTTGAAGACATCAACAGTCACAAAGTCATTCTTTGAATCCCTTGTGATAAAATATGTCGTTTTTTTATTATGGCAACCTTGAGTCGATGCCATCAATTTTTACTTTGCTGTTCTGAATGAATAAACCAGAACTTAAAGTTCCTTATTTATGAAGGAAAACCTCATTCTACAAAAATATTTTTGTGTTTAGTTATACATGGTAGTGTCCTAAGTTATAGGCGAAGAACTCTACCTACATGTTTTCTGTTCCTTTGATAATGTGAGTCTCAAGTGAGAGGTTCCTGAGGGCTGGTCAGTTACGTTTGTCCTGTGCAACCCTTCCTGCCTGCCCAGGAGCGAGGAGAAGTGCCTGGTGCGCAGTGGCCTTGTTCAGCTCATGGACCGACTGTGCAGCTTGAGCAGTCAGACCGAGTCCAGCTCCAGTGAGAAACAAACCAAGAAGCAGAAGGTGGCCACCATGGCCTGGGCAGCCTTCCAGGTGCTTGCCAACCGCTGCGTTGAGTGGGAAAAAGAAGAAGGTAATAAGCAGGATTCCTTTCTACAATGCATTAATTTCTTCTGTTGATGTGTTTATTTATTAAGTATTTGTGCTGGATGGGGAAAAGAGAGCCTGTGTTCAACAACATAATCAGTTGGGTTTAATTAGTTAATGATTACATGAGAGCCTCTTCATCAGCACGATTCTGTGAAAGTTTATAGCTACACTGTGACATTAAACAATAGCCTAACCCAGAGGGCACAGTGCCCTCTGGAACAAGCAGCGTGTAGGCGCAGGGACCCAAGCGATCACGGGTAGTTCAGGAAAAGACAAGTAATTTTTGTGGCTTTTGTAAGATGCTTGGGGGCGTGGGTGGGGGAGGCTCTGGAACTACAATAAAAGTGGAAAGACCCAAAAAGCTCGTTTATTTTTAAGAACAGGTAGGGTGTGGGTTAAAAATTAATGATTTCATCACAGTAAAATGGCAGTTCTTCCCTGTCAGTCACAGTCTGTTCCTTGGTTTTGTATGGATCGCTTATATTCAGTTTTAATTAAGAATCATCTTTCCTCAACATCGAATCATTTTTCAAGTTGCTGTTACCTTTTTATGTGCAGATGTTATCTAATAAGATGCTAATTGGATGGCTAATGAAATACTGAGGAAGTTAAACATGGGGGTTGGGGGAGGGCGTTAACACAGGGAGACCAAGAGGGAGCACTTGCCACAGCTGCAGGCTTGTCATGGCTTCCTGGGGTTTCACCAGGGTTTTCCTTTCTTTACCTCTGAAGGCGGCTCCACTGAGGCCGTGCACTCAGGTCTGGCCCGTCAGGTGTCCAGCCTTCTCACGAACCATCTTGCCCGAGCGACTGAATGCTGTGGCAACCAGGCTGCTGGGAACGACGCTCTCCAGGACGTGCTCAGCCTCCTCAATGACCTCTCAAGGTATGGCAGGCCCAGCCGGAGCCCTGGGAGCAGCTGGCTTTCCTCCTGAATGATGGGGGTTCCTTCGGGCGGTCCTTGTCTTTAGAACCATCTAACTTACTAGGCTGTTCTGACATGCTCCTGCCTCAAGGAAGATAGTAGAGAATAAAGTCGTCAAAAAATAGTATTTAGTTTGAAAATGTGAGGATTGTTTAGGTGTATATCTATATCATAAAATAACATATTATCATTTACTTTAATACTTTGCTGGTAACATCTGCCAGAGTTTCAAGTTTATGCATTTACATTCAATAACCAAAAACCCTTACCCTCATTTAGCAAGATGAAAGAATAATCAGTCTGGACCTATAATTAACTCCTTTCTCATGCTGTGTCTTTAAAAGAAGACCTCAGTGGAGGCTTACAACCATCGTGTGTGAGCCATGAGGCCCACCCAAGCTTGCGCACAGGGACTGTGGGATCTTCGGCTTCTGCTGGACTCAGTGCCTTCTCCTTAGTGCAGTGTGACAGGCTCAGGTGTGGCAGATCCCATGCTGCTGAGACCTTTGGTCTCAAAGTACTCCTTAAAAAGGCATAAAAGGTGAAACCATAAGCCTCCTAGAGTGGGCGTCTAAGTCTTGGTGCGCTGTGAATCATGCCGAACTACAGGATCTCATTTAAGTAAATGTCAGGGATCAGAAAATATTCAAAAGTCTTTCTTTTTCAGTGCTATTGGTCAGTTATGAGCTTTCATCAGATAATTACAAAAAAACCTTCGTTCTCCTTCATAAAAGCACAGTGCGAAATCCATGTCTTCCTCATGAAATCTGATGTCATCTGTTGGTTTCACCTCATTTAGGGGCCAGCATTCCCAACATTGTGTACCTTTTCTTCTTTCCCAGGAGTCACATAGGTAAAGCCATCCTAAGCCAGCCAGCTTGTGTGTCCAAACTCCTCTCCCTGCTGCTTGACCAACGCCCGTCTCCAAAGCTGGTCCTTATCATCCTTCAGCTGTGCCGGGCGGCACTCCCACTAATGAGTGTGGAAGATTGTGGGAATGTGGAGCTCCCACCCTGGAGCTACTCTGTTCCCTCCCTGAACAGTGAGCAGGAGGACCCCAGCGACCCAGCCTCCAAGATCGCCTCGTTGCTCTTGGCAAAGCTGGCAGACTACGTGGTCCCAGGTGAGCAGCTTTTAGATGGGAAAATGGTGCTGAGATGCCCACTTCTGTGGATGGGCAGCCTGAGCTTTCACCTGTCCACAACGGCAGCGGTGTACTTCTGTGAAAAAGAGACACAGAAGGGACAGAGCGGGAGAGAGGGAGCAGGAGAGATTCCAAACCAGTGTTCTTGCACAAACAGCATTGTAATTTTTTGTTTGCTTAAAGGATGTCAGACAGTTCTTTCTCCAACCGCTTCCGAACCGGACACCACATTGACCAAAACCAGTCCCAAGAGTTCCTTAAAAGGAGATAAAGATCCTGGAGAGGAGAGTGAAGCAGTGGATGGCAAGCTCTCCATCTTTATCCACAAGCGGGAGGACCAGTCATCCCATGAAGTTCTCCAGCCATTACTAAGGTGACAGTGATTGTAATAGCTACATGTCATCAAGCACTAACCATGTTACAGGCCCTGTGCTGAGCCCCGTACTTATCATCGGTCTCAGCCCTCTTAGCAAATCTAAGGCATAATCACCGTTACTGTCATCCCTGTCGTTACCCGTGGAGAAACTGAGGCTGAGCTGAGATGCAGACATAGGCCTCTCTATCCAAAACTTAACCACAGCTCAGTACTGTCTCTCTAAACTCAACAGAGAGGGAAAACCCTACTGAGAATGTATTGTCTGTGTTCTATGGAGAGTTTACAGAATGGTTTGGGCTTTGAGAAGGAATAATGCAATATTATTGGCATCCTTTAGCCATCGGTAAATTTAAGGATACCATTGACTGTGGGTGGAGAAATAAGAGAAACTTTTTAAAAACTTTAATCCATTGAAGTGTGAATGGTATGATTGCTCAACAAGGAAGTAGAAATCCTTCATTGTTGTCCAGTGATTACAAACCTACAAGGCCCGGTTAGTGAGATCCAGGACAACAGGAAGGCCTGCCACAGAACCCAGGGGAACGTAGAGCAGGTGTTTGTCTCAGATGGAAGAGCCCTCTCTTCAAATCAATGCTCGGTGCCATCTTCATAACCAGTTTCCTTGTCTGCCGCCGTGGCCACTGAAAGCACTAATGGGCTGCTGGCAGAGACTAAGTGGGCCAGGGCGGGTCAGTGCGTAGATGAGGAAATCTCCAAGAAACATTCTTGGGCATTGCAAAACATCATAGAATAACTTTGGTGGCAAAGGAGGCTGATTATTAGAAGGGAGATCTGATCATTTGCACCAAGGCATCGACTCCGTGCTATCGTTGAAGTCCGCTCACTGTGGGATTTACATCACTTCCTGAGCACCTCCTGCGTGCCCTGCGTTCCCTTGAGTATAGGTTCAGACTTTCAAGTTTGTTCAGCTCTTTAGTTTGTACATCATTTTCACATATGTTTTCATTATCTTTAAACTCCAAAACCAACTGTTTTGATTCCTTAATGTGCTATAACTAAGCAATAACCAGTCATGTTTTTTTGTAAAAGTTGAGTCTTACACTGGATTTTAAAAACCCATTAACAGTTGCCTGACCATTACTGGGTTGCCTCACGGCCACCGCCCCTGCCTTTGACCATGTCTGTGACATCATTGCCTCTCTCTGCCTTCCCTTTTCAGTAGCTCCGAAGGACGGCCCTTCCGACTTGGCACTGGTGCCAACATGGAGAAAGTTGTGAAAATGGATCGAGACATGACCAAGGTAACCCTAATACAGAGAAACCTGCTTTGATAAGACCCATGATTAAAGAACATTTGCCATGCTTCAGGTTTTCACAAGAAAATTTTTTTAATTCAAGTTCCCACAAAGAGGCGGGGTGACAAATTGAAGTCAGTAGCTTAACTAAGGACATTTTCAAGAGAAGTAGTCAAAGTCAATTTGTAATTAATGTTAAAATGTAAAAGAGAACTTTTGGTTTTGACCTAGAAATTTTTTCTTAGCTCTGTTAAAAAAGTTTTACAGCCTAAAATACTTTAAAAGTGATAATAGATGAAAGTGGTTAAAAGAGTATTAATAGATAATAAGACATAAAGACAAATATCCCATCAAAATGTAAAAATGTGCCTAGGCTCACAAATTACACAATATATAAATAAAGAAAAGGAGTAAAAACAACAGTAGTATGTCATTTATCACCTGGCAGACAGGTTAAGAAAGAGTGACAACGCCCATTCCCGCCTAGGTGAGGGCGAAGAGGCGCTCTCATGCTTCCAGAGACAGCCGCGCCGTGCACGGGGCTCTCGTAAAGAACGGCGTCCTGTGCGCACATAAATAGGTGACTGGTTGAAGAAATTGTTCTGTCAGTTATACCTCGATTTTTTTAATTATAAAAAAAATTTTAATGTTACATTCGTATAATGACGTACCATCCAACTATAAGAAATTAAAGTCAGATAATTTTGTATGCCAGTACAGGAACACATTAATGATATTCTGATAACCGATAGGAATAAATGGGAAACTTCTGTGTGTGGAGTGATCCGTGACTGTGTAAGTCAGAATTTGCATGGAAAAATCTAGAAGACAAACAGTTATCCGTGCCTAGGTGAGGAGACAGAATGTTTTTGGGAATTTCACTTCCCGCATATAACATTTGAATATCTGAATTTCTAAAAACGAGCCTGGGTTACTTTGGTAGTTGGGGGAAAGAGGGTTTACAAAGGACAAAGATGAGAAGAGGGGCATGAATATTGAGAGTGTTTCCACACTGACCCCCAGGGCGGCTCCTGTGAAGTGATCACAGAAGAGGCTGCAGCGGCTCTGCGGAAGGCAACCAAGTGGGCACAGTCTGGCCTCATCGTCAGTGTTGGGCCACCTGTAGAATCGGTCAACCCCGAGACTGTGAGTGGACTGTCCACAGGTGACAAGAAGAAAACTGCCCAAACCTCCATTTGTCGAGAGAGGAACTCTGAACTCGCCAGGTAACACCTTCTACAAGGTAGACCCTCTCCACACTCTCCTCAGATTTACGTTGTGATGGATTTTTTAAAGGGTTTTAATTCTATATCACCCCCTTGACCTGCTGGAAATGGAGATGGAGGGCTTCAAATACCGTCTGAGGTTGTGATGGATGAGTAAGGAGGTGCGCCTGGCTGAGAGGACAGCCTGTAGACAGAGGATTGTTTTTCTGAGAGAGGCCACTACCAGAGTCACCAGTTACAGTTTTTTTGTTCGTTTGTTTTTTTTGGTGGGGAGGTATTAATGAACTCTTGCTCCCTTGACTTCTTCCACATGATACTTCCCACCATTCCAACTGGACACATAAACTTCTTTCTGGGAGAGGAGAGGACGCATGAGAGTTGTCTCTGGGGAGTTTGTGCCTGGTGTTCTGTGCTCGCGAGCCAGGGGCAGATCCAGTGTCGTGCCTTTCCCCGATCCGGATGGCTTACTCAATCCAGAGTTTGAGGTCCATTGTTTCAGAGGGTTCTTTAGTTACCAGAAAGATTAGGAGAGAGATGGTTTCTTACTAATCATAACTTAGCTTCTCTACCTCTCAATGAAATCTACTTTTTCTTGTTTAAATAGAAAGTGTTTTCATCTGGGGCTAACACTAAAATCCACTTCTTTACATTATTTTTTTTTAAATTTGTATTTATTGATTTTAGAGAGAGGAACAGGGAGAGGAAAAATACATTGATCCACTTATTTATGCATTCATTGACTGATTCTTGTATGATAGGGGAGCAAAAAAAACCCAGATTTATCTTCTGGAGGGCGGTGCCCTTATAGTACAGGCTTCCCCTACTAAGTGAGTGTTCTAGAAACTCATCTGCATCAGTGTACCTGCTGGCATTGTGAGAGGCTGTGTTCGGCATCAGTGAATTTTTTTGAAGACTCTTTGAACATGTTTGCCCATTTCATGATGGGTGATTTACGAGCACCTGCCCACACCACGCTGAGTGTTCGGCAGTTTTCGACCAAAAACAGCATGACCCCTATGCCCTACCTTCCCTATTCACCCGATCTTGCCAGGAGCAACTTTTTTTTTGTTTCCCTGTATGAAAAAAGTCCTCAAAAGGAAACATTTTGTCCGTGTAGAAGAGGTGAAACAAAAAATGGCAGAAGCACTAACTGGCATCAAAGTCAATGAGTTCAAAAACTGTTTTGAGCAGTGGAAAAAATGTCTCGATAGGTGTATTGCATCAGATGGAGAGTACTTTGAAGGTGACTGAAGTTTAAACATGTAAGAATGCACCATTTTTTATAAATAAATTCCGGATTCCTTTGGGATCTCCTGTCATATGTGCCCTAACTGGGTACTGAACCCACACCTTGTTGTATCAGGATGACAATCTAACCAGCTGAGCTTCCTTGTGAGGGCTCCTACGCATTCTTAACCATGGCACTGGGCACTGATAGTTTTCCCTGTTGACACTTGCAGAACTGACCCCGTCCGACCTTTCATCAGTGGGCATGTGGCAAATAGCATGGCCGCGGAAGTGATTGCCTTGCTGCATAGCTTATTAATGGCACCTGAATCAAATGCTGCTCAGATATGGACCACAACAGCAGAAAAGGTGGGTGCGGGTGTTATTGCTTAACTGAGGACGCAAGAAGGAAATTAGGGTTTTGGGGGGGTTTTTTAATTGGTTTTCTGTTTTTTGTTTGTGTGTGTGTGTGTGTGTTTAGAGAGAGAAAGAAACAATTAGTTTGTTGTTTCACTCATTTATGCATTCATTTCTTGCTTCTTGTATGTGACCTGACCAGAGATCAAATCTGCAGCCTTGGTGTATCGGGTCAATGCTCTAACCAACTAAGCTGCCCAGCCAGGGCCACATTAGTATTCTTTTTTTTTTTTTTAATTATTTATTTATTTATTTGCAGAGAGAGGGGAAGGGAGGGAGAAAGTAAGGGAGAGAAACATCAATCAGTTCCCTCTCACATGCCCCTAGCTGGGGACCTGGCCTGCAACCCAGGCATGTGCCCTGAATGGGAATTGAACCCATAGCCTTTCGGTTCACAAGCCAGTACTCAGTCCACTGAGCCACACCAGCCAAGGCTAGGGTTCTTTTTGAATCATGCCCAACAAGGGACGTTTTTAATAAAATGAAATTTCCCAGATTGGCTAGTTTTACTTATTACCTGTTTTTCCTCTGGAATTTCCTTTGATTTACTAGTTTCAACTCTGTTCACATACATTTCTTGTCACTGCCAGTTCTAATCTTGGAGAAGATAAGAGAGAATTCTCAGGGAAAGAATGGCACCCCTTGTTTCTCCTTCTTGCTTGTGTTTGAGTGGTAGCGACATTAGGAAATCATGCAGCCTTGGTTATTGGACTTGTTGAGGGTACTCACTGAGCCCTGTGGAGGCCTCTGTGTGATTTACACTTCCTGAGTGCCGTCAGTAATTCATCATCACACAGGACAGCCCAGTTTATTGAAAGCTGGAGATCCTGTCATCAGTTCCCCTTCCCCATGGTCAGCCTTCAAGTGAACTCTGTCTATTATGTCCTAAAGGTAATTGGGTGTTCAGATGTAGGCAGTGGGCTGGGATGGTTTTCCTTCAGATCAATTCTTGCTTTATTTTAGGGGTTTTAATAACACAGTTTTGATTCTCCCATATCATGAGGTTGTGTGTTCCCAGTTTAGTCCAGTTACCTAAGGCAAATATGGCAGGAATACCAGTGGCCACACCTAGGAGTTATTTCTTCCCTTCCATATCCACAGCCCCTTTAGTGCCTGGGACCCAGTCACTGTTGTGGACACTCATCACCCTTAGCACCAAAACAACCAAAGGTCTAACTCCTCCTACATGGGCTGCGTCTTTTATTTAGGTTCTGTCACGTGCGCTAATGTACATTCCACAATTGGGGAAATATGCAGAAAGCATTCTGGAAAATGGAAGCACTAGTGGCAGAAAACTCGCCAAACTTCAGAGAATTGCCCGTCAGGCTGTCGCTGCACTGTGTGCACTTGGAGGCTTCAAAGAGACGATCAAGATAGGATCTGAGGTTCAGGTAACCAGCCACCGTTTCCCCAAATCATAGCTTTTCCCCATATATAAACATCCATTGATTAATTGACCATCTGTAAGACAAGTATTGTCCACCCAGTTGCCCCAAAATCCTTGGTCCTTCTAGCTAAATCAGGAATCTGAGAATTCTAATTTACACTGTGTTGCAGACTATTTAAATATTAGAACAATACCTTATGTTGTCAACTATAATACTTGGGTCTTGTAGTGTCAATATTGGCCATATTTTGGAATTCAGAGTGTTGAGATTAAATCATACTGTGATCACCTTGACAGAAGGTTTTAGGACCTATTATTTTAGCTCACACTCAGGACTTAGTATCTGTGCTGTAATACACTGTTACTGTAATGCCCGTAATGCCAGCTATGAATTTACTGTTTGCACTTGTCACACTGCTTTCACTATCAGAGCCGGTAGGTGGTGCTGATATGTCTGTGTCTCTAGGTTTTAGGTAGAGGAATATCAGGAAGCATCGGAGTAGTGGCTTCTATCAATGAACAGGAAGGTATAGCTACCGTCAGATTCCCACCCATAGACTGTAGAAAGACTTCGCAAGCATCAGACACACTGACTATTCCATTGTCTAGACTTTGTGTTCCAAGATCAGAGGTACGGTGATTTTTAAATGCATTATAAAATGTCACTGTAAATGGTAACTGTACTATAATGAATAATATGCACAGTGCAGAAGCACAAATACTTGCTTATCTTAAATTTTACTTCCGACGTGTATTTGTATATTGGTGATAATTATTTAATAGCCATATTTGTGTGAAAATTCTTATCTCAATGACAAAATTCCAGTCTTTGGTTAGAAATATTTGATTCTGTTGTATTTTTAATTGTTTTGGTCTAGTTTGTAATTTTTTGTATAGTGATTTTTATTTTTTAACTGATATTTTAAGAATTAACTCCAAATAATAACACCCTCATTTCTTGTAAACTAACTACTTGAATTTAACTTTTTGCCATGCCCTCCCCCCCATCAGGCATTGCCTCTTCATAAACTGTCCATTACTGAGAAGGTAGTGCAGGCAGTCCAGTCCATGTTGCTCCCTCAGGAGGGAAGTCTCTCTATTCATACCTCACTTCCTGCAACAGGAGATGGGTCAGCTCCTGTGATGGCAGTCGTTCGGCTCCTGGCTGAAATAAGAACAAGGTGAGCACCCTCCAGAGACCCCCTGATGTGCCGCGTTGGTGCAGGCCACAGGGGCAGGGATCCCTGGCAGACCCTGTCCTCTGGGCTGGGTGGGTTCACAGCATGAGGTTCATGCCTACCTGTGTGACCGGAACCGTTTTCTTGTGCCATGTTTACTAGTTTTTGTTGCATTTCCCAATTTCTGCAACTTTTGTTGCTGTTGCTTATTTCTGCACTTGGAAATAAAGTTTACCTCTTCACTACAAAAATAAATAATCAAAATGTGATATATCGAATGCATCCAGAGGCTCCACTGATTTGCTTTGGTAAAAGAACTTTGTTCTTTGCCTTTTTAAAATGGTTCAGGCTTAGTGTGTGTCTGGTGCATCGCTGGCCAAATTGATAACAAGAGAGCTGGAGAATGCTCACAGGTGTTGGTGTTGGGAAGAAAAGCAGTCTTTTCTTGAAAATACAATTATTTACCATTAAACAACAGAAAATAGTTTTGCTTTTGATAATGAGACCTCAGAAAGCTCTCATACATATTTTGAATTGGGTGAGAATAAGAAAAATACAGGTGTTCCAAGCGTTTGGATTCCTCTTAGCTCCAGAACACTGATGATGTTGCCCGGGGAGCGTGGTACAGGAAGAGCTTGCAAGAGACAGTGCCGACATCTCACCTGGCACTGTGCGTCTCCTTTAGTGGAGGCGACAGCCACTTGTCCCTCTTCCAGTTGTCCGTGCAGTGTCAGCAGTTACTGTGTGGGAAAAGGGAAGTTGTTTATGTGCTTCTAAACCAGTCCAGCTCAGAAAAAAAGTAAGAGGAAGGGGGAGTTTGAACCTTGTTGTAAATTAGGGGACAAAATTGATTGAAATGTTTTTCACAGTTGACTTTTTAGAGAATGAACATTGATGACTTTGAAATATTGTAAATCTTTTAACATTAAGAGCATGCCTGGTCATGGCCCAGCTTTTAGAAGACAGCTTATTTTGTGAAGAATTCATACAACAGTGCCCAGCAGCTGTTGAAGTTCTTAACCTAGTAGCCCAGGAATGCAGTGCTGGTGAGTACCTGTGATGGAAAGGGTCTTATCTTAGTTTTGTCAGCACATTACAGTTTGATAAGGAAATGTAAACAGTTTTCGTACACACATCCATCAAATAGCTGAGCTCATCAGACAACACTTACACAACTCACTTTCATCCCAGATCAAGAAATGGAAATAAAAAGCTTTTGGTATACACCATGTAGGAAATCAGCATTTTTCAGTTTAACTTTAGGACCATGTCAGAATGTTTTTTTTCCCTCCATTCATATTGATTCGTTGCCTTTATTTCCCGATTAGGACTATCTATGAATGGTCCTTAGGGCTGCAGATACTTTCCGACTATTGTGATTGGCTACATATGAATTCAAAGTCAAGCTTGTTCACTAACATCCGTGTGTGTGTTTCTGAAAAAGCTTAAGTACAACAATAGGGAGACTAATATAATGAACCCTCTTGTTTCCATCACCTGGTGTCAACAGCTATCACTCATAGCCAACCCTGGTTTGTCTCTGTACCCTCGTAATCATTCCTAAGCAAATTTTTAGATAGTATTTTCTCCATAAATATTTTAGTATGTGTGTCTAAAAAAATAAGGACTCTTTAAAAAAAAACAAACCACTATGCCATGATGACATAAAAAATTAACAATAATTCTTTAGTATTATTAAATATCTAGTCAGTGCTCAGCTTTTTAATTCTCTCAAAAAGTCATACTTGTTTTTACATTCATTTATTTAATCAGGATCCAAGTAAAGTTTATACACTGTAATTCATTACTATGTCTTCTAAATATCTTTTAAAATATAAATTTCCCGCAGTGTCTTTTTTTTCCCCCTTCAATTTATTTGTTGAAATGTTTCCCACAGTCTGGATTTTGCCGATTCTATCCCTGTGGTGTCATTTAATATGTCCTTTTGTCTTCAAATTTCTTGTAAATTGATATTTGGCCTGGGTGTTTTTAAGTGAAAATTTATGCTTTGTCCCCAAGGATATAATTGGACTGTATGTGAAATTGTTCACAATTAGATTAGCATTCCTCCAGTGTTCTACTACTAACATTTTCATAAACTGTAAGAAAGAAAAGAATCTTAAACTTCCATAATAGTTTTAGTTTATGCCTTTTTAGTCATTTTTATTCATTTTATTTACAATTCCTGATTTCACCTGCTTTTTGAGTAACTAACCTTGTTTATACCCTCAAATTTTTGTCCTGTTTCACGTGGTAGTGATTTCTGTCGGTTTGTTTTTGCTTTTGAATTTGTTGTCATTCTACATCTGTTTTGTTTCTCAAATCTCCTTCTTCTAATAAGCATATTGCTGTGGAACCAGGCACTGTTGTTAAAACTCAGAGAGACCCTAAGAATGAGAAATAGAACAGAAGAAAAAGTTTGCTAGACTTCTCCAGTGAAATTACTTGCAACTAAATTTTTGCCCATAATTTAGCATTATACTTGCGATAGGTCCTTAGTTACCCACCTCTGCTTTTTAATATTCTTGGTTTAGGTTGCATATAAGACATTTTTGAGTGACTTTAGCAAACATATAACTTGCTAAATTAATCACTTTTCTATAGGACTCTTTCTGAGTGTCCCCTTTTACACATTTTATGAAATAAAGAGGTCTTAATCTGCAGAGTTAACTTTGGTACTTAATGTACAGGCTAGAAATTATAATAATTTAGAGCAATGATCTCAAATGGTTTTAATAATAACCCACATAGCGCTTTTTTTCTACCGGAAAAGAACTCTGTGGTAACAAAGGGTTGGAAAGAAACGTGTGGGAAGTACTTAGTACTTGCTACAAAAGAGATGACTGTAAGTTTATATACATCAGTTTATACTCTAAAATAGTGTTCTATGTTGTGAAATATAAAGGTGTTGACTCCTCAATCATTTACCTGTAAAAAGCAAATAACTCCCCCCACCCCCAGTATCTGGGTTACTTTGCCACATGACAGCTGATTCTCAGAGCCTACAAGGAGCCATAGGCTGTGCTTAGGAGAGGTGGTGTTTAATAAAGAAGAGTCAGGGTGGTGGGTAGAGGAGAAAGTTCTTTGATTTTTATTTTTCATGTGTTAATATTTTTTATTTCATATATGAAAATGTTATAAAATTTATAGGCAGTAATATATTGAGTCTCTAAAATGAAAAAGTTCAGTGAATTCCTTTTATTATTTTACTTCATCAGGAATACATTAAGCAGCAGATTTGGCCATTGTAACGTTAACTAACTCATATTTAAATTTTACAGCTTCTCTGGTCCAAAGAAGAGTATCTAATTCCATTTGATCTAGGAAGATAGCACTACAGAGCTTTTTCCCATGAAGAAATATTCCTGAGAAATTAACTTGATCCCTTGGTTGAAATAACAAAGAAAACAGATTTTGAAATTGAAGAAAAGGCTTGTAGAAACCAAAAAGAGTTCTCAATTTTACTTTGTACACTTACAGAGGCCAGACTCTTCCAGGTTCAGCTTTTTTCTGTTCTCTTTACTTCCTAAATAAACACATTCCCCGAGCCAGAGATTTTTCTCAAACTTTGAAAGTTCATTAAGAATCCTGGGAAGCTATTTAAAATGCTGCCCCAAGCTCTACCCAAAAGTCACAATTGTAAGTTGCAGGTGGCCCCAGACAGTTGTCACTCAAGTGTCACTTGAAGGAACAGTGCCCTGATCCCCTTCTGTATATGAGGCCCGGCCTGGCAGCTGTTCCTCTTAGAAGGATCCCCAGCTCCCGAACACACCAATGTTAAAACCATAGTCGCGACCGACTCCGGAATCAGTCTCCTCTCTGACTTCCCTGCTTTAGGTGACACTCAGACTGTCGTTGACATGCAGATACTAAGATGAATGTGATGCTTCCCTCCTGTCCTTACACACCAAACAGTAGCCACATCCGATTGTTCCTTTGAAATGCTTCTGAAATATATCCCTTTCCGCCCATGTCCACCACCAGCTCCTTAAGTCAGGCGCCTTTTCTCTCTTGTCTAGGCATCTACCTTATTCTCCAGGCTTTTCCTTCTTGCACCTTGCCTTTTCACATCGTCATCAGGTACCTTCCTGGAGCCCTGGAAGTGGGGGTTGTCAGGGGCGTGGAGCTGTCCCCAAGGGGCTGTCTTTTCCAAGTGCAGTTACTACTGTGAAGTTGCCGTTTTGGGGTTAGAATGACCTTACAACCAGTTCTGGTGGTTATTTGTTACTTTGAGCAGAGTACAGTTTATCATTTATTTCTTGAATTTCAAGTACAGGAGCTTTCTCTTCTCACCCTGGCGTCTGTCAGCTCTCCTCTTACATTAAGTCTCTCTTGCGGAAGACATGCCTCAGCGCTGCCCGGCTAGTCCCTGCTCCCCTGCTCCTCCCTAAGAAGTACCGCTCCTTTCTTATTTGGTATGATTCCACCTGTTGCATTGAAACGTCTCTGTGACACTTGTGACTGGTTGATTATAAGGACATTGTTGCAAATAGTGTTCATTGTATCATCCAGTTTAAGGTCTCTCAGAGTAATTTTTAAGTCACTTTAATTAAAATTATTGCAAAGTGCTTATCAAAAATAGCTGGGCTCTTTGTTGACTAGTTTATGTACATGTAGTAGACTCCATGAATCTTGTAACTGAATAGTTTCCCTCTTTGATTTGTCCATTGGGGAACTCAGATGGACTGTGCCCTCTGGGTGTAAATGAAGGACACTGGGCGCACACCTTCCTCATGGCCTGCCCTCCCTCCTGCCTCCACTTTGACTCTCTTGTTGTGTCTTTGTCTCAACTTTCTTGTCACCTTCTAATCCATATCCTTGGCTTGTATTAGCTATGGTATAAGTTCATAAATCTTTTCCTCTATTATCCAAAACAACTCTGTGTTTTACCTTCATTGGACCACATTTTATTCCTCCTAAGATACCTTTTTCTAAAATTGAGGTATAATTCACATATCATGCAATTTAGCACTTTAAAGTGTTCAATTCAGTGTGTTTTACTATATTCACAGAGGTGTGCAGCCATAGCTACTATCTAATTCCAGCCCATTTCTAGCCCCTCCCCTGCTAAAAAAAACTTTGTACCCATTAGGCAGTCACTCCTCATTATACCCCTTCCCCAAGTCACGTGGCAACCACCAGTCTACTTTCTGTCTCTCTGTATTTGCCCGTTCTGGGCATTTGACGTGAATAGAGTCATACGGTATGGGCCTTTGATGTCTGGTTCCTTTCACTTAGCATCATGTTTTTAAGGTTCACTTATGTTGTAGCTGGTGTTAGTGGTGGTTCATTATTTTTTATGGCTGAATAGCATTCCACTGTCTAGATAGACCACATTTTATTTATCCATTGATCAGTTTATGAACACTTGTGTTCCTGCTTCTGGGCTGTTATGAATAATGCTGCAATAAACATTCCCATAGACGTTTTTACGTGGACATATGTTTTCAACTCTGGCGGGTATATATAGGAGTGGAATTGTTGGGTCTCAGAGTAAGTCTGTGTTTAGTTTTTGAGAAACTGTTTTCCAAAGTGGCTACACCATTTCACAGTCCCTCCAGCAATGTATGAAGGTCCCAGTTACTCCACACCCTAGCCCACGCTGGCGTTGTCCTTCTCTTTTATTATAGCCGTCCTAGTGAGCATGAAGTGGCGTCTCCCTTTGGTTTTGATTTACATCTTACTCATGACTAGTGATGTTGAGCATCTTTTCATGTGCTTATTGGCCATTTGTGTATCTTCTCTGGAGAAATATCTGTTCAAACCCCTTGCCTGTTTTTAATTGTGTAGTCTTTTTATCGTTGAGTTATAAAAATTCTTTATATATTCTAGATATACTAGTCCCTGATCAGATACAATTTAATAATGTTTTCTTCCATTCTATGGGTTATCTTTTCATTTTCTCAAAAGGGCACATTTGTGTCTCTTGAAACACGAAAATTTCTCATTTTGATGAAATCCAGTTTATCTAATATTCTTTCATTATTTGTGCTTTTGGTGTCATATCTAAGAAACCATTGCCTAATCTAAAGTGATGAAGATTTACACCTATATTTTCTCCTCAGAGTTTTATAGTTTCACAACAATAGGTTTCTTTGGGGTTTTTTTAGGCCTTTGGCCCGTTTTGAATAAGTTTTCATGTGACATATGAGGTGCTCCGGAGACACCTGACCATTGCCTAGTCAACATTCTTGTCACAGTGCCAAGCCACCCAGAACCCCATCTCTTTTCTGCTTAGTGAAATCCTGTATTTTCTGAGGCCTAATTTAATGTTATCTTCATCAAACCTTCTAGATCCTGGAATGAAGTGATCACTCACTCATGTGTGCCTGTGTTCATGCCTTATATAATGACGTGCTACGGCCTTGCACTGTGTTCTTTATTGTATATACGAACACACGCACATGTCTTAGCTCTATTATATAAGAATAATAGCCTTTATTTGTTAGACGATAATAACAGCTTTTATTTGAGTGTTTGCTCTGTGCTAAGGACTTGGCTAAAGCTTCTCTTCAGTTATTTTATCTCATCTTCACTACCACCCGATGAGGCACAGGCAATTGTCATTCCCCCCCGTACTGGCAGTGAGATGGCAGCCATTGAGAAACAGAGGCAGATTCTGAATCCAGACAGCCCGGCTCCAGAGCCCATGCTCTTGACCACATTGCTCTGTGTAGTAGATGAAGAAGCCTCGGGGTCTTTGCTCTTTTGTAAGAATTTGAATAATCTCTGCAAGCATTTTTTGCTTTGACCCTACTTCACCGGAGCCCTGTTTTCACATATTGGGTGTGTCCCCTGCAGGAGAGCGACTGGCAGTTGTGGAGGTGCAGTGTGAACGGCTGAGGATGCTCTACCGGGACTGTGCTCGGCCCCCGCCACCGCCACTGCAGGCCGACCGGAGACAGGTGAGCCCTGTGCAGCCACATGCCCCCTGCCCGATGCGGCACGCTGCACTGACGAACGGCAGCTAGCACATCAGTGGTGTTTAGAATGAGCGTTTGCAAAGCTATTTGGAGGTGATATTGCAGTGACATGCAAGGGAGCAGAACTCATTAATTTATAAATTTCTATGTTATCAGTAACAGAAAAAGGAAACTTTTTCAAAATTCTAGGTCTGTAGTCCATCTCATAACAAAAAGAATGTGTAGAGAGAATGAGAGAGCAATTAAAAAGCGAAAGTGGTATAATGTTACCAGCTGGTATGTCTGCAGCTGTGCCCAGCAGCACTGAACGTAATAGCCAAAGAGTGGAAACAACCCAATCGTCCGCCAGCTAATGAGTGAATGCATGGAATGGGATGCCTGTGATTCCACTGGCATGGGATGTCCGGGACAGGCAAATCCACAGGCACAGGCGGCAGATTATTGGTTGCCAGGAGCTGGGGGGACAGAGGGATGGGGGGTGGCTGCTAATGGGCAAGGGTTTTTTTAAGGAGGACAAAAATGTTCTAAAATTAGATCTTGGTGATATTTGCACAACTCTCAATGTCCTAAAAGCCATTTAATTATACACTTGAAATGGGTAAATTACATTTCTAAAAAATTAGTGCATCTAAGTAAGAAAGTACAAAAATTACAATATTCTTACAGTTTTTCCATAGATTTGAAATTATTTCAAAATACAAAGTTAAAAATATACACGTATATAAAAAGAAATGTCACCTGAAATCACAGCATCCTCAGTTACCTATAATTTTTTTTAACAAAACAGGGTTGGCGTCTGTGGTCCATACTGTCTTATGTCTAGCTTTTCCCCCTATGTAGATGAGCCCTTTTCCAGATCAACCAATAAAAGCTTAATAGCCCAGCATGTACTTGTGCCTCAGTTTACTCACTCAGGCTTTTATTGTTGCAAATCCACATTGTCTCCACTTTTCACCCCGACAGTGACCTGAACATACTTGGAGCTCATCTTCACATGCATCTTTCAGTTCTTTATTTTTAAAAAAAAATTTTTTTTTAAATTTATTTTTAGAGACAGGGTAAGAGAGGGAGAGAAACATCGATTTGTTGCCTCCCACACTCGCCCCAACCCAGGACCTGGCCTGCAATCCAGGCATGTGCTCTGCCTGGGGATCAAACCAGCGACCTTTAGCTTTGCAGGATGATGCTCAGCCAACTGAGCCACACCAGTCAGGGCTTTCAGCTCTTTCTTTAGGATGAAAGTGAAATGGAGGGTTTTTTTAAAATATGCTTTTATCTAATAGAGAAGCTTGAAATTTTATGATTAGATTTATTAAAAACTATGAAAGTGGAAAAAATGAGGCCATTAACCTAACAAAGAAAAAAGGGAGTATATTACCATATTACTCCTTTTTTGCTTTGAGCTGAATGTTAAGTCAGTGTAACATAAATTCTGATTACTGATTGAACTAAAGCACGTCCTCTAACTGCACGGGGAGTATGAGGGGTGAGGACCTGTGTGTGTACATGTGCGTTACGAAGAAGTAGGTGGCTGGGAGTTAAAACCTCTTTGTCATAATAGGGGATAAACGATGTCTTAACAGGATATTCAAAATGTCATTATAAGCATAGAAGGACAAATATAGAGGTTAAGTATCAGAATTAAGAGTTAAAAGAGTTAATTGGGATTGTTTCTAGAGAGCAAGGTTGGGCATGGGGAAGGAGACTGCCTTTTTTTTTTTTTTTAATTAAGAAAAGTTTCGGGGGCAAAAAAGATATGCTATTACATGAAAATTATTTTTCTTCTTTGAGAGAGTAAAGGGATATGTGTTTGCAGTTCTGTTGAATGAGAGTTTTTCCCCAATGCAGCCAAAAGAGATAACTTGGAGCCCTTCGAGAGTGTTCCCGCCTGTTCGAGCCTGCATGTTCTCCTCGCACCTTACTTCCGTCGCCTTCCTGGCTGACCCCAGCGCCGGGGGCGGTCTGCCCCGGGGCACCTTTATCTATGCCACCTCACCACTGCCGGTTCAGGTGAGAAATCACAGGCCGCGCTGGCTTTGCCTCTTTCCTTCAAATTCGAAAGAAAAAGCAAGCTCAAGGGCCCAAGTTGAGCCCTCTGATTGTCTGCCCATTCCTGGTGTTTCTTCAGGCCCCATCTTTTTACTGGGAAATTGAAATTGTTTCCTATGGAGATACTGATGACGACACTGGACCAATAGTTTCCTTTGGCTTTGCTACAGAAGCAGAGAAACGAGATGGGGCTTGGACTAATCCAGTGGGCACTTGTCTTTTCCATAAGTAAGTGGCTACTATCACTGTTACTTAAAAAAGAAAAAGTGGGTTGGGTGCTTTAATACTAAAGTACTATCATTATAACCTCTACCCTCCAAAATGTGTAAAATACTAGTTGGAAACCTGTTCAGCTTTAGGAAAAGAAAACAGCAATTTCTCTACTAATCACTCATATGCCACTGAACCCTCTCTGCCTGCTCACTCTCTCACCTGCCTCCGTGTCAGTGGTTAGCCTTGTCTTTGACTCCCCTGTTTTTCCTGTAGCAATGGCCGGGCTGTGCACTACAATGGCTCCAGTTTATTGCAGTGGAAGAGCGTTCGCTTAGATGTGACTCTCTCTCCTGGTGAGTGCTTGGGGAGTTTTTTTTTTTTACCTCTGTATTTCTGTTGTTCCCAGGTTTTGTTCTAAGTAGGTTAAAATTAAATAAACTTAGCAACTGGAAACAGGCAATTTGCCTTTTTTTTCTTTTTCTTTCTTTTCTTTTTAAGAGAGGGGAAAGGAGGGAGAAAGAGAGGCTTCCACATGAGAGAGAAACATCAACTGGTTGGTTACCTCTTGTACATGCCCCAACTGGGGACTGAACCCACAACCCGGGCATGTGCCCTAACTGGGGATCGAGCCAGCAGACTTTAGCTTTGTGAGATGATGCCCAACCAACTGAACCACACCAGTAAGGGCCAGCCATATTTGTTTTAGTGAAAACCAAATACTTGTCATTGTAGTTCCCTTGCTTACACCAAGCCTGTCATTTGATGAGGCCGTTATCATTTAGAGCCTCCGTTTGGCGACTTAGGAGTCACATACACTTTCATTCCTCCACATTAGAAAATTCTGAGATTTTGCTTCTCTCTGGAGTTGGGTCTTTTATCAGCTCTTTATTGATAAGCAGATAAATAGCTTCAAAAAAGGGAACTCTCCCACTAGCCACGAGACACTCGTGAAATGCATTCTACGTGAAACGTAGTCACGTGCTGCGGGCTTTGCCTGGATGTCCGGTCCGGCTTCAGCAAGTGTTCTGCCCAGATGTTCCAGTCACATAGATAATCAGTTCAATTTAAAAACAATCTTTTTCCCCTTCCTTTTTGGCCTCCATGTAAATAACTTGATCTGTGTAATAGATGAATTTGGATCAGTGCTACCTGCTTCAGCGGTAGCAAAATACAGGCGTTCCCCTCCTAACTTTAGAAGCAGCCAAATATGTTGGCTACTTATTTTCAGACAGTACATCTTAGCATCATTCCTGATAAAACTGAAACTGTTACATGTAGTAGATGATCTGGATGCTTAGGGAGTACCAAGTCATTCCATCCAATAGATGCTCTCGAGTAGCTGTCTAGGGTGTCATTTTGCCATCACTTTTCCTCAAGGCAACTGCTTATTAAATTGCACTTTTGGGGGGTGGAGTGGGTACCGTTTTCACTTATGGTTAACTTATGACTGGGAAGTAATTTCCTGGCTGTTATTTCTCTTACTTTATGGAGTAGAACTGTGACATCACAGCTAAGCACCTGCTGAAGTGCTTGAAGCACAAAGGGGTGGGGATAGAAGGGGAACCATAGTCAGAGTTTTTTGTCATTTGTTACTGTCATTTGTTTTGTCTGATCACATTTTGGTTCACAAAATGTGATTTTTTGGATCACAAAAAAATTTTGGACTGGACCTCAGGCACACATGCTACCCTCTTCTTAGGGAATGTGTTTTTGTGGGAGTCGGGTACTCACGTGATTTTTACAACATAATCTCAACCTCTGCTGATGCCTCCAGGGTCTGTTCATGAGCAGGTACTCACTGAGCATCTCCCATGTGCTGAGCACTCTACTCCCCTCAGGGGCGCCATGGCGAGCTGTGACATCCCCAGCCACGGGGCAACCAGGCCCAGTGGCATCTAAGACATATCAGACCCTGTGATGAAAAACAGAATCATAGGACTTTAAGCACTTATTGGAGAGTTTACAACAATAGATGAATTATAAAGCTGCATGGCTAGCAGTTTCTCTGGAGCAACCAACATCAGAGTGCTGGTGTAGTAGACACGCTCCTCTTGGGTCCCTAAGCTCTGTCCCAGTATCCAGTAGCCTCATGAGAAAGCGGCAGGGCTCCTATTATCTTAGCTTCCTGAAAAAACACCTTAAGTACATGTAAGTAAGGGGATATAATGTGTTTTAATGGTATCCCTTTAGGTTACATTGTGGGTCAAGGTTTAACTTATATTTTTAAGAACATTTCTAAGTCTTCTCCAAATTTATTGGGAAAATAATTACCTTTTTACCTTATGCTATTAGTAATCTTCCATGTGTCAAAGAAAAAAAACTTATAGTCCTCTATTTAAAAAATCATACCCAGCCCTGGCTGTTGTGGCTCAGTGGATTGAGCACCAGCCTACAAACCAGAAGGTTGTCAGTTCAATTCCTAGTCAGGGCACATGCCTGAGTTGCGGGCCAGGTATACAGTTGGGAGCATGTAGGAGACAACCAATCAATGTTTTCCTTTCTTTCTCCTTCCCTTCCCCTCTCCCTAAAAGTACATAAATAAAAATCTTTAAAAAATGTATCATACCCAGTGTTTTCCCTTTTTGTCTTGGCTGCTAGGGCAGTAAAGGCTAAATTTAATGCATAATTATGATAACTAACTTAACTCAGACATTAGGCGTTTTTCTTTTTCTGAACATTTTCTTTTTAAAATTATTTCCTTCCAGTATAACTTTATGTTTGTTTAAATTGTGTCCTGTCTTTCTCACATGTAATCAGTGGCACAAATAAATAAAAACAAAGATAATCAAAATATGTGGCCTCATCACACTAGTTGCAATTTGGAAGTTTATTTAATAGAAAAAGGGAAAAATAGCGCATTTCCTTCCCGTCTTCTGCCATAGGTGACGTGGCAGGAATTGGCTGGGAGAGAACCGAGGGGACTCCTCCTCCTCCAGGGCAGCCAGCCAAGGGCCGGGTGTACTTCACATACTGCGGCCAGCGCCTCACGCCATATCTGGAGGATGTTTCTGGTGGGATGTGGCCTGTGGTTCACATTCAGAAAAAGGTAGGTTTTCTTATTGGGTGGAAAACAAATTCTCCTTAGTAATTTGGGTGATGCTCAGCCACATAGGAAGGGGGGAAATCTATTCATACTTTACTGAGTCCACCGATTCAGTGTAGCCTCATCCAGAAACTCCCTCACAGACGTCCAGACATAATGCCTAATCTGGCACCCCATGGCTAGCCAGACAAGCTGACACATAGAACTAATCATCACAGTGTGTTTGAAAATCATGGACTTTATGAAAGCAAGTACCAAGCACATCTTATTGTGTCCTCATTACCCTGAGGAAGTGATATTGGAACCAGGTCTGGAATATTTACTAGTCTTAACTAGGCCAGACTGGCAGAAAGTATGTTCCAGGTGAAGGGAACAGCATATTCAGTGGCACCACGTAGAAAGGAACAGTGTTGGAAACACAAAGGGTTATGTGCTGTCCCACTGCTGGGGCTGTTCTTACAGTTTAACTTTTAGTGAAGGTTACCTCAGGGTGTTAAAATGAATAAATAAGCCTAAGTCCTTTCAAATCCTTTATCTGTGCTCCCTTCCAGAACACCAAGACTCGAGCTAACTTTGGCTCCCGCCCGTTCGCGTATGCTGAAGGGCAGGCCCACCGCAATGCTGCAGACCTGTGCACTGACCTGGCGGAGGAAATCAGCGCTAACTTTGAGGCCCTACCCTTCGCCATGGCATCTGACAGTGACAACGATGCTGGCACCAGTATTGCGTCAGACCCGGGTACCCACGGGCCACCATGCCGGATTGCAGCCGTGGCCACCGCTCAGCAACGTAAGCCACCTCCTCCCAGGTCCCCGCTGCATCCTGGGAACGTGAATGCTCTTAGTTCCAGAGGCCCATTTAGCTTGGGCTCGCAGGGTGCTCTTGGGGAGCAGGTGAACTGGCTGGTGAAGGGAAATGGGGAGCAGAAGGAAGCCTGGCAGACTGGAAAGCATGTCCCCTACATGAGGGGAGCCTGCCACCACCCAGGGCCATGTGGAATGTGGCCACATGAAAGTGCAAGCCTGAAAGATTTTGAGAGAGAAAAATCCTAGTATTTTATATGAAATCTCATTGTAAAATGTTAATCACTCCTTTGAATTGTTTTAAAATTGAGGTCATCCAAGAATAATAAAATGCTAATTGTGGAATCTGGGTGGTGGGTATATAGGTGTGCACTAAAAAGGCTTCTATTATTTGAAAAATTTCACAATCAAAATGAATAAAACAGCTTTCCAAACCAAAGATGTCTGCAAGGCACACTGGGCTCTTGGGATACTGGTTTGCAAACTGTCTTCAGTATCTGTTTAATTCTTATGATGAAGAACTTTCCAGATTCTTCTCTAAGTTTAATTACAGCCATAAAACCGATTGTAGGATTCAGGGTAATTATAAATAATTAGCTATTCCTTGGTTCTGCACTTGAAAACCCCTCCAAGGATTGGGAGTCTTTCTGTCATGTCAATTAAGAGAATCAGGCTTGTCCAAGGTGAGAAGTTCATGATGTTTCCACCCTGCTCTTGCTTGGAACTATCATTTTGCTTTGTTACAGAATATGACAGTGACACTTCCTGTCACTACAAAGTAGAGCTCAGCTATGAGAATTTCATCACCTCTGGCCCAGACCCCCACCCACCTCCCATTGCAGACGATGAAAGTGATGACGATGACGATGATGACATCCCACAGGTAAGAGACCCACAGCATCTGCTTAGCTCCCTGGTGCCCAGGACAAGCCACGAGGAATAATTTTGACCTGAGTGTGCAAGGCTGGAATTATTCCACTTTGAATAATGACACTGGGTTTCAACAGTGACTCTGAAATATTTGTTTTTCTAAACTACACATCAGTAGCAATGCCTGTCGGGCCCTTTTGCCCAATATGATCCAGGTGTTGGAGAAATGAAGTACTTTTATAGTAATTCAGCAGTAAAGTTGGCTTTAGAGGGAAGGAATAGACCGCCCCAGTCTAGTGTTGCCTCCCTGGCAGCTGAGGTATATTTAGTGTGGTCCTCACGGTTTGTTTGTGTTAGTGGCATGCGAGGGGACAAGACCTCAGGTGAGAGCTGGTAGTTAGGGCAGGATTGATGGTTGCACAAGGTGTTCCTCTTTCTGATCATGAGTTTGCCTTCTTCCAGGAGGACCACTACGCCCTGCTGGTGAAAGCGTGGGAGACCAAGGTTTTTCCTACTATCCGGAGACGCTTCCGCAATGAAGCAGAGCGGAAATCGGGCCTGGACCAGATAAAGGGTGCTTTACAACTAGGTCTGGTGCTTTGTGTTTTCCTAAGGAGCTTACCTCATGATTCGAAGAGATATGTTTAGGGGACTCTCAGTATGTAACTCAGGAAAGAGGGGCTCATCTACATTTGGGCTAGACCTCACAGTGTCTTCTCCCTGTGGCTTTACTGAACTGCGTGGTCTTGGCTTTCATTGCCAGGTTTTTCTCTCCTTGTCAATGTAACTCAGTGTTTTTCGGTCGATGGGCTACTAAAGTGAACTGGCATGGTTATACGAGGAAGCCGGGTGGCCTGCTGGTTAATAGCTTGGGCTCTGAAGTGGAAATGGTGCTGTTTAGCCGACATGGGACCTTGGGAAGGTTACTTAACCTCCCTGGACTTTCCTTACCTTTAAAATGGAGTCAGTAATGGTAACCACCTCACATGTACATGAGAAAGAAATAAGTTAATGCAGATAAAACTCCTAAAGACAGAGCCTGGCACATAGCAAGTATTCTGTTAATGCAGTTCTCAATGTCACCGTGATTAATGATGGTGAGATTTTTTTCTCCCACTGGCTACAGTTTGATGCAAAGAATGATGCAGAGTTTGACCCTAGACAGTGGATTGTTACTGAATCTTAAGTGCAGGTGGCTGGTTTCTGTGTTAAGGCTTTTCCTCACTTTGTGAAACACATGCTTTCTGAGATGCAGAATGCCTTTCCCCAACAGGCGCAGCTGCCCTTCCAGCGGAGCATTGGTTTGGTTTTCTGTCATCATGGTGGCAGCCAGAGATGGTGTAAAAAGTTTAGTTTTTGTCCTCACGTTAGCAGTCTTTCTCCTCTTTTAACTTCTGTCCTGAGACTAGGACCAAATAAAAAGAAAAGCCACCAAAAGACTTTTATTTCTCTTGGCCAGCTTCTGTGCTGATTTCCAGGGATCGATGAGTAGCGCCTCTTTCTCACTGGTGCCAGGACCAATCAGAGACAGAGAGAACGTGAGAGAGACAGAGAGGGAGGGGGACGGAGGGGGAGAGAGAATGTGCGTGTGTGTTTTCCATGCTTTCTATCCCCAAAGCTTAGACCTGTGACAGTGGAATGACCTTGTTTATACTTAACCTGTGGGAATATTCATACATCCTGTGACACAGTGCGAATGCTCCCTGCTCTTATCGGAGCCCTGTCTCAGCTGCAGGTCCAGATTCCAGGGCAGATCATTCATATTCTCCTCTTCTCTCTTAAGAGTTTCAGGCAGAGGGAGCAACGTTAGAAAGATTCATGGATGGGAATGAACATGGGAGAGGGAGGGATCAGCGACAAGGCTCAGCCAGCCCATGGAACTGAAGAGGACAAGGCGAGGGAGGAGCCGCAGGAAATGCGCTGAGAGGGAGCAGGGAGCAGCCTCCGCCTTGGCAGGGATTTCGGATTTTATTCTGAGTAAAATGGGAAGCCGTTGGGGCTTTTAAGGAAAGAAGCAATATAATCTGATATAAGTAGGTCCTACAGATAAAAAGATAACTTGTTATTCTTCCTTCATTCTCAGCATCTGAAAGATGTACCCTTTTCATGTTGCGTTAGACCACAGGACAGATCTGGTCCTGTGTTCAGATGACTTTCACGAAATAAATACAGTGCCAGATCCCTTGCTGGTCATCCGTTTTCCAAGCAAGGAGGCCTCAATTTGGCTGCGTTTTTATGGTCATTGATTTATTCACTTCCTTGTCCATGCACCCAACGTGTGCCTCCCAGTGCCAGGCCCAGCTCTAGCGGATAAGGCGTCTCCTGTGAACAAGACGGAGGTGCTCCCTTCTCTCAGAGCTTGTGTCCTACTGGGCAAGGAGTAATGAAACAACAGACAGCGCTGTCGTAAGGGCGGGGCCTGAAACCAGAGCATAGGTGCCAAGGGCAGCCCGATCCAGCGGGGCTCCTCTACCAACACCGTGTTTAAGCTGAGACCTCGAGCTAATTTGGCAACCACAGGGTTAATTTTAGAGAAATGAAGCACTGTTTGTTCTGGAAGCCTGGTGCTTCTTACTGCTTGGGGAAAGCAAAGGGCTGGGGGACGGGGGACAGGACGACTTTACAGTATGTGTATGGAAAGCTCTTATATGTTACCATTGGCTGCTGTGCCTTTATTTCCACATGGGTTCTACTTAAATTAGGGTTTCTCATTTCTTTTACCACTTGTTCCCGGAGCCACCCTGAATGTCTGTGCCTTCTCCGCTGCTCTCAGTTCAGAGGAGGGAAAGTAGACAGCACTGCAGAAAGTGGGATTATCCAAAGGCGGCTGCAGGACCTGGGCCAGACCAGTGACTCCTGGGCTCGTGACTCACCCAGAAGCGCCTACGGCCCCTGACACACATCTTTCCCGGGCGTTCTCTTGGGATCCCTCTGTGTGACCATGGCCAGTCAGCTGAACTATATTACTTTACATGTAAAACATTGACCTTCCGAACACAATATCCTTCAATACAGCGGTGACAAAAGCCAGAGGAGGATAGGGAGGTGACCTGTGGTGCCCAGACGCCCACCCCCATGAGGATGAGCCACGGAAGGTTAATGAAATCACCTCTGGGCTGCTCTTGTTTGATCTGGCACTGTCGCTGGGCACCGGCTTCCTGCTGAGCAGACAGCGGAGTATTTTTTTCTCCTCCTCTCTAGTCCTTTGGAAAATGGGGCAAAGGTTATTTTTCTGTAATCTACTATTAGACCCCATTTCTTGTTTATTCTGTCTGACCCTTCTTTCTCTAAGTATCCTTCTCTAATTTCAGCCCCCTTCTAAACTGCTCGGAAAACCGCTGTACCTTTTCATTACAGCAAATAAGGGACCACAAACAAAGGGATGGTAGACGCATGTGAGATCGCCTTGTTTAAAAGCAGATACTGCCAGTTCCCGCTCTTTCACCCCCAACCTCCGGAGCAGAGCAGCATGGAGCCCAGGCGGCCACAGCAAAGGGAGGCGTCGTGCCCCACCTCTCTGCCCTCCCCACAGTGCAGCTGTCCTCAGGGCTTTGGACCTTGGTTACTTGGTTTATTAAATAATAGTGGCTGTTGCTATTGAACGTAATGATGCGTCCTCCCCCCGGGAAGGGAGAACAGAGCAGGTTTCAGTACTGGACAGAAGCTACGGAGCTCTCTGCCTCTCTTCACCAAGCAACATGTGTTTATTGCAGTAAAAATCAAACTCAGTACAAAAATGTATAAGAGAGGGGAAAAAATAAATGTTACCCTCATTTTCTTCTTACTCTTCATTTGTCCTACAGTTTGTTCTTTTGACTTTAACTAAAATGAAATGACTGCATAATAATGTATCGTTTCTAACCATTCCCTGCTGATGACTATCCTATATTTGTCAGCGACGCTGTACAGAGTGCTCTCTGCGCACTCAGGCTTGTCTTTCCTTGGGAGAGACTGGGGAGATTGCTAGAAGTAAGGCACTGAGTACTTTACACTTGGTAGACACTGCATAACTACCTTCCCCAAAAGGCCACGTATTCCCACCCACAGTGTTCGAAAGATTCTCTCACCTCTTCGTTCTAGGTTACAAGTCAGTATGGTGGTTGACCTGCAGATTGTGTGCTCTTTGGAGAGTGACTGGTGCTGTTTTGTTTTCCAGGCATGGTGGATATTGCCCGACAGACAGTTGAATTCCTTTATGAGGAGAACGGTGGCATCCCAAGAGACCTTTACCTCCCCACCATTGAAGACATCAAAGACGAAGCAAACAAGTTCACAATCGATAAAGTTCGAAAAGGTTTACTTTCCTCCTTAACGTCTCCTATGAAACGTCCCGTGAAATGATGAGCTGAGTTTTCCTAAGCATGAGCTTGAGCCAAGCAGCCACTGGCTCTCCTGGGGCAACTCTTCTTACTCTGAGTGACGTGACCTCTTCCCAGCTTTCCTGTGCGAGTCCCCAGAGCTTCCTGGTGGGCACAACAGACACTTCTCTGGCCTCTGGTGGCCCCCTGCACACCCCCAGGGCTCACCAGCAGGCACGGCACGAGCCAGGGCAGTGGTACAGAGAGAGAAGCGGGGCGGGTGGAGGGTCCCCGGCAGGCCTCTCCGGCTTGGTCTTGGTGGCTGAGCTAATAAGCCAGGGCTGTGCAGTTGTGCTGTGCTTTTTAAAATTTTTGTAGGATGAGTGTATTCTTTTGATTAAAAATCTATCACACGTTTTGAGGAAATGAAAATACAGAAAAGCACAAAAAAGAAAATTTAAAAACATTCATTACCTTCACAAAAATATCCAAATGCCATGGGCAGGAATATATATTTACTTTTCTTTTTCTTCATTTCTTTTTATTTGAGATCTAATTCACACACCATAATGTCTGCCCGTTGAAAGCACACAATTCAGCAGTTTACTGCCACCACAAAGCTGCACGGTCACCGGGCCGTTGCCTCTGACCCAAGAGCGTTTTCATCTCCCAGAAACAAATCTGCACCCTTACCATCCCCTGTCGCTCGCTCCTTTCGGCCTCTGGCCTCTATTAATCTAGTTTCTGCCTCTGTAGGTTTCCCATTCTGGACAGTTTATATAAATGAAATCATACAGCATGTGGTCTTTTGGGCCTGGCATCTCACAGAGTTTAATTGTTCAAGTTCCATCCATGTTGTAGTACATGTTGGCTCTCCATTCCTTTCTATGGCCAAATAATGTTTTATTGTATGGCTCATACCCCATTTTGTTTCTCCTTTCATCAATCAATGGGCACTCGGGCCGTTCCTACCTCTTGGCTAGTAGGATAATGCTGCCGTGGACATTGTATGCAAGCTTTTACGGGGACATGCGTTTTCGTTTCCGTATATAGGTGTGGAGTTGCTGGGTCATAGGGTGGCTTTCTGTTTGCATCCCCACTTGCAGCACGTGAGGGTCCTAACTCCTCCATGCCCTTGCCACACTTACTATTGTCCATCTTTTTGACCGTAGCCGCCCCAGGGGGTGTAAAGCGGCACCTCATTGTGGCTTTGACTTGCATTTCCCTAATGACTAATGATGTGGAATATCTTCTCCTGTGTATCTTTTCATTTCTTTTTCAAGAAATGTTTATTTAAATCCTTTGCCCATTTTTAATTGGCCTCTTTGTCTTGTTGAATTTTGAAAGTTCTTATAACATTTTGTTACATTACCTTCCAAACTAAGCTGTGATCCTTTCCGGTTATAACTAAACTGAGGGTATTGCTAAGTGCTGTAGAGATATTTTAGGCTCTAACATAAAGGGTCCCAAGATGATGGTGGTACTTGCTCCTGAAAAAGCTTCCCTGTCTACTCTCCTCAGGTCTCACGGTAGTAACCCGCTCTCCGGACAGCAATAATGTAGCCAGCAGTACCGTTGGAACTGCTCTGCCAAAATTCGCCATCCGAGGGATGCTGAAAACCTTTGGGCTTCATGGAGTCGTCTTAGATGTGGATTCAGTGAGTGCACAGCCTTTTCCATACACTGAGACTTCCATGTCCAGAGTCTAAGTACCTTAAAAAGTGATTATACAGATGGAGAACTCTTCACATTAGGGGTGAGGAAGCCAGGCCAAGCGCTGCCATGCCAGAGGGCTTTCCTGAGATGAACCCAGACCAGGACTGATGGGCCATAAACTCTTCATTCTCTGAGCGCTCAGCTCCTTCATACCTGTGCCTGCCACTCTTTTCCGGCAGTCATGTTCGAACTGTCCCTGCATTCTGTCTACCCAAGTTCCAAGGGAAAGTTCTCCCACTGTCCTTATGAATGGATAATCTGTCATTGTCATGATTGTTTCAGACACAAATCAAAGAAACAGTTTTGTGATTTCAATCACATCATCTCACTGGGTTTCTCAGACTCACCTTCCCTGTATATAAAATAGATGTAGATTGTCGTTTTCTTCTCCATTTGGAGGGCTCTCTCGGGGCTCAGCCTGGATTTGGGGCGGGGGGAAGGACCGGAAGAGAGTGCGTGGGGGCAAAGCTGAAGCTTTCTTTTGAAAATGAGGTCCTGTTTGAGAGCCACGCCTGCCTGATCCTGCGGCGGCATGCCTGGGCCTGCCTTTCGGACGTTCCTCGTGCCAGAAAAACTGATGAAACAATGTGTCGTTTAAACCTAAGGGTCCCTGCCCTGGCTGGTGTGGCTCAGTGGATTGAGTGCCAGTCTGCAAACCAAAGGATCGCTGGTTCAATTCCCAGTCAGGGCACATGCCTGGGTTGCGGGCCAGGTCCCCAGTAGGGGGCATTCAAGAGGCAACCGCATGTTGATGTTTCCCTTTCTTTCTCCCTCCCTTCCTCTCTCTAAAAATAATAATTTTTTTTTTAAAAAGAGTCTCTGATAAAGAAGTGTCTATCGCCCTGTAGATAAGCTTTTGTATCTAGATAGAGATGCAGATAATGGTAGGTACTATTAATTATTTGAAATTAAAAGTTTTACATCTTCAATGGGCTCCATTTGCCCAGAACTTTATTTAAATTATTCCACTTTTAAGAGAGGCTATTTACTGGTGGTTTACTAAGGTGAGCTTTCAAGTAGAAAATTCTGTCATACTACCTTCTAGAACAAACTTCTTATTCTAGTTATCAGAAAGTATATAACTAACAATATTTTCCAGCAGTGGAAATGTTTGAAAGTAAAAATAAGAAAAGTAAGAAATTTTGTTAAGAGTAATAGTTGTTTTTTCTCAAGTAGTTTGATTCCTTTTGTTTTAATAATAACCCCAAAGCAGAAATCATGTTGGTGTTTGAACCCAGAATGCATGTGCAGAAGCTTGCCTTTTATTTTCATAGCAGTAAAATAGAGCTATCGGACAAGTTCCCTACTTTTCCAGAATTAGCAACATCAAAGCAATGAGCAGAAAATGTACCTGGCGACAGTGTGCCTGGAACTATTACTGAAATATGGCACTATTCTTTTTAAATTTCTAACTCATAATTACCTTGAAGTTCTTCTTTATTTGACCAGTAAAAAATTTGCCAATTGGTATGAAAAAATTAAACACATTATCATACAATACTAATCAGAAATCTTTGAACTGTTAGATTCAGTCAGTGCCATGCAACTAGCATTTACTGCTATAAAACTCTATACATATATATATATATGCATACACACATATACTTACATACATATAAAATACATATACATATATGTGTATGTATGTATATGTTTTAAAACTAAGGGGGGATGTCAGTGCAGAAGAACAAACAGACATTTCCTTTTACTATTGTAGGTGAATGAACTGGTGCAGGTAGAAACGTACCTCCGCAGTGAAGGTGTGCTGGTCCGATACTGGTACCCTATTGATATGTTGGAAAGGCCCCCAGCAGGCTACCGAAGGACGGCCACCAACGGACTGGTCACACTGGACAACACCAACCTTCAAATTCACAGGTAAAATTGAGCCCTCTTTCTCTTGGGCCACAGAAATCTGCTCACTCTGTTGTACTACCTGTGCCACTCATCCTTAACAAGAAAGCTTCACCTCAAAGCTAGGAGTTAGGGGAGGCAGCAAGTGCAGATAGCAGCACCACTGCGGGAATTGGGAGGACAGCTGTGGGCTGTGTCAGTAGCACTGCCTGGCCTGTGCCACCGCACTCTGCTATGGGTGGAGGAACGGGGGGCGCGGGGGCTGGAGATTTGAAGTGTGTGGAAGAGTCATGAGGAGTAAAGCAAGTCAAGAAGAGGCAGCTATGAGGGTGTCCAGGCTGTGCAAGCAGCCAGCTCGTCTCTCTGCTAAACTACAGAAGTGGTCCTGGCATGTGTGGCCATGGGGGGACTCCAAGGGAACACGCGCCTGCTCTCGGTGGATCAAAACCTAAAGATTGGGCAGAATCCCCTTCATAAACTACTTTTTATGCTGTCCATCCATTAGCATCACAGTCTCTCATACTGTCAGCTTTGAACCAACTTGATTGTATCTTCAGCTTAGACCTACTGTCACTCCAGGTACGCGTACCCAATGCCCCCCGCCATCTCTGCTCAGATAGTGCGCCACCCATTTGGATGGTCTGAAGTTCAGTTTGACAGTCAGGTTCACAAAACCAGAGTAGGCCACACTGGGCATTGGCTTCACTTAGAAAGACACAGAACAAGGATCCTGGAGTGCCATAGGGCAACATCACACATGTGTTTTCAGCAGGAATTGTCATAGTCATCCACACAGAAGTTTGGGCGCTGTTACCTGGCCCCACCCACCCAAGTGACAGCCCAGGTGTGAGGGTTGGACAGTGGGCACTGCTCACGTGGTGGCTGAGCAGCCCCACATCCCAAACAGAAGCCAGTATCTTTTGTGACAACTACACAGGCACAAATTTTAGGCATTCCAGCAGGAGCCACGCTCCAGAAAGTCTCAGAGCTCTGGCTTCCCGCAAAGAATGTCCTTTCAGTCCCCCGAGTCCAGACCCAGCTTTCCATTTGGGAGTCATTTTGGCCACAGACCGTGTACCTGGTAATATTGCTGATATTCAGCTTTTGCCAGGTTTTCAGAAGAACGGAGCCGAAAACAAGTTAACCAAAGTCAGTTCTTAGGTGGACAAGGGAAGGGTTTTGTTGACATTTTACTCGCAATCTCATAGGCACCTAAACTGTAGCATGTGGAATGGAATATGGATTTTCCCCCAAACTCCCCCTTCACTGACCTTGTCATGTCTCTAAGGGGCACCATAAGCTGCCCTTCTCTTTCGCTGTCTTCTGTAACCTGTCAGCAGCTCTTCCTCCAGAACATATCCCCAGCCCGTATGCTTGTCTCCATTTCTGCCACCCACCCCCAGTCTAGGCCTCAACTCTCTCTTCTCCCTACAACAGCCAGAGTGACCTTTTCGAAACATAAATAAGATCATTCAGCTCTGTGCTCTAATTCAAAACTCCCCATGATTTGCGACGTCCCCTGGTGTAGAATCCAAACCCTTCACCGGGCTCACAAAACCCGGAGTGATTGCCACAGTCTCAGCTTCTGCAGCGAGGCGCCTTCAGTGGCGCTGGCCTTTCCATGGCGCTCCCCGCCTCCCTGAGCCCACCTCTTCCGCAGCGTCTCTGTGTGCGCCCTTCCCTCTCCTGGAGTGCGAGCTTTGCTGGGAACTGTGCATGGCTGTCGCAGTCTTGTCATTTAGGTCTCGATGAATATGTCACCGTTCCAAAACTGCCGCACCGCACTGTCTAGTGTCAGCACACTGTCACACGTTGTCATAGCACTATATTTTACTTCTCTTCCAGGACCCGGTCCTCTTGCTTGTTATTTTAAAAATCTGTTTATTGTGTGTCTCCTCCCCCTAGAATGTGAGCTTCCTAAAAGCAGAGACTCTGTCTGATTCTTTGCTAGAGCCCTCAGTGCCTGACCTGGGCCCTGGCTCATGTTGTTCATATGAAAAATAAGATAATAATTAATAAGTAACAATACAAGAATAAAAACTGTTCTGTGTGCTGACAACTATAAACCTACTTTTGCCGCGCCCTGCATTTGTTGAATCCACAGGCATATGTGCTTGAATATCGACGTGACACTATTGAAAGCTTAAAAGCTTTATTTAATAAGTCTTTCAGTTGCATTTTTAGCAAACATCTCTGATAGATGAAACCTATAAGCTGTTGACTAGCAACTAAGGGAAAAGGCAAGAAAGTGATTTGTAGGGTTACAGTCAGACTACAGATGTAGGACATTTATGCTACTGTGTTAATGCAGTGACCTCAGTATTGGGAGAAATACGAAACGTGCCATAGTTTGATGCCTACAGAGGTGGGACTTCGGTCCTCACACGGATTTTCCTCAGAGGTACTCTGTCTGACGCACTCCCATGGGTTTGAGAGACACCTCTGGCAAAGCAGGGCTCACCAGCGACAGGGCGAAGCCGGGCTGCCTGCGGACCCAGTCATGTCGTTCCAGCTTCGCCCTGGCCACGTTAGCAGCTGTGGGGAGTCCGGAAGCGCTTTCCGCTTTTCGTTTTCCTTCACTCTTTACTTTTAGGGCTTTCAGCTTTCCTGTTCAGGTCTCGCCTGCCTCGCGGCCCTGACCCTGTGACCAGGCCTGTGCAGTCAACGCAGGCCTTCTGAGGAGGGACAGGGCTCGTCGGGTTGGCATCTTTTAGATTCCAGCACAAGAATATTTCAAATTGGAGGACATGAGAAAGAAATCACCCAAAATGCAGCATCTTCACTGCTTTCTTTTTTATCTTCACTTCATAGCCATGCACACTTACCAGTGTGGCTATGTGGTGTGTTGGTGTTCCTTTAATTGCCATCGCTCCCAATCTGATTCATGGTAGACCTGTGCTGAACTTGGCTGAGGTCATAGGCAATATCAGTTGACCCCCGCCCTTGGCCCTGAGTGGGTTTTAAACTTAGACTTTATAGAAACATTAGCACTGCTTCTAACTTGCCTGTTTAGTTAAAATGCTTAATACCAGGAGAATTTTTAATTATGGTGATTGACTAATAAAATATAGGAAGCCTCCTCTATGCTTATAATTAGCTAGATTAGATTCTTTACCAAGAGGTGTAATTCTAAATGGGACCTTCTTCGTCGTCAATGAACTATAACTCAAGGTACACACCAGTTACTTCATAAATTCATCACATTAAAAATGCCCCTAGTGAAATTTTTGTAATAGCTTTGTTGAGATATAATTTATATACTCATTTAAAGTAAACAAGTCAATGGTTTTTAGTATTTTCACAAAGCTCTGCAACCATCACCACAGTGAATTTTAGAACATTGTCATCACCCAAGAAGAAACCCTATACCCATTAGTAGTCAGCTTCCATTCTCCTGTCCCCTAGATCAACCACCAATCTGTTTTCTGTTTCCATAGGTTTGCTTAACTCTGCACAATCTCTACAAATAGAATGATCAGTGTATGGCCCTTGCGCCTGGCTTCTCTCACTCAGCAGCATGCTTTCAGGGCTCATCCACGCCGTAACATGTCAGTGCTTCATCCCTTTTACGGCTGCGTAGCATCCCGTGGGACAGGTTCACTGTTACTCAGTTGATGGACATTTGCGTGGTCTCTACTTCTTGTCTACTGTGAATAACACTGCTATGGACATGTATAAGTTTTTGTGTGGACATACTTTCATTACTTATTTGACAGTGATTTTTGAGTTGGGGGAAATCAGACATAACTAAATGTACCTTTTTTGCCTAAATGCAAGTGACTACCTTGGAGGATAGAACCTGGGGCCAGAAGAGAAGCCTGAGATGTGGTCCTTTCCCTCCAGAGGCCTGCGGCCCAGTCCGGCGTGGGGCTGGGGCGTAGGTGCTCAGGGACCCTCCTGCCTTGTCGCTCGCAGGGAGCTGCTGCGGTGTGAGGCCGCGCTGGCCAGACTGTACTGCCGCGTGGCGCTGCTCCATATCTTCGCCCCCAAGCTGCCACACTTGTTTACCCGCCTCTTCCACATCCCTGCCATCCGTGACATCACCTTGGAGCACCTGCAGCTGCTGTCCAATCAGCTCCTCGCTCCTCCCCTCCCAGGTAAAACTGGGCTTTGCTGCTGGCCCCAGGGAAGCCAGCACAGGGAGGGGTAGCCCTGAGAGAGCCAAGCTCCAGGAAGGTGCGGGGCTCTGTGCTTGTCCATGGAGGGGCAGAGGAAGTCGGAGTGCAGCACTGTCAGACTGGCGTAGCGGGCGCACTCGGGGTCCTCGGGGCCTTGGCTGTGCTTTCTGCCTCTTTGAAAAATGTAAGTGTATCACTCACTCTAGTCATTAACCTATTAAGCATTCATTGGGCTTCCCAAACTAATTGTGGATCAAGGAAAAGTAAGTATTATTTATGAAATCTAGTTGCTGTCCTGTTGCCGCAGACATTCTAGCTGCCATTGTAAAGAAAGGAATATGTTCTTATTATCACACTCCTCCGAAGCAGACCTATCGATTGGCTGTGACTTCAGGCCAGGCTGTTCTCATGGGCAGCTCGTGCGCCTCTGCTCACCCTGGCGCCTGGGGTGAGGGCTGATGCTGTGGGCTGGCTGCCCTGAGAATGCTAAGTGGTGAACCTGCTTAGCCCACTCCAAGACTGAGGGCTCTCTGTCTTCCTTGGGCACCTCGGCCTTCGGGTCACTCCCCTTGACATCCCAGCCACTGGTATGAGAGCAAGAGGTGAGGGGACCGGTGGCACTCTCAGCCCGAAGGGCATCTCCCAGCCGTGGAGTCCCAGCCAGCCTGCCAGCTACCTCTGCCAGTGTGTATCATCGCCTGGAGCCCACGGGCCCACCCAAAGGACGCAGAGGTTCCGGCACACACCTGGAGAGCTCCACGTTTGTGGAGGCACTTTGCCATAGTCACCTAACACTTGCTTTATGAGTGCTGCCCCAGTGGTCCTCAGTGCAGCGCAGGGTGGGCCAGCGTGGCCCAGTAGGTCGGGCAGGCCCAGGGAGGCCGTGGCCCAAGCAGCTCCTCTTCAGATTTCATTTTAGGAAATAGTTCTGCTGCTTAAAAGAAAACAATTTAAAAAGCACCGATTTCCTGAATCCTCCCCCCACCATCCCCACTCAGGATCAAATTAGTAATACCTGTCATTTGCTATCCTAGACATTAGGTCCAAGCTAGCCCGTCCTGGGCATCTAGACAGTCTCTTCACTGTTGCTTAAAATCTCAACCCCCGGCTGCCATGATTCTGGTAAACTTTGGTTCCTTCCCTGTCGGCAGACGGTACCATCAGCTCCACCTCGATCCTCCTGGCCCAGTCTCTGCAGCACTGCATCCATTCCCAGAACTGCTCGGCCACAGACCTCTTCTACCAGGGCAGCTCCCAGACAGTGAGAGAGTGGCTCAATGTGGCCATCACACGGACCCTGCACCAGGGTGAGGAGAGCCTTTTGGAGCTGACGAAACAGATCTGCTCTTTCCTGCAGGTAAAAGCCTAAAACTCATATCCCTGAACTGGGTCCCAGTTTTTCATTGGAAGTCTTATGGGCTTGCTAGAAATGACACCCTTTCTTCCCCAAACTCACCTCCATCCATTCCTCAATCCCCGCATTGATCTCTCTTTGACTGCCTTGTCCCATCTGTAGTGTCCTTCCTCTAAGAGGCTTTCTTGTCCTCCTGAGCCTGGTTGGCTTGGTCCTTTGCCTGGGAGCTAGAAAGGTGAAGAGTCCTCCTGTGTTTAGCCTGTGCTTTTCTTGTTCAATGTCTCCTTGCAGACAGCACCAGAGCAGTTCCCCTCTGAAGAGTTTCCAATCTCTGAGTCCAAAGTCAGCATGGATGTTAATTTCCCTGGGGCAGCTTTTGTCCTTGTATCTTGCAAAGAAAGTCAGTCTGGATTCCGCAAAGAGTAAGTTGCCGGTTCTCCAGATGGTGATAAGGGAGGGAAAAGTAAAATAGATTCTGGGGGAATTGACAAAGAAAAACTCAAATTATTTTTTCTTTATTACTTACTCTATTTGAAAATAATTTACAGTTCTTCCATGCTTTAGAAATTAGTCTTTATAAAGAATAACCTTCTGAAATGTTGTGGGAATAAGTTCTCACCCTCCTTCTCATGACAAAGCATCTGTTGACTCCCTGGTGTGCGGGGTAGGCTCCCCTCACTCCCGCCCCTCTTCCTCAGCTCCTCTCTGTACAAGGCACCGTGGGCGCGAGTACTTGTGTATGGCCTCGGCCACAAAGTGAAGCGAAATGGCCAGCTAAACCTGACCGAGGCCGTCTGCTACCCACGGGATGCGTCTCCGGCCAACACGGGGCTCACGCCACCCCCTACCACCAACCAGTACCCTTCTGTGATCCTGTCCACAGACAAGGTCCACATCAAACTCGGTGAGTCCTGCATAAGCTGACGGCAATAAGAACAGCTTGAAGTCTCTCGGTGCTTTCCTTCTTCTTAATGATAGAAAGGATTTTTTTGTACCTTGTACCTTGCTGTGTTCCAATGTCCTGTCGGTAAAGAGCGAGACTGCTTGGGGCAGTGTATTTAAATGCAGGAAATAAAAGAGCTCCCTTTCCTGCCCGGGGAAGGCCTGGCAGGTGCTGCCCAGGCTACGTCAGCATTTCCTTTCCTTCCTCAGTGTGGGCGGGCTCACCTACGATTCAGATTGACCTGAACGGAGCAGGCTCTTCATGGAGCTGGAATAATGCCAGCTGCCTTTCCTCCAGCTCTCATTAAAACCCACATCTCTTGGGTAGAATGTGGCTCCCTGGGACACAGCCTCTGAGAGCGGCTGTTCCCTATCTACGCAGTAAACAGTCCTCTGACCAGGCTGGAGGCCTGGTTGGCCTCGCCTCCCAGCATCCGTGGTTAAGCCTCTGTGAGGGCTCCGTCTCCGTAGACCCTGAAGCCATCGCTGAGGTCCGCTGCATGTGCCACCCCCAGCTGACTGTTTCTGAGCAAGCACACAGGGGACAGGATAGCCTAGTTTAAGAGTCCACGGCACTTCCTAGGTATATTTGACAAGAAAAGACAGACACATATTTGCTAGAGACAATTACAAGGTATATTGGAATTTTCAGCCCAAATCATGGACCTTGGCTTCTCCACAGCCCATTACATCTGTAGAGAATGAAATTGAAAGGATGTTTCTTAAGGATTTGGTCATTGCTAAATAACTTTATAACCTCTTTTTATTGGGGGTCTGTTTTTTTCTTAGTGTTTTGCCTATACTCAATGTTTTTACAACTTTTTATGATACACAGAGGATCTCTGTCTTACCTGTCCTTCCCAAGTAAGCATTCCCATGTGAATATTCACCCCAAAGTGCAGGCCAGTCAGCATGGTGCTTCCTGACTTGGCCAGGCTTCCTGATTCCTGGCTTATGTCTGACCCAGTGCTTGTATGGGGCTCGCGTGCGGTGCACTGCAGGCAGCTCGGGTCAGATTCAGGCCATGGCAGTGACAGCAGATAATAAAAGAGAATCAAAGCCCAAGGTCCTGGTAATTCACTCTGTTAACCTACCAAACACTTCATGCCCTTCTGGGACTGCAGCCGTGCCAAGCGGCTGACTAGTGCTCTGCTAAGCTGGGACTGTTCCAGTGAAGCATCTTTCAAAATCTGACTCTTTCCACGCTGGCAGGCTGGTTGGTGTCTGACTGACTAGGGGTGTTTACTCTTCCCTGTTCCCCTTGCTGTCATTTGTCCCGTCGCCACACAGATAAGTGGACTCCTCAGAGGGATACCCCCAGCCCCTCCAGCCTTCAGCAGATGAGTAGCCAGGCTTTCTGGCCCTGTTTCTCCACAGACACCTTAGAGGTCTTTTTCTCAGGCCTATTTTGATCAGGTGCTGCCCATCACAACCACCCTCTGGGCCTCTCCTCTAGGAGTGTCCCCACCTCCCGGAGCTGTGCTGGTGCTACACTCTCTGCCCCTGGAGTTCCCACTGGCCATGGCCTTCGCTGAGCAGCTGCTGTCCTGGAAGTCAGAGGGCGGTGAAGGGAAATCTGAAGATGAGCCTGACACCATCCCGATGTCGGTCCTCCTACAAGTGGTGGAGCTGCTGGGTGAGGCTTCCCTCCCTCAGGGCTGGGCCTGGGGGGCAGCTGTCTTGGGACCTGAGGAAGGAGCTGCGACATGAGCGGAGGGGAGACCACAGGTAGCCCAGGCAGGGACGGCCTCCTGTCAGGTTACTGCCATTTGGTGTGGGCTTGGGGAACTGAGTGTAAGGTGTAGCCTAGGCTTCCAAATCCATGATCTGCGAGGGATTCCATTATTTTGAGAGGTGGCAACTAACCATGAAAGGAAGATGAATTTTATCATCCCTTAAAACGTAAATATATGCCATTATTCCAACTTCAGAGGTGAAAGGTGTAAAGTGAATGGTGTGGAAGCGAATGATGTTGCCAAGCCATAGCTCCTGAAGGGTTAAGAGGGGGTTGCATTGTGGCAAAAGTAATGGAATAATAAACTTAAAAGCTGTGCATTTACCATATGTAAGTTTACTGCAAACTAAATAAATATTAAACTTTTAATTAATGATGTATTTTCTTAAGTGTTTAGGGGTAAAACATACTAATGTCTGCAACTTACTTTGAAGGAATTAGACGAACAGAGGGCCGGTGGAGAGATGTGTCATAAAGCAGATCTAGCAAACAGCTACGGGTGGGCACGCACATACCTACTGAGTCTTTCCATTTTTCTGTGTGCTTAAATTTTTTCATAATAAAATGTTGGAGGGAAAGAAAAAGTTGCAAATTCAGATGCCCTCAGAGGTCAGGCAATGATGTAAATAGAGAAATAAAAGAGGAAAGTGGGCCGAGGGTCGTCCGCGAAGGGGAGCGCGCGTGCCCTGTCCGGCAGCCCCTGGGCCCTGCCGCTTGATGCTTCCTCAGAATGTGGCCCCAGTCCTGCCAGGTATTATTGCTTTTTACTTAAAGAAAAGCCAGAAATCTAGATATTGATGTGAATTCCCCAATTCTTCAATGTTGACAACCAATTTGAAGTCTTTGAAACACACCTGGCACGGAGCAGCGGAGGTGAGCAGGCCCCAGTTCTCTGTAAAGACAAGATGTCCGTGGTCTCACGTCAGGGGCCAGCCATTTGCAGTTTGGTGGATAAGAATTCTCCCCACCGCTGTCCTGCCACGTAAGTGTCAGATAGCAGAGGAAGGACAATGGAGGAGGAAACACGTACCCCAGGGACCTGGCCCTGGACCCCATTGGCCCTTGTCCTGTGAGCGCCCACGTCCCATGACAACCATGAGTTTATTTGCAGTTAGAAAGATCAAATAGCAACACCCCCAAGAGCAGGCAGCTCAGTCCCCTCCTCTGTAGGTGCCGGGCTTAATTGGAGATTCTTTGAGAGTCACCCAAACCCAGCCGTTGGGAACCACTACCTGCAACGTGACTCTGTGAATGTAAGATTCACATCTGGCATGAAAGGGACCTTGGTACAAATGTGTGGTCCATCTCGTCCTACACAGTATTTCCCAGGCTTCAGTCATTCTCAAGCCACCTTTGTGATCCCTGCCATGTCTGCAGACCCTGCTTATCAGCATTTAATTGTTGTTATGACAGGTACCTCCTTTCTCCTTTTTTAAACTTAAGTTTAATTTTAAAGAACACATTATGTTGTTACTTTAAATGGAAAATTAGTGTCCTTTGCCATACATAATGAGAAGATAACTATAAAAAGAAAAAGATAAATAGTTACTGTTTTGAAATTCTTGCTAAATACCATTGCTTATCAAAGACTGTGGGTCCGTGACCCACCCTCTGTTCAGAATATACAGCCCCCAGTAAAGCTTTCTTATTCACAAACTTGGGACTGAAAGAAGATGTAAAAAGGGATGACTCTTCAGTGTGTGTGTTTGTACTGTGTGTGAAATTGGGTTGTATGTCACCAGTAGTGAGCGTCCCATGGTTCAGAAAACATTGTTCTAGCAACTTGACACCCACTGGCTTTGATAACCTGATGAGAAAGAAAAATAATGATTTTCAGCCTCAGCTACTGAAGCTCCGTGTGGTCACGTGCCACAGGCGTTAAGGCCAAGGGCTCTGGAGCCAGCCTGCCCGGCTCTCCCTTTAGGACCTTGGGCAAGTCCCTCAGCTCTTGGAGCCTCTGCTGCTCCACACCTCCCCGGGAACACTGCTACTTGTCTGACAGGGCTGCTGTGAGGGTTGACTCTGTTACAGTTCTGAGAACAGCGCCTAGCACGCAGTAAGTGCTCTGTAAGTGATCATCGCTTTGTATTTGCTGCAGGAAACTTCCTGTGGACCACAGACATGGCGGCCTGTGTGAAGGAGCTTGTTTTCCATCTCCTGGCAGAACTGCTGCGAACAGTGCACGCCCTGGAGCAGAGGAAGCACCCTGCCGGCCTGTCCTCATCCATTGCCCTCCAGCTGAACCCCTGCCTGGCCATGCTGATGGCCCTGCAGTCCGAGCTCCATAAACTGTACGACGAGGAGACCCAGAGCTGGGTCTCGGGCAGCACCTGTGGAGGCTCAGGGACAGCGGCAGCCACCGACCAGGGCAGGTTCTCTACGTATTTTCACGCACTCATGGAAGGTTGCCTGGCGGTGGCCGAAGTGACCCTGCCCACAAACATGAGTGTCTCAGCCAGTGGAGTGACCTCAACAACCACCCCAAACCTCAGTGACTCATCGTCATCCTCGTCGTCCTCCCCAGGACAGACACCACAGAGCCCCAGCCTCCTGTCCAAGAGGAAGAAAGTCAAGATGAAGCGGGAAAAGGCCTCCTCCTCCGGGAAGCGCCAGTCCTCCCGCTCCGTGGACTCTGACCCCGCCATGCTCAGCATTGGGGGCAGCAAGCCCGAGGACATGCTCTGGTTCCATCGAGCCCTTACCTTGCTCATCATTCTCCGGCACCTCACCAGGAAGGACCCCCAGGGCCTGGGCGTGACGAGCGACGCCATTGCCGATGCCTGCCAGGCCCTGGTTGGCCCCACCGCCCACAGCCGCTTACTGGTGATCTCGGGAATCCCCACCCACCTGGACGAGGGCATCGTCAGAGGTGCCATCCGCAAGGCCTGCAGTGCCCACGGTGGGGTCTTCAAAGATGAGATCTACATTCCCCTGCAGGACGAAGACCCCAAGAAGCCCAAAGACAAGGCCGAGGGCAGTGATGGGAAAGCCGAGCCCGAGAAGACCCTCAGCTTCCCCGGCACAGATAGCCTGGAGGTCAGCACGTCCAGCAGCCTGACTCCGGCCATGAGCATCAGCGCGTCTGCCTCCACCAGCCAGGCCTCCATCTGCAGCTCCCAGGGCGTCTCGCAGACAGTCAGCGACCTGTCTGTGGACCTGCTGCCCGCGGGCCTCGAGCCGCCCATCCCTCCTGGCTTGTTGGAGCCCCACGTGGTGTCCAGCCAGGAGAGCCTGGACATCTCCCTGTGCAGCACGGGCAGCCTGGGCAGCCTGGGCAGCCTGGGGGAGGCGCTGGACAACGCAGAGACCGCCTCGGCGTCGGACATGGGCTCCATGTACACGGTCACGTCCCTGGACAGCCAGCCCCTGGCGGCGCGCCCCATCAAAGGCTTCGCGGTCGTGGAGGTAACAGCTCTCACGCCCCGGCAGCCCCTGAAAGCAGGAGCACTCTGACTCCCTCACGCACCTCTCAGCCTCCACTGTTCCTTCCTAGGGATCACTTGACAGGTGGCACCGGAGCACTTCAGGGGCTCCCCGAGTTAGCTTTTGGAAACAGCAATGGTTCGTCATGCTGATTGTCTAAGTTTGGGGTCACAGCTCTGAGAGAGCTATCAAGTCTGATGTCAGGAAGTACATGCAGTTGATTGCTGAGTGGGCAGGAGACAGAGGGGCCCGAGGGGCTGACCTTTCCTGATGGATGGGCTCTATCAAGCGCGTTCCAACTCGAGCCCCACGGGTTCTTCCTGAGGGGCTTCTAAACATTGCCATCCCATACCTGACGGGTGTGGCTCAGTGGTCGGGCATTGTCCCACAAAGCGAAAGGTCTCCGGTTCAATTCCTAGTCCGGGCACATGCCTGGGTTACAGGTTCAGTCCCAGTCGGGGTGTAACCGATTGGTGTTTCTCTCTCACATCAATGTTTCTCTTCCTCCTTTCTCCCTTCCCCTCTCTCTAAAAAAAAAATTACAGTAAAATCTTTTTAAAAAGAATAAAACACATTGCCGTCACAGGGGGGCTCCTCACTGCGCAGCGTGAGGACAGGCTCTTGCCGTTGCTCCAGGTGATTCTGAGTTTCGGGCTCTAGACAGGCGGCCGGCTCACATTTCCACTTCAAGATCCCGTCTGTTTCTGGGGCCTTCTTGTTTGGAAGTCCTGCGTCCTGCGACTCGCCGCTCCCCTGTGTGACGGGAGTCAGGCTCCTAGGAAAAACTGTCCTCCCCTTGTTGGGTGCAGAGGGGAGGTGCTGGGAACAGTGTTTGCACGGCCTCCCTGGCTCCGAAAGGGGGCACAAGGGCCCAGTGCTCGGTCTGCCCCTAGAATCACTTCCATAGCCCAGTTGCCTTCTTCCTGGGGACATTCTCTGAGCCTGGCAAGGACTTCAGTCCCTCGGGCTTCAGGGTTTAAACCCACAGACCTGACCAGGGCTTAGCGACAGATTTCCAGTTGAGTTGTTTCCCTGAAGGTGACCACTGTTGGCATGTGGGAGAGACCTTCCCAGAAGACCTACTAGCCCAACGCTGACAACGAGCAAAGGGTTCCAGGGGAGGGCAGGAAAGAAGCAAAGGTCATTCCTGTTGACGGAGGGGCCACTCTCTACCCCGGTCCTGACCCTGTTCTTTGTTCACACAGATAAGATCCCGAGCCAAAATCGAGAAAATTCGAGCAAGTTTATTTAACAATAATGACTTGATTGGTTTGTCAAGTTTGGACGGTGAAGATGAACTGATGGAAATGTCAACGGAAGAGATTCTCACCGTATCTGTAGTAAATCAGAGTTTGTTTGATACTCAGGGGAGCCCAGGGTTAGAGGATTATTTCAATGATAAGTCAATTAAAGGTGGGTTCTGGACTTTTTTAATTAACACTTTTTTTTTAAGCAATTTTAAATTTACTGGAAAAATGGAGTGAACATTGTTCCTCCTCCATTCCCAATGTCCTGTATTTTAACACGGGAGCTCTGGGGCACACCTGGGTTTGCAGGCTTAAGAAATGGTCCCGGGGTGTTGGGGGGCTGGGAAAAGCGGCCCACTGCGTGGCTAACGGTGGATTCGCTGTGTGCACTTTCATGTGACGTAGAGAGAGGGCTGGGCAGGCCACTGTGCAGCCCCTGCCGCGGGCCACTGGGTGCCAGCCAGCCGGAGGACCGCCAGGAACGGCTGTGCCGAGCCTGCCGTAGACGTGAACGCCGGCTTGCATTCACATCATATTTTTCTTTTTAACTAACCAGGCTTCCCCTTGTTCACATTCAAGTATATTTATTTCGTGATGTCCTATGGAGCTAATACGTACCCAGTTACATTGCTGGTGATCATTTGATCATGTGCTTGAGGGCAGTGGATGCTTCACCCTTTAAAACTAAGTTTTGGGGAGGAAACAGTTCCAGCTCCTTTTTCACAAAGTCTCATGTTGTCATTCTGGTGGCTCTGAGGTGGGTGGACCCTGGCTGACTTGCCCGCTCCTGCTGTCAGGACACTGAGCAACCATCCTGGACGCAGGCCCTGCTGAGGCCCCCAGAGCGCAGTGCTCAGCAGGCCCCCCCGAAGCCAGCCACTCGCCCGGACTTCACCCCGGAGTGGCAGCGGCCTTCCTCTCTTTGTTTTATAATTGCCATCCTTTGTGTTCTCACATTTATTTTGTACTAGCCTCTCAATTTTTAATCCATGTTCTTTTTTAAAAAATCCCTAATAGTGTTTGAAATTTCATAATATGGTTGTTACATTTGTTTTGGTTTTTGTGTACAAAAATGTAATATTAAGTATGGGTTTCGTTGTTACTGTTACAAATTTTTATTCCCCAATCATAAAATTTTGAAATGTTCCCTCAACACTAGGACTAGGCTGAGGTGAGGCCATGGGCACAAAATGTAACAGAGCTCCAAAAAATTAATAATCTAGATAAGTAATATTTTAATATTTATAAAAGTTAAAATTAAAGCACAATGAACAAAATATTAACATTTTAAATATTGACAAGATCCGTATTACTGATTTTTCCTTTTGCATTGGAGTTTAACGTGACTCAGCACAGTACTGTTAATATTCAGCTTATCATGGTTTTTTCATGTCAGTTTTAATTTTTTAAAATATGCATTGAAATATGTACTTTGATCACTGAGTTCTGGCGGGACTGTGCACCCGGGGGGCCTGCGGGGCCAGCTCACTGTCCTTGCCTCGCTCTCAGCCCTGTTCCCTTGTTGGTGTATATTTTGCCCCCTCAGCAGCCCACATGGGAAGTGTCAGATCTGCAGGAAACCCAAGGCCTTTTTCTGCCACAGTTAGTGCTTTCCCAGCCTTGTCATATTTTGAATCGGAATTCAGGTCTCATTCCTGATTCTGTTAGTCAAACCTTCCACATAAGGTACTCAGTCCCTGGCAACATATTTGCTATGTTACAGCCACGTGCCTTTTGCTCAATATTCTTTTAAGTTGTGGCTCTGCTAAGTCAGCTCTCAGGGCTCAGCCGCCTCTTCCTTATACCTGCCCCCCCGCCACCAGCCTGGAGTCCCACAAGGCCCTTGCACTGTGGTTCTGCTGGCTGGGCGTGACCCGGCATGGCTCTGGGCGTCATACCCCTAGAGAGAAAGGAGGACAGGGCAGGAAGGAGAAGTCCACCAGCTCTTCCGCTGGGGCCCTTGGCCATGGGAGGCATGCAGACAGGTCCCTGCAGAAAAGGGGAGAGCCCCTTCAGGAGCACCTGTTCTGGGACCCCCCCCCAAAAAAGGTTTTTTTCTGTGCTCCTGGACAATTTTCTTGTATCAGAAAGCTTTCTTTTTCCACCTACACATTGTGTCAATTTTGAAACATGTTCTCTAATAAGTAGTAACTGTTTGACAACCTGTACACTCACTAAAACTACTTGCAGGCCCTGTATCCTCTTCTTCCTTTGGGATTCCCTGTCACACACAAATACGTTGTTTCGGTAATGGTATTTAAACTGCCATGATAAATAGACCCAAGAGCTCCGTCACTCAAACCTAGTGCAAGTTTACCTCTTGCACATGCAAAAGTCCAGGGTGAGTGTCGAGCTCTGTCATCCCAGGGGGCTTGTCACTGCCATGCAGCGAGGGGCGGGGATGAGCGCAGAGGAGGCCACCTGGCTCAGGAGTGGCTAATATCCCGTGTCACGGGGCCACACCTTACAGCAAAGAAGACTGGACGTGTAACTGAGGTGTGTGCCCACAAAGGGGAAATGAGGCTTTCTTGGACAGCTCATCACCACTGAATGTCTATTACCCACTTCTGGAAGCAAATTGTTTATGAAAAATAAAGTGCTGCAGGGCTTATCCTGACATAGCCTGCTCACCACAGCGTTGTTTCACCCTCCCTCACTGTGCGACAGGTGAGAAGCTGGTGCCCGGGGCCAGAGAGGTGCTGACGGAGATATTTAAGAGCTGTGCCCACTCAGAGCAGATGCTGAGCCTGACGCCAGCAAAGCCCATCAAAGTGTCTGACATTTATCTTAGCAAAGAGCAGATCAATTCCCAGACGCCAGGCAACCTCCTCCACCTCTTCTTCACTAATGTCCGGCCTCCAAAGAAGGTTCTGGAGGACCAGCTCACCCAGGTAGCTGTCACTCCCTGTCGTGCCTGTGCTGAGCCTCGGGTACGTCTCGGGGGGAGCCTGAGGACCCTTCCCCGTTTGGTGCCCCGCAGATCCTGAGGAAGTACGGCGTGCCGAAGCCCAAGTTCGACAAGAGCAAGTACAGCAAAGCCGGCAAGGAGCAGCACCCCGTCAAGGTGGTGAGCACGAAGCGGCCCATCACCAAGCCGCCTGCCAAGGACAAGGCCGTGCTCAACAGCGTCAGGTGGGTGTCTCCAGAGCCCGGGAGATGGGCCAGGTGGGGGCACGCAGGGGCCACAGCCCAGCAGCTTCCCGGGAAGCCAAACGTCCTGGCCCTTCTCGGCTGCTGGGGTCCTTGCAGTCCTCGATCATCAGCTGAAAGAGAGCCTTTCATTTTATTCACAAGTATAGTAAAACCTGGACCATACGGGCTGGGTAGCAGACTGGTCTGAATTCATGAAGCAGCTAAGATGTACAGACTTGCTTAAAATCTCTAACTTCTGTTAACCACACAAATAATGGATAGTGATTATAGAAAGACTATAAAATGAATAAAACACATGCATATTCAAAAAAATTGAAGTACCCCATGCATAGCAACTACTTTTAAGTACATAGCATTGTATTCATGTGTATGTACTTTTTCTTTAATTTTAAGTGGCTAAAATGGTCCAAAATTCAAGAGCATCTGCAGCAAAAAGCCACTCTTTCCTTCCATCCTCGAGCGCCCTGGCTCCCTCCCTGAGGTGCCTGGGTGGCTCACACAGCCTCACGGGCACTGTTGCACACCCAGAGGCAGGGGCTGCGCGCCACCAGCTCCTGGCTCTGCCTTCGCCGCTCACCTTGCACTCAAAGAGCTTCCTCGTTCTCTTTTTTAGTAGTTACATACTAGCCCACACGCACCTACCTGCATGTTTAGTAGAGCTTTCTTTAGGTACGGGCTTAGGACCCTCAAGTCCTCATAGTTGAGACTCTGACAGCAAAATGTTGCAGCAGGAGTCTCAAGAGGAATTATTTAATCAGAAAAATGAGGGGTCTTTTCATTGATTATACATAAAGGGCGCTTTTAAATCGGTACCATCCAGTAGAGCTGTTCAGTAGAACTGTGCATGATGGAAATATGGGCTGTTTCTCAACCTGTGCTATTCAAGACAGTAGCACCTGGCCACACGCGAGCCCCTGAAACGTAGCGAGTACAGCCAAGGAGCTGAGTTTGTCATTTTATTTTAACAATTTAAACTCAAGTAGCTATACCTGGCTAGTGGCTTCTTCTTGAACAGTGTAGCTCGGAAGTAAAGAGAAAGAATGTTTGAAAAGTGTTTCTTCAGTCTCTTTCACATTTGACAGCATCATTTGTCTGGATCATTTATGCTCAGTAAACTTTTCTGAGGCAGAACAAAGCTGATCTTGACCCCAGCCCTGTCCGAACCCCGAGCCCTAGTTGGGGGATGTGAACTAATGCACGTGTGAGGTTCTCCATCTCCTCTGTCAGGAGGGGGGTGTGGCCACAGGAGTGCTGAGCCCAGTGCTGTGTCTACAGCAGGACTGCTCTGAGTGAGAAGAAGCCAACCGTGAAGCCCAAGTCCCCAGAAAAGAGCAAGCCGGATGAAAAGGACCCAGAAAAGTCACCCACCAAAAAACAAGAAGGTGAGTGAGCAACGTGGGGCTGACCTGGAGCTGGAGGCGGCTTCCATCCTGGGGACAGGCGGCCCACCTGGGAACCAGCCTTTTCGCTTTTGCCTGGCCAGCTGGGTGCCCCCAGGCTTCAGTTTAGGCAGGGGCAGCATCGCTCAAGGCACGGGGCCACACCCCTGGCCGGTGCTGGTCCCTGCCCCAGGGTGCTGTCTTTGATGGCCGTGAACTTAGGGAGGTCAAAAAGCAGCTCCAGAGATACCACATACCCAAGGCGAAGAGTAGATGATTGTGACTGAAGGTAAAGATCTGGACATCTTAGAAATTCTCTTCCGTAAGGTTGGTCCCTGGGGCATTAGAACTTTCATCTCCTAAAGGCGCAGGCAGAATTGGAGGACACCATTCTCATGGTCACAAAAGTAGTCGGGAATGTTGCTGAGGTTGAGAAAGAAAGGGCTGTAGGAAAAGTATGGCCCGACTTGGCGACCAGCAGAGGGCAGGCGTGAGGTTGCAGCTCGGAGACACCCCGGGGGGCCGGGGATGCGCCTCCTCGGGCAGCGGGCGGGGAGGGCCGCTCTACAGACCCTGGAGCAATGGGGGTCGGAAGGGCATTAGATGGCCTGGGCCCCGAAAGAGAGGGTGCGGCCAGAGCATGCAGCACAGCCCCACTATGCGCGGTCCTCACCAAGTTCCTAACGCTGTGAACGCTTTCTGTCAGTCCCTGAGGAAAAGTATCTGACCCTGGAAGGGTTTCACAAGTTTGTGGTGGACCGAGCTAAGCAAGACATCCGGAGCGTCTGGAGGGCGATTTTATCCTGCGGTTATGACCTCCACTTTGAAAGGTAAGAGGGGTTCCTCGGCCCCTTCGATGCCTCGGGTAAAAGCTGCTTTCAGCCACAGGGTGCATCTCAAGCAAACGCTTCCTGGGCAGCCATTCTCTGCCCTGTTTTTAATGCCCAAGAGGCAAAGCGATCTTAGGTCCACCTGGAGCTGAACTTGGCCCTGGAGGGCTCTGGCAGCATCCACCCTCCTCACCCTCGTGCCCCCCAGGTGTGCCTGCATCGACGTCCGCCACGCGCACAAGGCCTCAAGGAAGTGGACCCTGGAGATGGATGTGGCGCTCGTGCAGTACATCAACCGGCTGTGCCGCCACCTGGCCATCACGCCTGCGCGGCTGCATCCCCATGAGGTGTACCTGGACCCCGCGGACACCACCGACCCCAGAGTGGCCTGTCTCTTGAGTATGTGGCCCTGGGGGAATGCTTTTCTGGGAGCACGCGGTGCCCTGCCTTGTCTGGGGGCTCCCACAATGGCTCTAGGAACGTGTACACAAGCACTGCACACAGAAAAGTTGCTCCCGAGGTCCACCCCGTAACATGACCCACCACCCCCGTAACATGACCCGCCGCGACATGGGGGCCAACGGCTCCCGGGCTTGTTTCTGCACCGGTGCCCACGTGCGCTCCAGGCCGCTGCTTCGCCTGCGCGCCCGTGCTTAGCCACGCGTGCGGAGCCCTTGCTCTCTCCCGGATACTGTGAAGTGAATTGTAGGCAAGGAATTGTCCTGCCATTTGTCTCTCAGTTGGAGAGGAGACAGATGTGAGGACAGGCAAGTAGAGGACAGTGTGCCAGTGTCCCAGCTTCCTGGTTTTGAAGTCACATTGGGGGAAAGGTACATAGGACTCCACACTGTTGTTCCAACTTCCTGTAAGTTGGTAATTATTTCAAAATTAAAAATTTAAAAATAATATAGTACACAGTCCCTGCATGGCCCAGAAGTGGGCTGAGGGGACCTTGGACCCGTAAGAGCCAGGGCCTCCTGCTGGCCTGCCTGGGCCTCGCCCTTGGTCTCGGGCACCTTGGGAGATAAAATCCACTGCGGATCCTCCCGGTCCCACTGGAAAGGCCCCACTGCTGGCGGCCCTCCCCAGGGGGAGGGACCACCTGAGTTTGTTCACAAACGGAGTCTCGGCCTCGCCCTGCTGAGACCCCAGCCTGATGGCCCCCCGCCCCCGCGGCCCGCAGGCGTGCCCATCGAGAGCCTGCGCCTGCGCTTCGCCCTGCTTCAGTCCCTGAACACCACCCTGGAGACCTTCTTCCTGCCCCTGGTGGAGCTGCGCCAGACGCCCATGTACTCGCACAGCATCGCCGCCCTGCTGACGGAGGCCAAAGGTCAGTGCCAGGCCCCCGGGCCGTCCCCCAGGCAGGGCCACCTGCCCCCGGGCCACTGCCCCGAGGACACTCCCGCACACGGCCTTACGCTTGCCCCATGGGTCTCCTCTGGAGCCACCGGTCCGCCCGCGAGTGGCCACTCTGCTCCAAAACATGGACGTGATCCGAACGAAAGGAAACTCCCCCAGACGAGGGTTCAGACTGGTCAGAAAGACACAGAGTTAGAGCTGACTTACCCTCTGCCCCCACGTTTCTGCCTCCCAGAGATGGCCATAAGCAGATGATCGTCCGTCCTTCCAGACTTCTCTATCCACCAATAGACACACATATACACACACTTTTTTGGTCTTATTTTTAAATGGAAATGGGTATTACACGTCCACTCTGCAGCTCCATTTTCTATTTGATAACCTGCTTCAGAGACCCGCGTCGGTGCGCACAGAACCACCTCGCCTCACGCCCCGCCCTGCCAGTGCCGTAGCCTGACACAGCATTTTCTCTGTTGCTAGACACTTGGGTGGCTTTTATTGTTGGCTCTTTCAGGAAGCGCTACAGCAAACCTCCCTGTTCGTTATGTGTCTGGGTGTGTGTTTCTGCCAGCTGATCATGACAGAGTCGAAAAGTTTGTGTGTGGACACTTGGGTAAATCCTAACAAATTGTCCTCCAGAAAGTCCTGACTGCTGATGCCCCACCAGTGTGGTATGTGGGCACCCACCCAGGAACATGAAGGGGGTCCCAGGAGAGGCTGGACAGACGCAGTGGGGACACCATGGCCTCAGCCGGGCCTCAGGGGTGACTGGGAAAGATGGGAAGCAGCCCCATCCCAGCCTCTCTCCCGCATTCCTCCCGTCAGGGCTGATCTTCTATGACACAAAGGTGACTGTCATGAACCGGGTGCTGAACGCCACCGTGCAGAGGACCGCTGACCACGCTGCACCTGAGATCACTTTGGACCCCCTGGAAATCGTGGGAGGTAGGACTCTACACGGACCGAAAAGGCACACGAAGGAAGCCTTTAGGAGAAGGCAGTGCTGGGCTGCTGTGACAGCTCCTCGTTCACCTGGCTGCTCTGTCACTGTGCCCTTGCCACCCTCGCGTCCCAGTGGTGGCCTCCGCCTTCAGGGCCCCTTGTGAGCTCTGCACTCCAGGGAGCAGGAAGCAGGGGAGCCTTCCCTTTGCATCTGGAGGGGACTGTGTCTGTGGCCACACCTAACTGCTGGGGCAGGCTGCAAACGCAGGCCTCATTCTGGGTGGCCACGGGCCTGCTAAAATCAGGGGTCTGGCACCAAAGAGGGGCCTGGGGTGGGGGGCGACCTCGCCTGGAGACAAAGGGAAGGAGGGGAGGGGCCGACACTTGGAGAATTGAGGAGGCGGTTCTAAGAGGGTGCCATGTGGCTGAGGCAGGAAAGATCTGAAACGGTCCCCTGAGCAGAGAGAAGGCAAAGTGGCTCGACAAGGGGCATGTTGGTCCAAGAGGAAGTCAAGAGACCTGACGAGATGCCGTCCTGTGGGGAAAGGACTGGAGGCGGCCATGGGAGGGGTGGCTGGAGGCAGCGGTTCTCAGTTCCTCTCTCTTTCCAGGGGAGATCAGAGCTTCTGAAAACTCCTACTTCTGCCAAGCTGCGCGGCAGCTGGCCTCGGTGCCATCCTCCCAGCTGTGCGTCAGACTGGCCAGTGGCGGCGACCCCACCTACGCCTTCAACATCCGCTTCACTGGGGAGGAAGTCCACGGCACCAGTAGGTGGCGGCCCCTGCAGGCTCTCCTGCAGCCCGTCCTGGGCAGAGGCTGTGCTGGATACAACTCCCCGAGGTTCTTTTCAGCCTGAACTGCCCAGATAGCCCCCATTAGAAAGAGTCAAAGCCACATCCTCACCACCTGCGCCCAGGGTGACCATCACATCCAGCCTCTCCAAGTCCAGCCCCCACAGGCTTGCCCCTGCCCCCCAGGGGGGACTGTGCCTGCCACCGTCCAGGCTCAGGGACTGCACCTCTGGTCATTGCTAGGGTGGACCGGGAAGGATGCTTTAGTGCAGACTGGCCTCCTTCCCCTGGGAGCCCCTGGCCAGGGATTGGGTGGGCTAAAAGCTCGTAAGTGCCCCTTGAGAGACAGGTGTTGGGAGCCCTTGGTGGAAATGGGACCTTCTGTCATTTCACTTCATAAGGATGAGGACAAGCAGCTCCGAAAATGTTCCCTCACGGCCCTTTCAGTCATTTTTAGTCCCAGACATTCAGGAACTCTCTCCCACTCTGGGTGGGGGAAGAAGCCCAGTTGTTCACCCAGGTGCGCTTGGAGGGAAAGGCTGGTGGGGTGGCCCCATCCACCATCCCCGCTCTGGTCCTGGGAGCGCTGTCCCAGCAGCGGCATCTCAGTCAGCACTGAGGTGTCCTCTGGCACCAGAGAACACCCCTGGGTTCTCTGAGAACAAGGCTCAAAACGTACCAGTCCCCCACACAACACACTCCACTCCACCGAGCACCAGAGCTTCTCAGGACACCAGCATTGTCCCCCTTCACAGATAGGTAACTAGGCCGCTTCAAAGGTAAGTAGCTTCCCCAAGGTCAGGCAGCCACCTGGGGTTCAAACCCCCCAGGTCTGTCCAATTCCAAAGCCCCGCCCTTGAACTTGGTGGCTTCAGCTGGCAGGAATCTCCTGCCTCTTCATGGGAGCTGAGTGAGGGCCAGGCCCTGACATCTGTCCCCAAGCAAGCCCTCCACATGGCTCTGACCATGCATGCACTGCTGTCCTCAGAGCCTCCTGACCGTGGGGCACGGACCAGGGACGCACAGGTCAGAGGAGGCCCCGCCAGAAGGAAAATGCAAGAAAGCCAAAGGCACCTTTGGGATGGCAGCCTCAGGAAGTCACTAACTGCCCGCCCCTCTGTGCACGGGCTCCCACACCCGTCCGCCCACTCGCACATTCACTGAACAAACACTGACCTCCTGGGCCTTGGATGGAGCCATCCTGGGTAAAGCAGGGGTCATGCCCTGGGCACAGAGGACAGATGTGGATCAAACAAGCCCGCAAGCCAGTGTGGCCCACGCAGGGGTCTGCGTGTGATCTTTTTGAATCCCTGAAACTAGCTGTGAGGTGGGTACAGTTACTGTCCCGTCCGATTGAGTGGCTGAGGCCGGCTCAGCGAATGAAGTGATTTCCTGGCTAGTAAGGGACTTGGCAGGGTTTGACCCCAGGCCGCCTGGCCCGCGGGTGAGCTTTCCTTCCACTCCGCCATAGTGCGCCGGCCCGTGGGTCGGAGGAGCTGAGGTTCTGGTGCGGACGGGGCGTGCTGGGCAGGGGGGCTGGCGGGGTCCCTTTGCTCACGGGCTCCGTCTGTCCTGCAGGCGGCTCTTTCCGCCACTTCCTGTGGCAGGTGTGTAAGGAGCTGCAGAGCTCCTCGCTGTCCCTCCTGCTGTTGTGTCCCAGCGCAGCCGCCAGCAAGAACAAGGTAAGGCTGAGCTCCGGGGGCGTGTCCCCCTCAGCGCTGTGCCCCTTCGTGAGCCTCCACGGTCTGGGCCAGCGGCCCCTGCTGCGCTGGCTGGGCTGGTGTGGGCCCAGGCCCCCAGGCGCACTCCAGCCACCCTCCTCCGCCTCCACCCCCAGGGCAAGTACATCCTGACCCCCAGCCCCATCACCTACGGGGAGGAGCAGCTGCTGCACTTCCTGGGCCAGCTGCTGGGCATCGCCATCCGAGCGGATGTCCCCTTGCCCCTGGACCTGCTGCCCTCCTTCTGGAAGACGCTGGTGGGCGAACCCCTGGACGCCGAGCAAGACCTGCAGGAGGCCGACGTGCTCACCTACAACTACGTCAAGAAATTCGAGAGTGTAAGTGAGAGCACCTTTGTTCTGGGGGACGGCAGGGCCCGGAGCAGTGCCCCTGGGACCTTCATTGCCTCCACGGTGGCCTGGGGGACCCGAGCCCCCTAACTAAAGACGGGAAGGGTCTCCCACAGAACATGAGGGAATGAGAGCCATCTTCGGCAGCAAGCTTACTCCGTGGGGACAAAAGCCTCTGTCCTCCCTGCCTGATGACAGCAGCCACCTGGTGGTGACCCTACCAAACCCTCTGGGCCTCCAGGGACACAGGGGTGAAGGGTTCCCAGCAACTGAATGAGCAGAGGTGCTGGGGTGGGAAGTGCGACCCGCAGTCCCAGTGTCACTGTAAGGAGCTCTGCTTCAGGGCCTCATCTAAAGGCCGGATCAGTTCCTGGGAATTCCCTGAGGCCAGGGAGGGCGGGGGAGTGGAGCTCTGTGTCCCTCCCCTAGTGCAGTGGGACAGCAGACATAGCAAGGCCACGGCCATGCCTGAACTTCCATCTTCACGCACAGTTCAGTCCCCCGGAAGGGATGTAGCCAGTGCCCAGGCTGCCGCTGAGCTGTGGCAGCCACGCAGGTGCAAGCCCTGGTGCAGCAGCCATTAGGCCCGCCACGGGCGGGGCTCGGGGCGCTCCCGGGCCGCTCAGAGAGAGGGGAGCTGGCTGGAGCTGGGGCACCGGGGGCGGCGGGGGGGGCAGGTCTGGCACCAGAAGCTGTGCTTTTTAGCACCGTGTACTCTCCCACCTTAGACTGCCCCGCAGGGGTGACGGTGGCCTCTGATCCAGCCCTTCCCGCTTGAGGACCATCTGCCTTTGCTCCCAGGGGAGCTGGCTTTGTGTCTGCGGCTTGTCTGAGGCTGCTTCATGGGGACTTCCGCTAAAGGGGGTGTCGGCAGGTCCTGCCTCCACTGGCACAAACCATGATGGGCCGGGGTGGGGGCGGGGAAGTTTTGCCAGGCTTTCTGTAGTCATCCCCATAGCTACCGCTTGAGGGCAGACTGGGCGAGGGAGCAGAAAAGCCTAGATACTGGATAGCAGTTGCCTTGGAAGCAGAAACAGGGATGACAAAGAACTGTCTACAGGGTCAAAGCAGGATGCCCCCCACATGCTGGGGCCTTGCGAGTGCTCGCCAGGCACTGGCCTGAGAGGTCCTCCAGCGCTGTGGGCAGCGGCCTGGGCCTCGGGCAAGCGAGGGGTGCAAGACGGTGTCCAGGCAGATAGCCCAGCCAAGGCTTCTGTCTGAGGGGGTCGGGCAAGGCCCCAGAGGGTGCTAGGATACCAGGGAGAGCAGAACTGCACCGGGGCTGGGCTGGGGAGGCGCACGCAGTCTTCCTGTGGAGGGGAGGTTGCTGCACAAGACACACACACGCTCAGACCCTGACCCACACTGTCACCTTCCCCACGCTGCCGTGTCTTCTCCTGTGGGTCAAATCCTGTCGTCTCAGTGGCCCAGAGTGCACATCAGTGTCTTTTGGAGCTTAACTGTGGCGCGCCGAGCGGTGGAGGCGCCCACACACCTTCCACAGGTAGAACTCAGTCAGGGCTCTCTGCTGGCAAGTGACAGAAAGCCCAGCTCAAACCAGCTCAGGAAAATATTTTTTAAATGACTTGCTCTTAAAACTAAATGTACACATACAGATTTGGCTTCAGGCAGGGCAGACTCCAGGTGCTCAAATGATAGTGTCAGCGGTTGGTCCCGAGAAGGCCCCCAGCAGGACAGGGTATGTGTCTCACAGTCACGTCCACATCAGCGAGAGAGGCCGCCACTTCCTGCCAGCAGTAGGAAAAGCCCCGAAGCGAGGGTCTCCCATGCCCGACGTGGAACTCGTGGCCAGGCCCACGCCACGTGCCTGTGCATCACGACCAAGGGCAGCCCCCGCCCATACCGAGCCTGGTGCTCGCCCACTGGGGACCCAGGGCCTGCCTTCCTGGGGCCTTGGGAGCAGGCAGGCAATCAGCCTCCGCTGCCTCTGCACCAGATCAACGACGAGACCGAGCTGGAGGCCCTGTGCGCCGAGATCGCCTCCCAGCACCTGGCCGTGGAGAGCCCCGACAGTCCCAACAAGCCCTGCTGCCGGTTCACCTACCTGACCATGACAGGCGAGGAGGTGGAGCTGTGCAGCCGCGGCCGGCACATCCCCGTGGCGTGAGTGTGCTCGCGGGGTGGGGTGGGGTGGGGTGGGGTGGGGCAGACCGAGCTGGCTGGCACCTCGGCAGGGGCGACAGCCCAAGGCTCTGGGTCAGGGGGCGGCAGTTCTCGCCAGTGTGGGAGGAAATGAAGTAGGACACTGGGTGCCAAGAAAGAGGGTGGATGCTGTTCAGCGGGAAGACTTTGCTGTTAAAACATCAGCCCTGAGGTGGGGGACACTCACAGGCAGCCGAGGGATTCCCCCGAGCTGCTGGGACTGGGAATCTGGGTGACGGGGTCCCTAACAGCAACCCTGTCTGCCACCTTGGTCTCCTCCCTCACCTGTGTCCCCTCGACCCCACAGGTGGGAGAACAAGGACATCTACGCCGCAGCTATCCGGAGCCTGCGGCTGCGGGAGCTGCAGAATGAAGAGTGTGTGACGGCGGTGCGGGCGGGCCTGGGCTCCGTCATCCCCCTGCAGCTGCTCACCACGCTCAGCCCGCTGGAGATGGAGCTGCGGACCTGTGGCCTCCCGTACATCAACCTTGAGTTCCTGAAGGTCAGTGGCCTGGGGCCGGGCCGGCAGGCAGTGTCCGCAGTGGCCTGTCCCCATATGTCCTGTGTCTCAGCCCTGTCCTCACGTGTGGGAGGAGCTGGGCTCACCCGCACCTCACAGCTCAGTAAACTGAAGCTGCAAGAAAAGTCACTTGCCCAAGGTCATGCAGCCGGCAAGTAGCAGCCAAACTTCATACCCGGGTCGCCTGCTTCCAGAGCCTTAAGCCACCATTCTGGGGAGATCAGCCATTCTTACCCAGACCCCTCCAGTCCTCAGCCTGTGCCCACTTCCCTCAGGCTGGGCCCTGGCATGCCTTGTGCAAGTGGCTTCCCCTCTAGTGGAGTGGTGACAGGACCTGCCCAGTGGGATCCGAGGGGTCACACGCATATAAGCCCTGCTGCTGGGTCCAGTGCTCAGGCCACAGGCACCCAAAAACAAGTACTGACACCACTGCCGCTGTGGCCGGTGTCATCGTGGAAGCCCCTCTGTGCCCTACAGCCACCATTTCCCCTCTGCACCTGTCCCAGGGCTGGGCCTGACTGGGAGAGGACCTGCGCTGGCAGGGGCCCAGACCCGCTCATGTCTGGGGGCCTTTCTTCCCAGGCCCACACCATGTACCAGGTGGGGCTGATGGAGACGGACCCGCACATCGAGTTCTTCTGGGGGGCACTGGAGATGTTCACCCAGGAGGAGCTGTGCAAGTTCATCAAGTTCGCCTGCAACCAGGAACGCATCCCCTTCACCTGCCCCTGCAAAGACGGGGGCCCCGACACTGCCCATGTGCCCCCGTACCCCATGAAGATCGCCCCCCCAGATGGCACAGCAGGTACGGCCCCCGCCCCCTGGCTGTGCCCCAAGCTGGGGCACACAGGCCCTGCTCTCTGCCCGGAGCTGGGCCCTGCGTGAGAGTGAACAGTGGACGAGGGGGGAGGGGGCAGCCGAACAGCACAGCCCAAATGTCAGTGAGGGAAAGGCCAGGAGTGACGTGCCTTCCAAACCAGATCGTCACCAAGCGCAATATAGGCTCAATATTGACATATCTTCTAGTATTTTTAAAAGCTAAGAATCCAGAAATGTTTTAGTCTTTCAACTTTTAAATGCAGAAAAATAATTAAAAAATCAAAACCCTCTGCCGGGCAAACAAACCTGTCCACAACCAGATTCCCTCACAGGTCAGCAATCTGGTCCCTGTGCTGTGTGGCAGTTGTATGTCTGCCTTTTTCCCAGAACCTTCTCCTGCTCCACCCCATGGGAGAAGCCAGCCCGGCCTCCCCGGGACGCGGGCCGAGCCACAGGCCCAGCCCTCTAACACTGGCCCCACGTTTTCCCGGCAGGTTCCCCAGACTCTCGCTACATCCGTGTGGAGACCTGCATGTTCATGATCAAACTTCCCCAATACTCCTCTCTGGAAATCATGCTGGAGAAACTTCGCTGTGCCATTCACTACCGCGAAGACCCCCTGAGTGGCTGAAGGGGGGGAGCTCCAGAGTTAGGCTGTCACCAAGGCACCGCTCTGCCGGCTTGGAAAGCCTGTCACTGCCGGGCACGTCCCTCCAGGGCCCTGCGTGAGGAGTTGGCAACATTTTGCTTTTCTGAACTTTTGTCCACATTCCAGGACCACCTCCTGGAAGACTTAATCCTTTGTATTTGTACGTTTTGTGATGGGTTGGTTCTTTTGCTACCTGTTTATGGTATGTTTGTAGGGTAGTTTAGTTCCCAGACACTTTGTGACTCAGTTGATCTTCCTGGACACTGTCCTTTGTGGGCACCGGATTCCGATGCCCTCAGGCCCCAGGTGGTTCCACATCACAGAACCACCCAGCAAGAAGCTGGCAATGAGATGCCGTTGGCCACTCGGTGTCCTGTTCCTTCTGCAGAGCGTGTCCACCAGGAAACCTGTGGCCAGGCCTGCCCCCCCGCCTGGAGCTGGAGTTCCCCCCGAGCACAGCTCCTCGTCGGCCTTCTTCCATCTCGTCATGGTTAGGCCAGTTAACCAGACGCGGGAGGTTTGTGTGTTACTCTTCTGGCTCTAGAGCCTTGTTAATGGTCTGGGTTTTTCTGAGGAAACGCCCACTGTGGTACCCCCTCCCTTCCCACCCAGGCAACCCTGTCTGCTCTCCACCTTTTCTGGGGCCCTGGTCTGAGTTTCCACGCGTGTTCCTCAGAAGCAGGTGACCAAAGGGTTCACTCCCGACATCGGTTCGCAGAGCCAGGCCAGGTGCATCCCAGCTTCAGGTGTCGCTGGACACCTAGAGTCAGAGGGACGGGCTTGAGACCGACTGGATGGGAAAGCACATGGTTCCAGCCCACCCCACTCTGTGCTTGGACACTCCCCCACCTCACGGCAGTGTGTGTGATGGCAGGGGACTGAGGAGGGGGCCCCACGCCCGTCAGAAAGAGCTGTCTGAGGTGCTCTGCTCAATTCGGGGACTACTTCAGTGATTAAGACCTTCAAGTCCAGATGGAGACACAAGGGGGGTCCTTCTGCTCCCCGGGCTGGGCCCACCCAGCACCCCCCTCGCTGCCCCGTGTGTGTGCCAGGGCTGGGCTGCTGCAGCTCACCCACTGCCCCAGTGCATTTGTGCCCCAACAGGTCTTTGTCCAGTGGTACTTTGTTCAAGAGCAGCATATGCCATCTCGCTGGACGCTGTCATTTTGGGCCTTGCCAGTTCTCGCCGAATCCCATCACTGTATTTATTGTATAATATTGTGAATATCGGAAGTTCCGAACGAGTGCTGGCGGGCTGCTTTGGCTTGTGGGTGCCGGTGAGAGGAGGACGCTGCAGCCCTGCCTGCTGGAAAGATGTGTGGGTTTTTGAGCCCTTCAGCATCCATCTCCTCCCCCATTATTCTTAGGAACTGCATTAAGGACCATTGTAGAAAAGCTTCCCCGACCTAAGGAAAAGATAAACCTGGATTAACCTTCATCACTTATGTGTGATGCAGGATCAGTGTCTAGAGGTGAGTGCCTGCAGTTTCCCTGCTGTGAAGGGGTGTGGTGGGCCACTGCCTCTCAGGGGCCACAGCCCCTAGCCTGGAGGTCACAGCAGGATGTAGTCCTGACAAGGATCCTCTTATTTAATTTCTGCATAATGAAAAAGCCTTTGGATTTATTAGGAGTGGTTCTTCCTCCTGTATTTTTAAATTCTTGGTCCCCTCCAATCCTTCCCTCCATTGAATGAACTCAGAATTCTGTCAGCTACCTCCCCACAAGGGGTTCGGGAAGCTCCTTTTGGCCCATCATCACTTGACTAGGTGACAGCTGTGAGTAGGGTATCTGCTGCTAGCACGACTGCTCCCCCAGAGAGCACACTGAGGCCCAGAGAGATCTAAACCTTGGCCCTAAAACTCGTGTGCTGTAAAGTTACTTGATGTATATTTATTATAATTATTTATGGTTGCATTTAACAAACTTTCCATTCAATTGGATGCTATTTACACCATTGCTGTGTAAAGGAAGCTCACTACAGGAAAAGTCTCACCAATAAATAATCTTCATCAGATTTTGATTTACCGGAACAGTTGTGTGATCATGTACTCTTTTAAAACATTTTGCTTTTCAATTACAGTTGACACTCGCTATTAGTTCCGGGTGTACAGCAGTAATTAGACATTTACATAACTTATGAAGCAATTCCCCCCAATAACTTTAGCACCCACCTGATGCCAGTTATTGCAGATTATGTTCTCTATGCTGTCCTTTACATCCCTGTGACCGTCTTTATACCTGGTAATTTGTACATCCTAATCCCTTCACCTTTTTCACTAACCCTCCCAAACCCCCCCATCTGAATCTATGAATTTTTGTTTCTTCATTAGGTCCATCCCTGTAGTGACAAATGGCAATATTTCATTTTTTATGGCTGAGTAGTATTCTAGATTCATACACATTCATCCATTCGTCTGCTGACACTTAGGTTTCTTCCGGACCTTGGCTGTTGTAAATAACGCTGCAGTGGACATAGGGGTGCAGATCTCTTTCCAAATCAGTGTTTTGGATTTCTTTGGATAAATACCCAAGTAGGATTGCAGGATTGTTTGGTAGTTCTGATTTTTTGAGGAACCTTCACACTGTTTTCCATGGTGGCCCTACGAATTTGCAATCCCACCAACAGTACAAGAGGACTTCCTTTTCTCCACATCCTTGCCATGTATTTGTTGATTGATGGCAGCCATTCTGACAGATGTGAGGTGGTATCTCATTGTTTTAATTTGCATTGCTCTGATGATTAGTGATGTTGAACATCTTTTCATGTCCGTTGGCCATGTGTCCCCTCTTAAATTGTATGAACTCCTTACGTATTTTGGATCTTAACCCTTACCAGATGTGTCATCGGTGAGTTCTCTTCTACCGTCCAGTAGGTTGTCTTTTGATTTTGTTGCTGGTTTCCTTCATTGTGCAAAGCTTTTTAATTGGATGTAGTCCTGTTTGTTTTCCGTTTCCCTTGCCCGAAGAGATTTAGCAAAAAAATACTGCTAAGAGCAATGTCAGAGAGTTTACTGCCTTCGTTTTCTTCTAGGAGTTTTTTGGTTCAGGTCTTACGTTTAAGTCTTTAATCCATTTTCAGTTGATTCTTGTATTGACAGAGTGGGGCAAAAGCAGGATTACAGTCGTGAGTACAAAAAACAGTTTATTCTTGTATGGAAAATAATACAATAAATACAAACTGTAAACCTACTTTGGCCCCCACCTGTAGTGAAAGAAAGGAGTCGTTTCATTTTCTTTGCATGTATCCCTCCAGTTTCCCAGTACCGTGTGCTTGTGTCTATGGACTAGGTGGACCTGCTACATTACCCAGTCTTGGCAGAGTGGCCTGGGGGTGGGAGTGGGGGGGACAGTGGCACAGTCTTCCTGGTCACCTGAGTTGGGTGGTCCAGTGGTGTCCCTGAGTGGGTTGGGTACTCCTTATAGTTAAGCTTCAGTTACTGTTGGCACAGCAGTGATGGAACTGGCCCTCTGGCCGACGGGCTGTGCCAGCTGTGACCACAGAGGATGAGCTCTTGAACAGGGGCCGATTCCACAAAGCAGGAGTCACAATAGGGCACTGGGGATTTATGACAAATAGAGAAATAAATTTATGACAACAGTGCAAAGGCTGGGAGGAAAGAAAAAGTGTCATGTGATACCAAACATGAAGTAGTATAGTATCATTGGAAGGTAGACTGTGATAAGTTAAAAGATGTATACTATAAACCCCAGAACTACTACTTAAATAACAGTTATAACTAGTAAGACAACAAAGGAAGTAAAATGGAATCATAAAAGTATTCAAAAGAAAGCAGAAAAAAGGAAACAGCACATGAGACAAGAGAAAACAAATTTTTAAAACATCCATTTCAGTAACCACATTAAATGTAAATGGTCTACACGCTCCAATTAAAAGACAGATGTCAGACTGGCCCCCAAAAACAAAACTTCAACTACCTGCTGCCTTTGAGAAACCCACTTTATATATTTAAATACAAATAGCATAAAAGGATGGAAAAAGATGTACTGTGCTGACACTAGCCAGACGCAAGCTGAGGAATGTAAGTTAATAATAATAATAATGCTATGTTAATATGAAAGTATATTTCAGAGCAAATATTACAAAGAATATGTTGTTTAATAATAAAAGGGCCAATTAAACAAGACTGTAAGGATCCTAAGTGTTTATACATCAAAATAATGAAAAGTTACAATAATCTTCAAAATTCAGATGTGGATTTGAGTCCTGGTTCTGCTGTGAATTAGCCACACAGCCTTATGCCAGTCACTGCCGTCCACTTAGACAACGGGCCAATTCTTCCGCTACCCTCACTAGGTTGCTGGGAGAAAAACAGATGAGCTCAAAATAACAAGGTGCTAGATGGTCCTGTGCAAACTGTGAGGTGCTGAGGGGTAATGGATAATTCTGCTAAGGCTCAGCTACTCTCAGGATCGAAGCTTTTGATGACGCCTTTCCCTATTCAGCTGGAGAAAGCTCCACCCCCATCCAAGATCCTCAGGGAGCTGCAGCAACCTGTCAGCTTCCTCAGAGTCTGATACTAGGAAACCACGCCCCGACTGTGTGGCGCACTCTGAGAAGGCGCTCACCCTGGACCTGCTAGGGTTCCAGGGAGCGCAGAGAACGCCTGGTCCTGCTCACTTCCCCGTACCTCCCTGAGGTCTCCAGAGGACACTGGAGAAGGAACCACAAGACTCAGCTGAACTCCAAGTACAAACTTTATTTCTATTACAAGGAAGTTAGTAATTATAATAATAATAAAATAAAAAGAGGGAGATGGGGGCTCCGATACTTGGTTTTCAGAACAAGTCACGGAGCTTAGGCCTCAGCCCCGATCAGGGCAGAGCCCAGCACGGTCCTGGCAGGACGAGGAGTCCCTCGCCTTCTCCATGAGAGGCCCTAAAGACAAAGGAGCCATGCTCCCCACCAGAAACAGAAGGCAGTGATGCCGAACGCCAAAGCAGGTTAAACCAATGCCCCAAGTAACTCACCTCCCACTCAACTCCTCTCCAAAAGCCTGTTCCTACCATACTGCACGACAGGCTGTACACTCCCCCAGAGCTCCTCCCCACACACGGGAGGCCCAAATTCTAGAGTGGGGGCGGGGGTTAGTGCACAGGAGAGGTTACCAAAAGTTCCCAAATTTAGGTCCCCACAGGGAAGAAAATCACTTCACTGGTGGTACCAGGTTTCCAGAACCCTCTCCTCTTTCCACCAGGACCACACAGCACCAAGGAGCAGTGGTGACAGTGTATCCAAAGAGGGAGCCCTTGTGGGCTGAGAGGCCTTAACTTGTATTTCTGTGCTGCCAAAAGGCAGCAGGCTAAAGCTGAAACATTTCTCAACAGCCTCCCTGCTGACCCTCCCTCAACCCCCCAAACGCCCACATCGTAATCTCAAAAGACACAAAATGGTCATAACCTAGAAAAAGTTAAAATCCCTAAAATCTCCCCCGCCCACAGGGCCCAGAGGTGCGGCCTGCGCTGCTACGAGTGCTGCTGTGCAGAGAAGGCGGAGCCACTGCCAGGTCCTCTGCAGGCGCTGTTACTCCTCCTCTTCCTCCTCCTCTGCATCCCCAGCACCCTGTGGCTTGGGAGGTTTTGCCTTGAAAAGAGGAAAGAGAGGAAGTGCACGTGGAAAGTGAAAAAAGGCAGCACCCTTTAGAGCCCTGGGAATGTCCACCTTCTCCACAGAAACCTCCTGCTCAAAAGCTGAAGGAACAGTCCTTCTGCCCCAGTGGCAGTGACTCCAAGACCCGCCCCCTCCCTGCTCCTCACTGAGCATGTTGGGGCTGGATCCCCAGTTACCTTTGCAGTTCTGTTGCGATAGCTGGAGGCTGTGGGGGTGACTCGTGAGTTCCTACCACCTTCATTCCTACCACTGAAAGAGAAGGATTGGAAAGTGGTTCCTGAAATGCCCCTCAGCAAATCAGAAAACTGAGAAGACAAACAGCTGGAACCAGACATAAGCAGCTCTCTGCAAGTAGGCAAAACAAATGAACAACTAAAAACCCCATAGAGAGCAAAAGAACATTTTGAAATCAGGCCATAATACACCTGAACTACTCAAAAGCTCCACTCCCGGGCTACTGCTTCTTACCTTGCTCCGTATCTCCCTGAAGACCCACGGGGGAAAGAGGGCACAAGGTTTTCTGGGCAGAGACCGCGAACAGGATGAATCACTGGAACGTGCCCAGTGGCCATGGCCCCGTTAAGGCTGTTTTGATTCCGCCCCCGCATGTCCTGGCTCTCTAAGTTGTTGAGCTTCATTACGCGAGGAGGGCTGGGCTGGGAACCAGGCTTGGAGCCAGACGTGGATGTGGACAGTCGGGTACAAGTAGCCATATTGTTAAGGGGTCTGGTGGGGGGAAGACGGTAAGTGGGCACATTAGCAGCTTCCTGTTTAATATCATCCATGTAACCGGAAGACAGGTCTCCTGCGAAGAGAAAAGAGCACCAGCTTTAGGGAAAAGGTGGCTCTTGCTGTTAGCACTAGATTCGGGGCAGGAACAAAGAGTCTGGATGGGGCACAACTGCCTCACCCGAAAACCCAAGTCTCCAGGCCCGGCCCAGGAACCCTCTGTCCATGATGTGTCATTACTACCCGAGTCCTCAAATACATCCTCCTAATATTCAACAGTGATGTGCAAGCAAACCTGGAAAAAATTTCTAACTGGCTTTGTGGTGAGTTTCAAAAGTAGTTTACTTATCTAGTCATGAGGCTCTTTAATAATAACAATGACAATGTTTGATGATTGATGATGATGACTGAGTACCCTAATTTCAACTAGAGGTAGGGGCCCAGAGCAGCCACAGTTCAGGTCTAAAAATTATCTCCAAATAAGCCACTAAGGAAAGTCACAGCTGAATACCACTGACCACTAAGCCTGTCTCATGGCCATCCCCAAAGCCACTACCCTATAAACCTATACTCGAGACCGCTCAGTCTAACACGGGATCACAACTAGCCCAGTGAGACCCTACTGTGCTTGGTAATTTAGGATGCACGCAACCCCCATGTCAGAGTAACAGATGGGAAACAATAAACAGGCCCGAGTCAGCAGCAGACCTGCAGCTTTGGCTCAACCCTGGCTAATACCCTGGTGTCTGACACGCCTCTTGGGCAGCTCTGGTGAGGTCTCTCGAGGCTGGAAATCCTGTCTAGGAATCCCCTCCGTCACATGGTTGTTTGCTGTGGCTGGGCGTTGGTCACACTGGTCCTAATAAGAAAAACCAAAATTAGTACCTATGGACTGAGTCATTTGTAAGAGACGGAGCAGTGGGAGGAAAGGGAGGAACAGCGGGTTGGGTGAACACACCTTATCGGGGGGACTCTAACAACGACTGAGAGGAAGAGCCTGGGACTAAGGAAACACACTTAGAACGGAGCAGTCATCCCCATCAGCACCCAAGGCGCTGAAGCAGCACTGCCTGACCTGTGCGGGGGTCAAGGAAGGGCTGGTCTTGAGAGCCTGGAAGAGCCCGCCTATACTTTGACCACAGCGTTATTTGCATGGCTGCTTATTTCAGTCTCGCATAGGAGACAACCAGCAGTTTCTTAATTACTGCTTGATGCAAAAGCAGAAGTCTTTATAATACGAATGAAATGTGTGGTGTTCTGGCAACAACTAAATGGCATCTACTATAGAAATGACCCTGAGCACATCTGCAGTATTAGATCCTCATAACAAACAAGACTGGGCAGAAAATGTATCCTCCACTAACAGACTGGAATCCTAGACTGTAAAAGCTGAAAAAGGACATCACTGTTAGATTGTCTGGTCTAACTGCTTCCTTCACAGATATCCCCAGTGAAGGAACAGGGCCTATCCAAGGTCAACCCAGGGGTAGATCTAGACCCTCAGTTCTCCTGAAACGCAAGCCTCAAATGCCACCACAATAGGAAGAATCTACCTAGTCAAAATCAGAATGTGTCAGTGACCTCAGGGAAGTCTCATCTAAACTATTCTGGCAAGTCCTCCATGCCTGCTTAAATGGAGTCCCGAGTCCTTGGTCCTCAGCTAGTGACATGATGGCTTCAGTTGCCAGAAGGTAGAGAAAGTCAGACAGTCCACACAAGAGCATATCCAGGAGCCAAGACAGGTATGCACGCGACTTAAAAGCTAAAGCAGCATTCTCACCTCTGAAAGCCCCAGGTTCACTCACGGGATTGGCACACAGTGAACTGGACGGGTCCTTCGGGGACTCTCACCTGGTGATGGAATAGCACCTCCTCTTCCAGCTGCACCCCGCAGAATTCACACGGGATGATGATGCTGTCCTCCACAGGGGGTAAATTGCTCAGGCCCATCAAAGAGTCTAACTGGTTACTTGTAGTCTGCTGCAGAAACTTCTGGAAGATGACATCGTGGTCCTCCTCCACACGTTTGAGGGAAGCGCTACCCATATTAAACGAAGGTAAGGCACGGGAAGGGTTACAGCTTGTCTGTCTCAAAAAAAAAAAAGGTTTAAAAAAAAGGTTAAAGAAAAAATATATTCCTAAAACATTTTCTGCAAGTCGCAAAATTTTAGTAATACTTAATAATGGGAAGAGGAACGAAAAAGGGTCAGGGGAATGCAGATGGAATACAATTCTCACTTTGCTTTCATTTTTAACATTTCTGTGCTTTTTTTTTTTTTACTGTGTTCATGTGATTATACTTTTTAAGTTAATTTGAAAAGATTCAAGATTCTTCCCACAGCCATACAGTAAGAGAGGCCCAAATATTCTTTGCTATCCTGTTAATTGGTTTTCTTATGCTGTTCCCAAATGGAAAACTAGGTGTACTCAAATACTGTATTATTCCAATTATGGGGGGGAATATAAGCCCCACCAAGAACAAAGGGATGCTTAATAGTTTTGGAAATGCTGCATTAGACCAAACCAAATCAGAGAGAGCCAGAGTGTTGAGGGAAAAAGTAGTTCCCTCCAACAGGCAATCCTCAAAACAAAGGCTATTCTCTGATCATTCCTAAATAGCTAAGGACTTTCAATCATTCAAAAAATGTCTGACACCTTTCATCACCAGGTATTAAGATTCAGAAACTAGGAAAACCCAGAACCTGCCCTCAAGGAGCTCAGCCTAGTGGTGCATATGATAGGGGATCAGGAGACCACATCATGGGGACAGACTGAAAGAGAAGTGGGCACAGAATGTGTGAGAAGCACACAGGTGGGCCCTCTGACCTAGCCTTCGGAATTCACTCGGGATGGTTTCTTGGAAGTCATGTCTGAACCAAGTCTACAAGCAGAGGGGTCTACACTGTAGGGTGTGTTGGGGAGGCAGGGGCGAAAGGCCAATACAGCTTCCAAGCAAAAAAAAGTAAAGTGTAAGAAGGACCCCTGACCCTTCCAGGGAGTTCCTAAGGACTTCAGTACAGCTCCAATAAACAAAACATGGCATGAGATGAGACCAGATTACAAAATCGTCAGTGGAGATGCAAGCACTCACCACAGTGTGGGGGGAGCAAACGGCCTACGGGAATGAGGAGTGCTCTTTCCAAGAGGGACAAGGCTAAGTTCTCATGACCATGTCAGTCACACCATCATAAAGAACACACCCAGCTGCTACTGCTACAACAGGTATGCTGAAAGAGTTCGCTCAGGACCTCGCAGGGCCCGAAACACCAAGTACGGTGCACTCTCCTATGCAAAGCCCTCAAGTCATTCATAACACACCTGATGGTCGATCAGCAGTTCTTCCGGGTAGAGCTCCTCACAAAATTCACAAGGCAGCATGATCCCGTGAGCCGCGCCTGGATATCAGAGGTCACACTGTCAGACTCCAAAGGAGCGAAAACAAACTCGGTTCAACCTGTGATCCCCCTGGTAGGAGTTAGGAATTATATAAAATTTTGACTCCCTCTGATATTTCAGAGATGTAGCAACTTGTAGGGCTGTAAATCCCCCAAGGGAAACTACTTAAGAGACAAACCCCAGGCAAAAACTGTCACTATGGAGAAAGATTACTTATCACCATCCTCTGAGCAGCATTAAAGTAGTAACTTACCTACCACTCTCATGAATACAGACTTTTAAATGTGATAACTCTACAGGCACCCATCTAAGAGCCTCTAGTGCATTATTTCCATCCTCAGGAAAGATTTATGAAGTAGGATCTACGTTAGCCTCATTTTGCAGATGGAGAAACTAAGACACATATATTACTGGCAGAAAATATCCTTAAAAAACCTTCCCAGTACAAAACATCAAAAACGATGTTGAGGAAAAGTAACTTAAAGTAATTCAAATATTTAAGAGCAATTTGAAACCCAGGATCCCCAAAACAAAACAGCCTCAGAGAGACTGCTGAACAAACGGAGGGTGAGCAATGACAGGAGGCAAGGAAACTTGCCTCAGTATGTTTGGCTCTGGGTAGAAGACGGAAAAGTCACTAAAGAAAAGTACGGTCTGGCCTTTACATGAGTTTGAAGCCAAAATCTACATTTATGATTTTTTTAAAACCCAAGCCAAAAACTCAGTTTGAAACTGTCACAGTCAGTAGCATCCCTAAGTGCCTCTCAGGGGAACATATCAGAAAACACACACTCGCACACATGCGCACAGAGAGGGAGGCAGCAAGACATCACAACTGAATTGGCAGAAGCAATAAATAGCAAAAACAACTTTAGATATATTTTCAGACAATACGAAAATAAGTATATTTAAAATGTTTAAAGATATGTTAAGGGGACTGCAATGTAACTAAGGTATAAAAGATTATTTTGAAAATGATAAGACACACTAAAGAAAAAAGAAACAGAACTCAAATAAAACAAATAAAAAATACATAATTACTGAGGTGAAAACCTCAATGGACATATTAAACAACAGATTAGAAAGAAGACAGGTATGAGATTACCCAGGGTGCATACCAATGAATGCATAAATAAGTGGAACAAATGGATGTTTCCCTCTCTCTTCCTCCCCTCTCTAAAATAAATTTTTAAAAGATATAAGAAAAATAGTAAAAATGGTAAATATAGATGAGGGGGACATAGATACTTGCTATACTATTGACGGTTTTCAAAAAGAAAAAGTTGGGAAGAGCAATAAACAAAAAGGAAATTTTATGTCATGAACAACTTTCAATTTTATATGAATTGTACAGTGTAAGACTTTTTTTTAAAAATGGAAGCAGCGGCTGGTGAAAAATAAAAACTAACGTACCCTTTATGTCATTCAGATCAATGGGACCTCCATGGGACTGGTCTGCCTCATACACAGCCCTCCAGAAGTCCTGCTCTGCCAGTTTGGGGGCCTGGCCTTCATTTTGCAGACTGAGGGCCAACATGAAGTCCAGGTTTGCACTGTCTTCACCACCCTCTTTAGGGGACTGTCGTCTTCTATTTCTTTCCTGTCTTTCTTGTTCTTCCACTGGGGAAAAAAAAGGAAACCAGGTCTCAAGACACATTAGAAATGCTGCAACGCTTTAGTTCAAGTCTATGCCTACGAAATATTCAAGGTTTATGGGCATCTGTGCAGGAACAAAAAAGGCCCCACCCTCCAGTTCTCACGGGACTCGAGTAGTAGGTCTGCGTGATAAAAGGCTCGTTACTATTCCAATTGTCTTATTAATACGCCGTATTACTAAGCTTTAACTATGAGACAGGCACTGTGCTAAACATTTTATGTATATTTTCTCCACTGTAGTAGAATGGTTTAAAAGGAAGCATGGGGTCAGACTGCGGCAGAATTCAAGTCCCTGCGCTCTCACTCACCTACCCTCATAAGACTGTTGTGAGAATGAAATGAGTCAATACATGTAAAGCACGTCACAAATGCCTGGGGCACACAGGGCATACTCAGTAAATAACAGCTGTTAACAGCACTGTGATCGTCATCATCAATCCTAACTACAATCTAGCAGGAATCCAACAGCAAAAAGGTTCTGTTACTCCCATCTACAAGAAAAATTAGGTGTTCTTCCTAATGCTACCTAGCACAGCCAGATTTCTATAATTAACATCTATTTGGCCCCAAACCCCTGCTCCCTTTTCCCCTGAGATGGTGATACCCTTTTAATCCCAAACACAACTCACATAAATTATTCTGAATTGGAAACTGGGTTGTCATGTTCCTTTGGTTGGTACCCCTACTATAGAGAAGGTCTGATTCTAAGACTCTCAGGGTACTTCGGGGTAGCCTCGTGGGAGGATCCAGAGACTGAATTTGTCTGAGGAGTTGGGACGCAATCCAGATTCCATCTTGACCCCAAGTCTCATCGTATTCACTAGGAGGCATGACAACCTCATCTCTCTTCTCCTCCCCATCTCTCCCACAAACTTCAGGGTGAGTCTTCAGGTCTTTCACCAGGACATTACGCCCACAACTGCCACAAAACTCTGTCCGGGCACCACAGTAATCTTCATGGTCCTTCAGTTTAAGAACAGAGAGTTCCAAATCACAGTGCTGGCAAAGGGCAAGCCGTAGAGGACATTCGGTCTCCTGCAACAGAGAGTAATGAGGCAGTTAATATGCAAATATAAGACAGGCCATGTTTTAGTACAGGACAAGGAAAGCAAAAAGTATTCACTTCAATATTCTCTTCCAAGCCCAGCTTCACCTGCCTGCCGTGTTTTCCTATTATTTAAGGGTCAGGGCTTCTCTCTTTGTCCCTGCCACCAGGTTCTACAAAGGGAAGAAAGCTGTTAGAAGGAACCTACTTGCCCAGCCACCCTGACTTATGATAATTTTGTGCACACATTACAAAGTAACCCAAAGTACACCTGGCAGCAAACAACAAAAGCACATCGATTCAGATGTTTGTCAAAACTCCACCAGCCCTAATTCCTATTACTATTCAAATCTGTCTTTTTAAATAACTCGATTAGAAAAATGTCACTGATTTAAGTTACTCAATAGCAAAACAGCAAATAATTACTGGCACTTACTAGATAATATAGTAAATACTTAAACAACCCTAAAACATGCTAGTGACTCACCACGCAGAAAATAAGTAAAAACTTTTTTTAAAGAAGAATTTTTAAAAACTCTTTAATCTCTGGTCTACAACTGTAATAGCTGGAATGTTAAGAAATACCATGTACTTAAATCTTTAAAATGACTGGTGTATCACCAGGTGAAGCCAGGAAATAGTTGGGAGAGAAGCCAGGAAAGGGGGCAGTTGATTGGAGGTTGTTTATGCAGCAGGTAGACGTCAGACCCAGAGAAATACTCATTATTATTGTTAGTGTGATCTCAATCATAAACTCCCTTGCTGGTGAGGACTAGTAAAGCATAGGTCAAGTGCTTAGAAAAAAATTATGAAGGTAAAAGTGCCAAAGTATTTATGAGACATTTATCCCTGAAAGGTGGGGTTATAAGTGATTGTTTTATATTTTTTCTAAATTTTTTCATTGAATATCAATTACCTTTTAAAATTATAAATTAATAAGCTGTTAGCATTTTTAGGGACATAGAATGAAATGCCCAAATCTTTTTTTTTCTTTTGTTAAAGATTTTATTTATTTCTAGAGAGAGGGGAAGAAAGGGAGAAACACATCAATATCTCTTGCATGCCCCTTACTGGGGACCTGGCCCACAACCCAGGCATGTGCCCTGACTGGGAACTGAACCGTCAACCCTTTGTTTCGCAGGCCAGCACTCAGTCCACTGAGCCACACCAACAGGGGCGAAATGCACAAATCTTAAGTTGCATACCTTGATAAATTTTTACATATGCATACAGACTCCTGTGTGACCACCAACTAAGTAGTTGTTGGTGGTATTTTTTTTAACTAGTAAATATGCTCATTTAAAATAAAAAATATATATATTATATATATATATATAATATATATATAATATATTATATATATATATATACTCATTCAACAATGGAAAATTTTACCTCAACTAGGGATCAAACGATACTATGTTTTCTCTCACCAAATGCTGAGGAATTTCTTTGGGTGTAAATAGCATGCTGTCTAAGTGATCAAGAAGTCAAAAGGAAATTACAAGATGTAAGGCAGGTTGTGTGTGGTAAGGAGGTCACACCACACTGGCAACCCCAAATTTGGCTTAGCACTCGGTGAGGCTGCTAACAGCCAAACCCCAGAATGAGAAGGACAGACTCAGTCCCAAAGGGAAAAGCTCTGTGGCCTGAGCATAAGGCACAACAGCCATCAGTCGAATCCAGCAGCAATTAGTCAAAGCCTCAAATAGGCTTTGAGCCCTGCCTGGTGTGGCTCAGTGGACTGAATGCCAGCCTGTGACCCAAAGGGTCACCAGTTCGATTCCCAGTCAGGGCTCATGCCCGGTTTGCAGGCCAGGTGCCCAGTACAGGACGCACGAGAGGCAACCATACATTGATATTTCTTTCTCCCCCTCTTTTCCCTCCCCCCATCTTTAAAAAAAAAAAAAATCTTAACAAGAAGAAAATATTTTTAAAAAAAAATAATAAAAAGCTTAGAGAGGCAATGTGCATGGAGCTGGCAGAAACAAAGACAACCACACTGGCTTTCCATTCTGCATGGGGCTCTGCAATCTCACAACTGCCTCCATGGTAACTCATTCCCTTTATTGGGCAGGAAAACTAACCTCATGACTCTTTAACTGCCTCTTCTCCAACTTCTTGTTACATTTGCAGGTTACCTAGGATAAGAAGTGAGAACCAATAAATTGGCTTGTGACAACTTGCACAATAGCAAGTATAATACATTCATGAGCATTTGAGTCCTTGGTGGCTCACCTGACAATGTTCTGTAGCCATGTGAGTCTCCATGTCAGATTTGGGAAATGGTTCCTTGCAGATAGGGCACATACCAATGTTCCTTTGACAGTGGATCTCATGGATGGTAAAGTTACATGCGGGAATGTCTTTTTTGCTGCAGAAATAGATCAAAGAAAAAGGCAAGCATTACTGACTGATCTATTCACCTTTGTATCATGTGGAAACCTGTCCAGTTCAATCTTTACTCCCCATTATTTCCCTTTAGTGAATGTCTAGTCTATTAGCTCTGATGATGATGACTACCCTGCTTTTCAAGAATTAACGTCTGTAGGCTCTGAGTCTTCTGTGCAGCACTCTGAATTATCGGTGTCGTGCACTAGCTACGAAGCTCAGCCTCACTCTAAAGCTGTCGGAGCTCATCACCACCAAGAGCATGAAATCAGGTGCCAAAAAGAGCTAAGCTAGGCTTTTCCAAAACTATCCATGTTCCAAAGCACAATGGTGCATTCCAGGATTATTTAAAACAAAAAACAAAAAAGCGAAACAAAACTACTATTTATTTTCACTCTCTGTCTTTGGTAGGTTTAATCTCATCTAGATTTTATTCCACAAAAAGTCAAACCAGGTGTTTGGAGCTACTGCCTCAATCTCTACCTTTGATCATTTGCAATGCCAGGCTTTGATAACTTAAACACGGACTTCTATCAGAGAGGTCACAGCGTCGACGACAAACAGCAGTCCTGTGCCTGTGGAAGCCCCAACAGTATGCTGGCTATGACTACTCGAAGCCAGGCCCACTTGTCCCCCCACACGATGCAGCCACAACAGCCATACACTGGACAGATCTCCCAGACAAATCAGGCATATACGTGTATAGTCCAACTATATACCTCAGCCATTCTATGGAAACAACTCTGAGGATGAGCTACCTTTATTAGAAATATGAGGTATTAATTTTGACTAAATCTGGCAAAATACACTAACAGTGTTACATCCATTAGAAGTGGCAGATGGCAGCGCCATGAATGAGACTGGTTTGGCGGGACGAATGCTTCTTTGCCCTCCCTTTGGAGCCACAGTGTTACCTGCCTGGCAAAATCCAGTGCTGTGCCTATGCAAGGGGTCAGTGCAATGGGACGTCTAGAAATGTTTTGTTTATTAAACTTAATGAGCATGACAGGTGTTTCATGTGGTCGTGTGGCAAGTATCTTTGGAGATTGTCTTCCTATAATCCTACTTTGCAGCTTTGCAGTGGTATTTTCTTGGCAGAATGGCACAGGAATCATACTCACTGCCGGAATTTTCTGATGGTGCAGTTTTCCTCTTTCCAAAATTTTTATTTCTGTATTAGCCATGGAAGGAAAGCAACTTCCGGTAGCATATCCTTGTGCTTTGTTATAAGGAGTCTTTGCCCTAATTTCCGTTTTCTGAACTGCATTTTTCTGGGATGTGGGCATCATTGGGCCAAATACACAAAGACTTCGAACGCTTAAATCAAGCCGGCAAACTGCTATAGTGCAACTCTCATGCAGATCAAACGTTTGGCTATTGGAGCAATGAAAGTATACATGTATCTTCTGGTTCATTTTTATAGAACTTTTGAACACTACATTGGATTTACCTCCAGAATGACTAGTTTTAAGTGTTTGTACTTTTACAAATAAGAAGTGCTATTTCTTTCCAGTTACTGCAGCCTTTGAAAACAAAGGCTTTTTTCTTTGCAAATTATGTTTTTCATAGATTTTTATCAGCTGTGGGAAACTAACCATAGAGCTGATAATCTTCCTTAAAAACAACCCAGTCATAGTAAAGACAACACAAGACTTGCAGAAACATTTTTCCAAGGAATCAGGAGAAAAAACTGCCTTTATTCTCAAGTCAGATGCACTTGAAACAAAAGCGATCCCAATGTTGAGTTTTATAAGTTTGTACTTCAAAAGTTTGACATTAGTTTAAATTATCTCATAGAATTTTTGCTAAAATTCAGTAATACAAATTCACAATCCATCATATTTAGATATGAAATGTAAACACCTAGGTTAGATATTAGCATTAACGAAACCATAGTGTTCTAGACTGGCCATATTAACACTCATAGTTGGATTTCTATGTTTCCCAGGAAAAAGAAAATCACTGAACAACTCTGAGAAAAACAGTTAAAATGCTACAGTTTCACCCTGGCTGGTATGGGTCTGTGGATTGAGCATTGGTCTGCGAATTGAAAGGTCACCAGTTCCCGGTCAGGACACATGCCTGGGTTGCGGGCCGGGTCCCCAGTTGGGGCTGTGCAAGAGGTAATCGATGGATCAATGTTTCTCTCGCATATCTTTCTCTCCCATTCTTTCTCCCTCCCTTCCCCTCTCTCTAAAAATAAATTTAAAAGTAAAATAAAATGCCAGTTTCAGTACTTCAGTTATCAATGTAAAGTGCAAGTGATGGTTTTAAATTAAAATTTTCCCAATTAATGTTTTTAAAGATTTTATTTATTTTTAGAGAGAGAGGAAAGGAGAGAGAAAGCGAGGGAGAGAAACAGCGATGGGTTGGGGAACTGGCCCACAACCCAGGCATGTGCCCTGACTGGGAACCAAACCTGTGACCTTCAGGTTTGCAGGCTACTGCTCAATCCACTGAGCCACACCAGCCAGAGCAATTTTTTTTTTAAGTCAAACCAGAAAGGGCAGATGCCAGCTCTGGGATGGTCAGTGGAAATGGGGAAATTGCCTCCTTTATGACCCACATGCTTTTCAAAGCAGGCTGGATGCCAGTCAGACACCCTCTGGCTGGGCTGGTATAAATGTCACTGCAGAACTAGACAAAAATCAAGTCCTGAACCCTTCCCCCAATCACCTCCTCATTCACTTTCTGCCATTCTTTTTTAGTTTATGGAAGTGTTTTAACCTTTTTCATCTCATGGCACACATAAACAAATTACCAAAATTCTGCAGCACACCAAAAAATATATAATATTCTTTGCTGAGCTGACAAAAAAAAAAAGTATAATTTTGATCTTCATTCACACTGGACAGCTATTGTGTTGGCTGTTGTCAATTTTTTATTTGACAAGCTAAAGGAAAAGGAGTCAGTACCCCTGACTAAACAGTCAGGTGTTGCATCTTTTAAAAATTGTTGCTGTGCACCATTTGAAAGCCTCTGGTTAAAGGGATCCAATTAAAGATTATATCTGAGTTATAGGAAAAAAAGGGAGGAAAATGATAATCTTAAGTGAAAAAATAAGACCATTTAAACTTAACAAGAATGGAATATAGTCACTAACATAGTAACTATGTATGGTGACAGATGGTTATTAGACTTATTGTGGTGATCTCTTTGTAAGGTATATAAATGTTGAGTCATTTACGTTGTATATGTGAAACTAATATATTCTGTTAACTATAACTTAAATATAAAAATGAATTAAAGTAAATTTAACAAGAGTGTACACACATTCAAACTAGAGGCATATAGTATCAAAGGCCTAACTTTTTACTCATTTGAATCTAACCACTGGAAAACTCCAATTTCAGTCTAGCTAAAGACTTCATTTAAAGAGTATGCCTAACAGTATGTCACCTATAATAACATTTCAGAAAAAAAATACTGACCAGTCTACAGATATTTCTACAACAAATCATTAATACCCTAGTTTGCCTCTGAAGCTGAATACTACAGGACCCTTGGTCCCACACTACGAAAGCAGTTTCTCTTTTACAGTTTTAATCTTCATATATAGTCTAAGGAGCATTTCAAAGCAGGATGACTTATGTGCCTCCAGCTATAGTCATACTCCCTATATGAAAGACCAAGATACCAAATAAATTCATCTTTATCCAGTGATAGAACTATAAAGAAAGCTCTCATATCAAAACTAAAAAGTGACATCGAAGAAAAATCAACTGAGAGTTGGGAAGAAACTCAAATGGACTGGGGGAAACTACCATGTCTCGACATTTAACTTTCCGTATTTCTCCAAAATACCTAGCTTTCTAAGGAATCCTTGGTTTTCAATGAACTGCACTTACTTTTTTTTAAACTGTAGGATATTTACACCATGGAAGGAACTATAAATCAGTTATCACCTAAATGTATTAATTCAACAAAAATTAAAATTAGTAAATCCCACTACAGGCACACCTCATTTTATTGCACTTCGCAGATGTTGTATTGTTTACAAACTGAAGGTGAGACCCTATGCCAGCAAAAAGACTATGACTTGCTTTATTGCAGTGAATCAAACCCGCAATATCTCTGAGGTATGCCTGTATTAAAGATGTTGTGAAACCAGTACTCTTAACACATTACTAATGGTAATGTAAACTGCTTAAAAGTAGCCTGAAAATGCATTTCTAGGACCATAAAATTATATGCTCTTGAACCCAGTAATCTCACTCTTGGGATTATGAAGATTTTCATTAATCATAAAATGGTACAAAACTGAAAACCATTAAAAATGTTTAAACAATAAAGTACAGCTAAACATGGTACGCCAGCAAAGTGAAAGAAGCAGAGCTATGTCAAGACTGTAAATTGCATGTGCACAAATGCCATGAAAAAATTAAAACCAGTAATCACTGTGTAGGGTGACGATATTCTGGGTTCTTTTTTCATAATTTTGACAAATTCTGACATAATTTTTTCATAATTTTAACAGCAAAAAAATTTAAAAAGTCTACAGTTTTTATTTTACAGGGCTATTCAGGATAACTATTGGAAACAGCTTCTATATATACAAGGCCACTAAAATTTTAAAATTAAAACAAATTAAGGACCATAAAATCATAACATAAGGAAGAAAGAATCAAAAGAATCAAAAGGTATGACTTCAGAACATTTACTATGACACATTTTCACCTCTCGGGAAATCTTGAAAGATGAAAGAAAAGGATAAAAGATATTTCCAACAATGACATGAAACAGCTGCCTGCTGGTTTTGTTTTCTTTTTAAATTGAACTGCCAAGACAATTCCACCAAATCAGACAAAGTATGAATATACAGGCTTCCTATCTGCAGGTAAAATCAAAATGTTTTAAGTGAGAAAAATGAGAATGCAAGTCCATATATAGATAAAACCTGCTAAACATCCCAAGGAAAAACTAGCAACTTAAAGATAAAATTTCATTTTAGATAGAAATGACTGAAAGGCAAACCAAGGCTTCCAGAAAAATTCCCAGTAGCTTCCCAAACAATAAACACGACAAGCTAGCAATCAATTCTTTAACATTTGCAAAAATAAAAAGTTAAGTGAAACTTTTGTCCTGTAGAGCCACACTCTCCTCCCAATAAGATGACTCCATAAGAAGAAGATGACATGCGAAAAACACCTTCAATCACCACAAACTATTCTTACTGGACCAGTGAGTCTAATTGCAGCTCATACTTTGAAGAGTACTTTAACATTTCTTAGGGAACCATAGAAATATGTCTCTAAAGGCTAAATTTTAAAACCTAGAATTTAAACAGGGTTACTTAGATGGGAGATCTGTGCTGGCTTAGTCAGCCTTCCCTGCTAAACTGCTTTTTTCTTTAAATAAATTGCTTTCACTTGGAATAACCTTGTTTTCATTAGCTTTCCATTAACTTACCCTTTTTTTAAAAACTCCCTTGGCGTAGTTATTTATATATTGTTCTAGACCTGAGATTCCATGGACTGATAAAGTAAGAGTATCTTAACTGATGCTAAAGCTATATGGCTGTTTTCTTACAAAATCACGGTGATGCTTGCTTGTGATTATTTGTATCACTGATTACTCTGTATCAGTAACAGTATATGCAAAACACAAAAAAAGCTAAAATAATGTTTTAAATGGCAGAATTCGGTAAAGGCATAGTAAAGACGCCCTCACAGTAATAATTTTTTTTTAAGAAGTGAAATCTTAATTCCATGCAGGAAAAAACTATTATGACCTGCAGTTGCTCTGTTATATCCTAATTCTGCCAAAAGGCTAAGCAGAAAGAAAAAAGAGATAAAGAAAAATTGTTATTTGGCTTGAATCTACATCAAAATATTTCCTTTACTCAACATCTCTTTCCTTCTACCACAATTTGGTAAGTTAAAACATTAACACAGAAAGTTTTACTTTCTTTAGCTTTAAGTATGTGTATCACTAAAATAACAAGTGCTTGAGAAATCCCAACCAGGAATCAGATTAGCTGCACGCCAAGTTTCATTTCAGTAAGGAAGAGTTGCTCTTTCTTGTCACTCACGTGAGTTAAAAACACCAAAATATAAAGCTTAACAATCAAGACTACGCCCAGTCTTCATTAACAGCTCTGGAATCATGCAATGGTAATGATTAACCTGGACGGCCAGAAGACTTCTCTCTCTCTCTCTTTCTCCCTCCCTTCCCCTCTCTCTAAAAATAAATAAATGAAATCTTTTAAAAAATAATAACAACAAACAGTTCAGCTGCCCTGGTTGAACTGCTCTCTCACTACTAGATGTAGAGCCAAGCTCACTAAACCTTGTTCCCAATCAACTCCAAGACAACCGGCCACTGTAGCCACCCAGGGACATCCTTGCAACGTACTTTGAAAAACATTAATCTAGTCCAAGTATTTTATTACATTTTTAGTATCTTTTAAAAAATGTATGATTTTTTCAGGAAGACAAAAAAATAAATTCCCTTACTTAAAGATTAGAAAACTGAGGTCCAAGGCAGTCAAGTGACTTGCCAAAAGTCATTAACTAATTAAAGGCAGGAACTGACTGCCAGCTTCATCCTATCACTCTAGTCACAACACTGTGATACCTAAACCAACCATCTTGTCAAATTACCAAAACAGGCAATTTTATCCAAAATTGTTACAAAGGCTTTAGTCCCACATATTTGTAGGACATATTTCATGGCTCCAATTTTAATCTGCCAATACATAAACCAACATGCTAGTCTGCCCTCATTCCAGTAACAGATCTTAGATTTAATTTCTTACCAGTTGTCACACAGTCGAGTGTCCTGGTCATCTAGAAATTCGGCCATCTTTAGCTCTTCCTGAAAACTACAAAGTTAGAAAAGAACTTTCAATTTCATTTCTGCTTTAAGGATGACAAGCAAAACACAAAAACAAAAAAACTAGTGCACAGAATATATCACCAAAACTAGTGTACTTAAAGCATTTTATTTAATATCGAACACATGGGTTTTACTTTCCCTTTTTTTTTTAAATTTTCACTTCAAAGTAATTTGACTTGCAAAAACACAGCACAAAGAACTCCAATCTGCAACTCACCCAAAATATCGTAAATAATCATAGTAAAATTAACAAATGTAGGAAACTAACACTGATACAATACTGGTCATTAATCAATAGATCTTCAAATTTCACAAATCGTCCCATTAATAACCCTTTTCTGGTTCAGGAACAAATCCAAGCTCACCCACTGCATTTAGTTATTTCCCCTTAATCTTTGATCGGGGGATATTTCTTTAGTCTTTCTTCATCTTTCATAACCTTGTTAAGTGTTTGGCTAGTTATTTTGTATAATGTCCTTCAGTTTGGGTTTGTTTGATGTTTTCTCATGTTTAATAGATATCTGGCGAGAACACCACCGAAGTGATGTGGTGTTCATCTTGGTGCTTTATATCTGAAAACACATGATGTCAACACGCTTATTATTACAGGCGGTGTTACCTTTGACCGCTTAGTTAAGACGGTGTCTGCCAGGTTTCTCCACTGTGAAGTTTTTCTGTATTTTTAAACCAGGTATCAATGGAGAAAGCAAAGTGCTGGCAATTTTATCACCAATATTCACATTAGGTTATTCCTTTCCATGACGCAAAAATGGTCTTATATACTGCCCCCCAAAAGGGTACTGACATTTCTACACAAACTCACTTTTGCGAAACTCATGTTTATTCTTTAACATGTTAACTAAGACCCTGTGTGCCAGACACTGTGTCAAAAACACTTTACAAGTTACAGAAATACAACGTCTGACCCAACAGATCAAGTTAGGAAAAGGGAAAACTAAGCAAAGAAACAGGGATCCCTGAAGGGGAGTATTTTGATGGAAAAGCACAAAAACCAAAGGACGTGGGCGTGGAGGGGTCCCGTGCAGCTAACGGGGCGGGGAGGAACCTTCTGGCAACACTTACAACGCACGCTGGGGCCCGAGGGCTGAAGGCCGCCCTGCAAAGAGGGCGCTGGGGCCGAGGACGGGGACAACGAGCCCCAAGGAAACGAAAGAGAAAGCGCACAGAGGCCCCGCAGAGCCCGGGGACAAGGTGCGGGGCGCGAGCGGACCCGGGAGGAAGGGCCGAGAGGCCGCCGCTGGCCTCGGCCCAGCGGCGTTTAAGCGAGCGAGGGGCCCGGCGCCCGCTCCGACACGCAGCGTCAGGCAGGGCCCGGGGCGCCGCTCCGCGAGGGCCGGTCCCGCCCCCCGCGGCGGGAGGCCGCGGCGCTTCCCGGGGCGCCCGGTCCCCGCGGCTCCGGCCCGCCTCCCAGCCCGCCGCGCCCGGGCGCAGCCTCCGACGACGGAGGGGCCCGCTCCTGCAGCTGCCGCGAGGCTGGGGCCGTCCCGGGAGGGAGCGCTTCGGGCCGGCCGGTCCTCGCCCCGAAGGGGCGCGCCGGGGGCGGAGCTCCCACTTCCGGGTCCAGGCCCGGGAACCATCCGCTTCCAGCGGCCCCAGCCCCGCAGCGTGTCGGCGAGGCCGGGGTGCCCAGTGGCGAGGGCACTGGCTCCGCGCTCGGCGGGAGTCAACGCTGCCCGCGGGCGATCTTTACAGCCCGGGCCACGACGCTGCCGGGCGAAAGTCCCCGGCCCCGTTCTGGAGACCGCGGACGCCCGGGGGCACAGTCACCCCCCCACCCCCCACAGCTGGTCAGAGAGGGGACTCGAACCCGGGACCGTGGGCCGAGAGCCCGCACCGGGCCACCGCCATCCCCGGCGCCGGCAGCTCGAGGCTCGGGCCCAGCTCCGCCCCGGGGCGCGGTGGCCCAGCCGTGCTCTAGACGACGCCCCGCCGCTGGGGCCAACGCCGGGAGGGGGCGGCGGCGCCGCCGGGGGCTGTCGAGGCTCCGGTTCTCCGAGGAGAAAGTGCCGCCTCCGCCAGCGGCCGGAGGAGGTGCCGCGGTGCGGGCATCTTTTTCCCTTGGGGCCGCGACCCCCGGCCTACGGCCCCCTCGCCGACACCTCCCCCCCTCGGGGTGCCGGCCTCCTCCTGAGCTGGAGGCCGCGGGAAGCTCCACAGACGCGGGCCGCCGCGACGCTCACCTCGGACTAGAAGGACGTCGAGCCGACTCGCGAGCCGCCGATTCCGAGCCTCCTCACTCAGCCCACCGCGCTGAACAACGGCCCCAGAGCCGCCTCAACCTTTCCGACCGTCGCGGAGGAGTGCATCCATTGGCCAGGGACGGCCCCGGCTCTCGGCCCATTGGACAGCACCGTTGTCGCTCCCGGGGCCCCGCCTTCTGCGCGCCGATTGGCCCCTCAGAGCTCCACAGGGGCGTGGCCCTGGAAGGCCCAGCCCCTGCACATCTGGAATGAGGGATAGAGACCGGAGCTGTTCTGGGCCCAGCGACTGCCCGTGACACAGGCTAATAATATTTGCATGAATAACACTGTACAAACATTAATACGCCTAATATATTAAGGTAATTAATACCACTTGTTCTCTTGTCATAAGCCATTAATACTTATTAGTCGTTGTTTTTGCTACTACAATGCCCTCTTGCAGGTTATCTGTAAGGCTTTGCCCATATTTGAGCACTTCGCTTTTTGCGGTGAAGGAGTGAGCGCCTGAGGCACAGGTCTGAGTCCCAGTTTCTACCCTTGCTGCCTGTGTGGATTCTCTGAACTCCTCTTCCCTCTTGAATTAAAAATAAATAATTAAGTTAATTAAATATAAGCAAGAACATCCTATTTACAATACAGCAATTTGAAATAATGATTTTATTGTAGATACTCGCACACTGTTCATGCGATAATGCCAAGAAGGAAAAGCAGGTTACGAAGCATCATTTATTTGTAACAAGACAGGATATTTAGTTTAAATAAACAGTATAGCCTGTGTGATTCCAAAAGTATAAAGTTCAAAAACAGGCAACGTTAATTTAAGGTGAGAGAAGTCAACATGATGATTCCACTTGGAGGGTATGGACTATAAGAGAATATGAGGAAGTTTCCACGTCCTGGAAATATCCTATAGCTCAGTCTGCAAAGTGGTAAACACTGATGTATCAGTAAATAATCACTACGCTGTACACTTATGATTAAACACTTTACACGGTACGTTAAAGAGAACATACCGTTCAATATTGTTCTGCACCTTGACTTTTTTTTTTAAGCTACATAATCTTTTGGCGATCTAGTCATTATTAGCATACCTAGATTCTAGAGTATATTCATTCTTTTTCAATAGTAATTCTATTGTACGGCTATACCATGATTTATTCAACCATCTCCCCATTGACAGGCATTTTGGCCATAAAGTATTATTTTTGAATAAAATATAACCAACATCCGAAGTCCAGAATTTCTTCAGCACCAGCCTCACTGATTTGCTCAGCAAATGTTATACAGAGCGTCCCCTGTGTGACAGGTCCTACATAAGATACTGGAGCATCTTATGGCAAATAGCGGGACAAGCTCTTGCCTTCCCAATCGTGCACCAGGGAGACAGGCACCATGGCAATGACCATGTGTGTGATGCGTGCTGTAGTATAAAAACGAGTAGACAAGTTTACTGCATTATGCAAACGTAGAGCATTCTTATGAAACCTTTCATAAACTAAAATGGCATCAATCGAAGAAGCAATTACCTTAGGACATGGCTTGCTAACAGGTACACAAAATACATTAAGACAAAGCCCACATGCTCACAGACACGGTTCTAAGCTATGGCAGCTTGATGTTGAGTGCAGTTCCCAGGAAAGGGGCTTGGTGGTGCCGCTCTCGCTGCTCCAGGTGTGAGCTGCCTCTATAACCACTTGCTGCAAAACAGAAACTGAACGCTATTTTCATGTTTCACCTTTCTTGTTTTGTAAAAGGGAGATTGGGGTTTGGATTTCTTTTGGTTAGCAAAAACAGGTACTAATCTAGGTCTTTAAGGGAAGTAGCATAAAGCGAACTTTCGAAAAGTTGGGGAATACCCGTATCTGATTTTTTGTCCCTGGTGCCTTGCACACAGCTTCAAAAACTTTGGAATTTCCTGAGTGACAAGAGGATCTTTATTCAGGTGGGTCTCTGGATAACTTCAGAATGATGGGCTGGTCATCAGAAAGACCAAGCACTTAATTAGAGGATTGAATCTTTTCATCTGCAAGGAGGGGAGGAGGCTGGAGTTGAGCTCCGTCACGTGGCCACGTAACAAGTGATCCCGCCTAAAGCAGTGAAAACTCCAGGCACCTAGGCTCCCGCAAGCTCCTGGTTGGAGAACATGCCAATGGGCCAGGAGCGTGGCACCGACGGCAGCGGACAGTGAGAAGGTACAAAAGCTCTGCATTGCCTCTCAGGCTACACCCTATGTGTCTCTTCATTTGGCCGTCCTGATTTATTGTACAACCTTTACGATAAAGCTGTAAATGTAAGTACAGCCGTACCTCATTTTATTGCACGTTGCTTTATTGCACTTCACAAGTGTTGCGGTTTTTTACAAATTGAAGGGAAGACCCTCCACCACCAAAAAATTATAGCTCGTTTTATTGTGATGCTTGCTTTATTGTGACGGTTTAGAACTGAACCCACACTGTCTCCGGATGTATGCCTGGGTCATGCTTTCCTAAGTTTTGTGGTCATTCTAGTGACTTATCAAGGGAGTCATGGGAAACCCTGAATTTATAGCTAGTTTGTCAGAAGTCTGGTTCACCTGGGAACTCCCAAAGGTAAGACGACGAAGCTCCGTTTTCCACTGGCCATAGTTCACTTCTGTCAACAGTGTGTAGTTTCTCCTCATACCAGCTCTCTGCACTTTTCAACTGGGCATCCTACAATTCAATTCAATTCTGACACAGAGGAGTCAGCATCAGAGTCCACAAGTTAAGGGCTCAGTCCCACAACACTGCCCCCTCCTCCCACTTCAGCTGCCAGTCTCAAGTCCTGTCTGTCACCTGTGCTTCTGACCAAACAGCTATAAATCCAAGGTTCCTACAATCCCCTCCTCAGGTTTGATGAATCACTGTAATGATTCACAGAACTCCGGGAAACACTTTACTTATATTTACCGGTTTATTGTAAACACTGTTATAAAGGGTGCCGTTTACATGCTGAAGAGCCAGATGGGAAAGGTGCATAGGGTGAGGTCTGGGTGGGTGCTGAGCACTGGAGCATCTGTCCTAGGGAACGTGGCGTGGGCCACCCTCCTGGCAAGTGGGTTGTTCTCTAACCCAAAAGCTCTCCAAGTGCCGTAGTTGAGGGATTTTTAATAGAGGTCCCATCACATGGGCATGATTGATTAAATCATGGGCCATTGGTGGTAATTAACTCAATCTCCAGCCTCTCTCCCCTCCCTAGAGGAGGTTGGGGTGAAGTGCCCATCATTATATGGTTGATTCCTCTGGTAACCGGACCCCATCCTGAAGCTATGGAGGGGTCCCCCAGCAGGCACCCCACTGGGCCTGGGCCCCTGTAGCTCAGTTGACTGGATGTCTGGCAAAGCAATTCCTGGTCAGGCTACATGGCTAGGTTGTGCTTTCAGTCCCCAGAGAGGCACAACCTATTGACTGACATCGATGTTTCTCTCCCTCCTTTTCTCCCTCCCTTCCCCTCTCTCTAAAAAATATCTATATCTATCTATCTATCTATCTATCTATCTATCTATCTATCTAGATATATATATACATATACATATAGGGATATAACAGTTTTTAACAAAAGAGTCACCCCATTAGCATAAACTCAGGTATGGCTGAAAAGAGCGTATAACGAATAACAGAAAAAACACACCATCACCACTCTAACACTCAGGGAATTCCAAAGGTTTCAGAAGCCCTTGAGCCAGGTATTAGGACAAAAACCATGATCACAGGGACTGAGCCCTTAAACCTGTGGAGTCGGGTGCTAAGTCCAAGTGTTTAGCATCAGACTTGAATAGCCACAGCCAACTGGAGGTGAAACTGAACACATGCTTTTGCCGAGAAGGCCTGTGAGAGTATGTGACCACCCAACATACAGGGCTGTTAATTTAAAGAGAAAACTGAAACCGGAAAAGAGAAAGCTGGTGTTTGTGCGGCCTGTCACTATCGGGATGAATAAGTAGAGACACTTATTCAGACGCCAGTGTTCTGAGAAGACACAGGTTATGTACCCTCCAAAAGCCACCTTAACATCTCATCTCAAGCCAGCCTGTTTATAGGGAGAAGGAAAGGGTAGGTAAGAAGTTTGTAAAAAGGTTAATCAGATAAGAGTTGTAGTCCTAGTATTTCTCTATCTGATGATCAACAATTCTTTATCTTCTTTCCTGAAACACAGGGGCTCAGATTACATCTCCAGGGCTTGCAGATCCCCTGGGGCACAAAGGTTGAATTGCTCCTTGACCTCCCAGAGTCACGCAGATGAGGCATTCCAGTTCCTGGAATAACAGCTTTCCCGAGCATTAAACACTCAGGCCTCTCAACTATGGCTGAAGGCTCTTGGGTCCCCCTATCAAAACCACAAGCCCAAAATACCATCACTCATGATAAAAGCCCATGATACAAAACCTAGAATTTTTTTAGATTTTATTTTATTTTTTTAGAGAGAAAGGGGAGGGGAGGAAGAAAGAGAGGGAGGAAAACATTATGTGCAAGAGAAACATCGATCAGTTTATTCACCCCCTAACTGGGGACCCAGACCGCAGCCCAGGCATGTGCCTGACTGCGAGTCGAACCGGCAACCTTTCAGTTTGCAGTTAGAACTCAGTCTACTGAGCCACACCAGCCAGGGCCCAGACCTAGATTTAATACCTGATCTAACTGTAGTTTCAACCCCTCCCAGAAACATAATCTTAATTTATGTTTCTGGAGTTTTCTGGTCAATACCAAGGAGATTATCTGTCACATGGACCCCTCTACATCCTCAACCCCTAGAAAGAAGAGCCAATTTGCATGTAAAAGCACTTCTAGATCTCTTCCCCCCCAAAAAAAGATGTCCTGGCCGCAACACAGCCCTTTCTTTTCTTTTGTCCGTAGCTCCTTTGCCCACCCTTTTCCTATAAAAACTTTCCATTTTGCACAACCCCTGGGAGGACTACTTGCTAAATGGGATGTTGCCCAGTTCATGAATTGCTTAATAGAGCCTATTAGATCTTCAAATTCACTTAGTTGAATTTTGGTTTTTTTAACACTGTGAGTCTTTGGGTCACAATAATTAGGTGTCGTCTCTTCCTGCAGTGAATTTAGGTTATTTGTAAACAAGTTTCCGAACTTTGAAACAGATTTTCCCATGAAAGTGGTGTTACTGTGGTGAATCCAATCTCAAGCTGACCCATAACTTCTTTAATTGATTTTTAAAAAAGACTTATTTATTTGTTTTTAGAGAGAGGGAGAACGAGAGGGAGAGGAACATCGAAGCGAGACAGAAGCGTTGATTGGTTGCCTCTTGTACACTCCCAAATGGGGACCTGGCCTGCAACCCAGGCCTGTGCCCTGACCAGGAACTGAACCAGCAACTTTTCATTTTGCAGGCCAGTGCTCAATCCATTGAGCTGCACCAGGGCTTTTTACTGATGAGAGAGAGAGACGGACAGAGAGAGACAGAGACAGAGACATCTATTTGTTGTTCTATTCATTTGTGCACTCATTGGTTGATTCTTGGCTGTGCCCTGACCAGGAATGGAACCACTACCTTGGCATATCAGGACAGTGCTCTAACCAACTGAGCTGTCCTGCCAGGATAAGCTGGGGGTGGGGGTGGGGGTGGGGCGGGAAATAATCCATATTTCTCCCTCTGCTCCTGACTTGCACAGAATGTTTTGATGAGAGAATTACATCAGATTTTTAGACTTGCTGACTGTTTCATATGACTTCTTGGTTGAATAATCTATGGCATAACATGTATTTTGTTTTTTTACCCTACTTTTTTCAATTTTATTGAACCATAACTTACAAACAATTAAGCCCCGATTTCAAATGCACAGTACAGTGGGTTTGACATATGTAACTATGACGATGATCAAGATACAGACTATTTTGATCCCTCGTGTGTCAATCCCCACCTCCCACCAAGCCCCTGGCAGCCCCTAACATGCTTTCTATTCCTGCAGAGGCAGTTTCATATAAGTGGAACCATGCTGTATGTCCACTTCTGTGTCAAGTTTCTTTCACTTGGCATGGGGTTGAGGTCTGTTCACGCTATTGATCATATCTGTTAACGTAAGAAGCATTTAAACCTGTAGCGAATTTTTCAAATTTTATTTGAGCCAAACTGACAATCGCTGGGAAGCGAAGCCACAAGGAGTTGAGATAATGCTCCGGAGAACGGCAGTTTTGCACCTTATTTTATACATTATAATCAAAAGAGGAGGCCTAGTGGTTTACATGAAATCCACTGGTGATAGGCAAGGGAAGTGGGAGGAAGCAAAGTGGAGGAGGGGGCCTCTGGAAGGGGATGAAAAGTAAAATGGTAGACACATTTTTTACACAGGCAGGTACAGGGTGCTAATAGTCAACAATTAACATGATAACAATAAAAATGAGGGGATTTGTGGCCTCCCCCTGGTGGTGTGCCAGCGCTTTGAGGGATCCAGAAAAAGGAATTTGACATTCCGAAGGTATGTTATCATGTTATCGGAGATGCCAAAAGGCAACAGACAGGCTCAGTTAACGTAAGGACTGACCTTTGTTAGGGAAAAATACCAACCTAGGACATGACTTCCTGCCATGACCTGTTTTTAGTTAAAAAGTTTTTAATTTCAGACCATCCTATGTGGTTATTCTATGTCTCTGAGTTTGTAAGATCGCCACTCAGGCCTCCCCTGAGCTTGTCAAATTTGGTATGTGGCCCCTTTTCTTCCACATATCAATAATCCAGTCCCTTTACTGCCTGGTATCAGTCCATCGTGTGGATGTACCACAATTTGTGTTGATGGACGTGAAAGTTGATTCCAATTTTTGGCTAATACGGATAAGGCTGCTATGAACATTCTGTACAAGTCTTTTGGGAGGACATATGTTTTTATTTCTCTTGGATAAATACTTAGGCATGGAATTGCTGGATCACACGCTAAGTCTATGTTTTACTTTTACAAGAAACTGCCAAACTGTTTTCCAAAGCGATTGTACCATTTAACATTCCCACCAGCAGCGCGGGAGAGTTCCAGTTGTCCCACGCACTTGCCAACTTGGTATAAATACATTTTGAATAAATAAACAGAAGACTAGTGATCATGTTTCCCGGGAACAACTCACTTTCTTCCCTTGCATGGGTGACTCAGAAGTTCTGAATACAGAGTTTACAGGGGGATACAGACAACATTGTTCAGAGGAGCAAGGAATAAAGTAGAAATAATGAGGAGCTCACACTTCACTTAACCTCTGGGGTACCTTACGCGTACTGGCCTGTATCGGGCAGCAGAAATTTTAAAAGCTTGCTAACATTTTGTTTCTGACCAAAACAGGCCCAGACCGGCAGGGCATTATAGCAGGAGCAGAAAGGATTCAGGCCAGATGTTGAGAGGAGCTGCTTCCCAGTTTACTAGGAGAACATCTATCAAAGATTAGCCCTGGCCGGTGTGGCTCAGTGAGTTGAGCGCCGGCCTGTGAATCAAAAGATTGCTGGTTCAATCCCCAGTCAGGGTTCATGCCTGGGATGTGGGCTTGGGGGCTTGTGAGAGGCAACCAATTGATGTTTCTCTCACACATCAATGTTTTTCTCCTTCTCCCTCCCTTCCCCTCTCTCTAGAAATGAATAAATAAAATCTTTTTTAAAAAATTAAATAAATAAAAGATTAGATGCTGGTCCCTTAGGCAGTGTTTCTCCAACTAGAGATTAAGAAACACCCCATCCTCACTCCCTTGAACCAGAATCATTTGAGGGCTTGTTAAACATTTAAATTTCTGTGGGGATGTAAAGTACAGCATAGGGAATATAGTCAATAATATTGTAATAACTATGAGTGGTGCCAGGTGGATACTGGGAATATTGGGGGATCACTTCATAAGTAATATAAATGTCTAATCACTCTGCTGTACACCCGAAACTGATATAATATTGAGTGTCAACTGTAACTGAGAAAATAAAAATAATTTTAAAAACCTAAAATTAAAAAAAATTTTAATTTCTTGTCCCGGACACCTCCCAACCCCTGTACCTGCAAACACAACTCAGACTTACCGCATCTAAATTTGGGGGAGCATGTGGAATGTTGATAAAACTCTGGGGATAGGTTTGCCTTGCCCTTCCCTGCTCTGCCAAACGCAGGTCCTGTCCAGGATGGGGGAGGGGAATCCCTCTCTTCTAGTCAAAGCTATCATTACCAAGTCTGAAAAACCAGCATGCTCTGGCTGGTGTGGCTCAGTGGATTGAGCGCAGGCCTGCAACTGAAAGGCTGCCGGTTTGATTCCTGGCCAGGGCACGTGCCTGGGTTGCCAGCCGGGGGCCAGGTCCCCAGTTGGGGGCGTGCAAGAGGCAACCAAATCATTCATGTTTCTCCTCTCTTTCTCCCTTCCCCACTCTCTAAAAATAAATAAATAAAATCTTAAAACCATCATGGACTTCCCCCTCTCCAACACTTCCCCACAGCCCTGGTTCACACACACCCACACCCCACCCTCAGCCCCTGCTCAAGGGATTTTCTGTAACGGAATATGTACTTAATGCAGCTTTTCCTTGAGTCTCTAGCACTAGCCCGTTCCCTTCCTCCCACGTTTACTTCCCAGCAGCTGCTGAGAGTCACATATTCCTGGCCCAGTGCCTAGCACAGACTCAGACACATAGAAGGCACTCAATTCCTTCTTGCAGACAACAGCACGGTGGTTACCAGAGGGAAGTGAGTGAGGAGGTAGTAAAGCAGATCAAATATATGGTGTCAGAAGATTTGACTTTGGGTGGTGGGCACACAATGCAATGTACAGATGATGTATCATATTGTACACTTGAAGCCTATGTAATCTTATTAATCAAAGTCACCCCAAAAAGTTTAATTTTAAAAAGTCTATGCTTACAAAATGTCAACTTTTGTTAGATCTGTGTGATATGTGTATATGGGTATCATTCTTTTTACTTTTACACATTTTGAAACCTTTCATAATTTTAAAATTACAGCTTACAGGGAGGTATTATTTGGGTGATGAAAATGTTCTAAATTTGAATTATTGCAATAGTTGCCAAGCTCTGTGACATGGACTAAACAATGACTGTATTGTGCACTTAAAATAGGTAGATTTTATGGTATGTAAATAATACTGTAATAAATGTGAGTATAAAATTATAAAGAGATAGCTTACAAAGATTTCATGTTTGCTGTGTTTTATTAAAAAATAGGTAAAAATGAGATCCTTTCTAATTTGGAGAGAAGCCTGGGCAATTTGGCATTCACATGCCACCTGGTGGACAGAATTGGAAGTGCTGGGGTGCACAAAGGCTGCATAGGGGTTATTGAAAGGTAGAGGGGACCCTTTCCTGATGGGGAAAATGAGGCCCAGGATCACAACAGCAATTGTTGGACAAACTGATGCCATAACCTTGGTTCTCTCAAACTCTTAGCTCTCAAGGCTGTGCTTCTCTGCCTCGTCTACCGTTAATTCTGTACTTTGTTCTTTCAGCCTACTCTTTGCTAAGTGTTACGGGAGATTCCAAGATACTACTCCTACCAGGGGACATGTCAGATGGGGACAATTCCTTCCTTGGTGTCCCGAAGTATCAGGAGGTGATTTCCGCAGTTTTAAGAGAAGGGAGTAATAATATTATTACTAACATTACAGGTAGTAATAGTGCATGACTGTTGAGTGCTTTCTTTCTGCCTATTTCTTTTCGTGGACCATAGCATTTAATCCTCACATCAAGCCTGTGAAGTAGGTGCTTCTAGTACCACGACTTTACCAGCGTAGACACTAAGGCTCGGAGATACTCAGTCACTTGCGCAGGATCACACAGTCGATACACATCAGCGCCCAGATTTGGGCCCCAGTCTGCCCGATTTCAGGCTCAGAGTCGCTCTTTATTCTACTATCAAAAGTGCAGGAAATCAGTCATAAAAACTATGAAGTATGCACTGAGATGTTTATTCTGTGAAGGATTATTAGGACCAGATTTTGGAACATAGCCAAGGATGGAAAAGAAAAACTAGAAAATCATCGGGCGGACATACCCACGATCACTAATGCGGTCCCCACCCTGTGTCCTCCAGCCATGCGGGCACAAGGCGCCCATGTGTGTCACTGCCCTTGAGTGAGAGGGTTTCTCACCGGAGCAAATCTGCCACCAAACAGGAAAAGAGCGAAGGGCGTACCCCCTGTTCTAAGTCAAGAAAATGGAAAGCATTATTTAATGAGCACCTGCTGTGTGCCAAGTACTTTTCCCATGTCAGCGCTCACAGTTCTGAGTTTTGAATTGTACAGCAAGAAAAATGGGTTTTGGCAGCCTTGTGGGTCATCTCATTTGTTACCTGAAATGATTCATGCCTGCCAAAGGGTGTGGAAGCTGCCTCTCAGGGGGCAGGTAAGGACAGGCCCAGAGCCAGGTCACAGCTTCAGTCTTAGGCTCTGGAGGACAAGGGGTAGGACTGGGAAAAGAGAAAGGCCGAGTCATCCTAGTTGGATGCCAAACAGGCTTTATGGGTGGAAGGAAATATAGTCCACCCAGGATGGTGGCTGAAGAATCTAGAGGCTTCTTTGACGTAGGTCTGTAACGCTCTGGCCCTCACCGAGTTCAGGGAACAGGGTGTTGAGCCCATCAGCATTCCTCTGGGGCCAGGCCAACGAAGGTAACCTAAGAACCTAGCTGAGCAACCACAGTGCTGGCTGGGAGCCTCCTCTGCGCCCCCTTGAAGGTGCTGTATTTTTCCATCCTGGGAAATTCGTGAAACTCGGGTGACTCACTGGCTCTTTCATGTGCACAACCATGAACAAATGTTGTTCTTCTTAGCCTTACCTGAGCCTGGTCTCCTCCCTCTCCTCTCCTTTGTAAGCCCAGCCTGCGCCCGGTCATACCTGGCCACATCATCTCAGAGTGATCCTGGGGTCAGCTTACCTGAGGCTCCTGACCCTCACTCTTGCTGGCTGGCGTGATTTGGGGGGCATGGCGCTCTCCCTGGGATAGGGTTACTAGATTTAGCAAATCAATACAGGACTCCTGGTTAAATGTGAATTGCAGGTAAATACTGAGTATCATTTTAGTGTAAGTATGTCCCAAATATCACATTGTTCCATTACTGGACAATACCCTGGGGGTATTTAGATGCTATCCATTATCCTAGAACAGAGGCTGGCAAGCTTTTTCTGTGATAGGCCAGACAGTAAATGTTTTAGTTTTTCTAGGCCTCACGGTCTCTGCTTCAACTACAACGCTGTCATTATAGCACCAACGCAGCTACAGATAATATGTAAATGAATGGGCATAGCTGTGTTCCCTAAAATTCTGTTGATGGACACTGACCTTTAAATTTTATACACTTTTCACAGGTCATTACATACTCTTGATTTTTTTTTTTTTTGCAACGATTTAAAAATGTAACAACCATTCTTAGACTCAGAGGCTACACAAAAACATGTAGGAGGCCGGATTTGGCCTAGGGGTCGAAGTTTGCCCACCTCTGACTTAAAGTAGAAGAATCAAACTTTGGTCTGAATCCAAATCACCTGAGGATTTACACAAATACACACTGCTAGGCCCCATTGCCAGAGTTTTCTAAGTCAGTAGGTCTGGGACAGTGCCTAAGGGTTTGCCTGACTAGCAAGTTCCTGGGTGATGCTGACATTGCTGATCGGGGCGCACTTTGAGAACCCCACCCCACCCCACCTCCTCCTCCCCAAGGACAACCTTTCTATCTGGGGTATTTTTGGGGCTCCAAAGCCTTAGGAATGATTTTCCAAGGATCACGGACTGTCTCTTTATTAATGGACCTTTATTCTCAATAAGAATTTCTCTGTGCAGTTGCTACTGGAATTTTCTCTCTTAGCTAGCCTTGGGACAGAGCTGAAATGAGAGTTTCCAGTGCATTTGTTTTGTTTTGTTTTTAAACAGCCCTCTTGCCGATTATTAAAAATGATGCATTGGAAAATCTTTTATTTTGGAATAACTTTAGATTTGCAAGAAAGCTGAAGAGAAGGTATAGGAAGTATCCATATACTCCTCGCCCACTTCTCCTTAATGGTAACATCTTCACATTCATCAAAATAAGAAACAACATTAGCACAATACTATTAACTAACCACTAGACTTTATTTGGGTTTTAACTGTTTTTCCACTAATGCCCTTTTTCTGCCCCAGGATCCCAATCAGGATATCACATTATATTCAGTTGTCATGTAACCTTAGATTTTCCTGGTCTGTAACAGTTTCTCATTGTTTCCTTATTTTTCACAACCCTGACAGTTTTGAAGAGTACTGGAAAAGTATTTTGGAGAATGTTGCTCAATTTGATTTGTTTAATGGTGTCATTATCATTAGTCTGAGTTTATGGGTTTTCTGGAAAAATACTACAGAAGTCTAGTTCCTTTCTCTGCATATCATATCGGGGTACATATCAACATGAATTTTCATTGATACTGTTAACTTTGATTAATTAGTTGAGGTAGTTTTTACCAAGTTTCTCAACTGCGAGGTTATTATTTTTCCCTTTTATACTGAACTCTTTGGAGGTTGGTAAATAATTCCAGCTAACCCTCAAGGGAGAAGGGGAAAGTGAAGCTTCACTTTCTGGGGGGGAAGTATCTACACATATTGCTTAAAATTCTATAATGAAAATTAGTCTCTTCCTATTTATTTATTTATTCAACAATTCATGCCCTGGCTGATGTGGCTTAGTGGATTGAGCACAGGCCTGTGAACCAAAAGGTCACTAGTTCAACTCCCAGTCAGGGCACATGCCTGGTTTGCAGGCCAGATCCCCAGCTGGGGGCATGTGAGAGGCAACTGATCTATGTATTGAATATCTTTTGAATATCTCGGTGTATTAAATATCTCTTGCACATTGATGTTTCTCTTTCGCCCACCCTTCCTTTCTCTCCAAAAGTAAATAAAATCTTTAAAAAAATTCATATCAGCATGGGCTTATGTATGTGATTCTTATATTTCAGGTTATAATTCACCACTATGTTGTTAATTTTATTGCTCAAATAGTTCTAGTTTTGGCCATTGGAAGCTCTTCCAGGTGGCTCCTGAGTCTAATATACTAGGGTGGGCAAAAGGAGGTTTACAGTTATTCATATGGAAAAAGACATGAAGGTTATGATTCCTACAATAGCTTTATTAACTCTTTTACGGACTCAGAACTGTAAACCAACTTTTGCCCACGCCGTACATCTGTTTCAACTCGTTTAACTGTCTGTCTCCCCCCACCCTAAAGCTCCACCAAAGATTATTTATTGATGTATCCTTCGCGCCTACAACAGAGCATGCCACATAACACGCACTCCGTAACTATCTATGAATAAACCCATTGATAAGAAAGAAAATAAAATCTACCTCCTAGGAAGATACTAGGGTTGTATGAGCATTTATGCGATAATACATTGAAAGAGCTCGCAACACATGCTGACTGAATTACTTTTTTTCCGCCAGCTTCATTGAGGTGTTAATTGGCTGGTTTCCTCTTCATCTAGGATGCTTCCTACTTGGCTGAGCCCCAGGGAGAGGGGTCAAGGGATTTGGAACTCGTTCTCCCAGAGGAGTTCCCGGTTCTTCAACAATTCATCAAACAAAGACAAGGCTAACTGGTCCTCCAGCCCAGAGGATAAATAGGATAAGCAGGAGCGGCCGAGCCCAAACTTTGACCAAGAGCTTCTCCCTTCCTCTCCGCACTCCCCAGTAGGTAATTCGAAGGGATTTCATCGGCAACAGCCGCCTCCGCTACCGCAGCAACCGCCGCCTCCACTCGCTAGGTGGATTCCACCACCACAGGGGAGGAAAAGTCCCCATTGAACAGGCAATTGGGGTGTGAAGGGCGGGTGGGAGCGGGGGTGTTTGCCATCGCTTTCCCAGCAGGTGCGTTCGGTCGCGTCCCATCGCGATAGACCAGCGAGATCGGCACTGGCCCTTTAACAGCCCCTTCCCGGGGGCTTGCCCGGCGCGTGCGCACTGTGGTTCTGCGCTTGTCATCATGGCGACGCGGGGCCATGTGCAGGACCCTAACGACAGGCGCCTCCGGCCCATTTACGGTGAGTGCCTGTGGCCAGCCTGGTCGCCGGCCGGAAGCGCCGAGGGCTGCCGAGGCCCGAGCAAAGGTCCAAAAAGGGCGCTGAGGGTCCGGGAGCGGGGCTCGTGGGCGTCGGGGGCGGGCCGCTCGGGCTAGTAGGCCGCAGCCACGGGCCTCGCGTAGGCGCCGGCGGCCCTTCCCGAGCCCTGAGGTGGCGGTGGCGCGGTGGGGGCAGCGGCAGGGCGGCAGCGCCAGCCGGGCGGGCGGGTCCTCTGAGACGCTTCCCCTCGCTGAGACCTGCGCCACCCGTAGGCTGCGTCGTTAGCGCCACAGCAAGGGAGGCTCGACATCTCCCCGCAGGTGGACGCTGACTCCGGCGTCAGGGTGGAACGCGCTGTTCGAGGGCAGATTCTTCTCACTAAAGACTTCTTACTTACGGGAACGGAGCCCAGGGGGGTTTCTGACCGGCGGGGCTGCATGCACATGGAGAGGCAGAGGTCTAAAGCCGGGGAGGGGCTGACGCAAGGTCACCCAGATGGAGGCGGGAGCAGGCCGGCATTCGAGGCTGCCAATTCAGAGCTCTTTGGTGGAGAAACAGCTGCTCTGGGCACACGTGGGAGGCGGGGGGCGGGGGGCTTGGCCCCAGAAGAGCCGTGCAGAGACCGTGGTCGTTTGCGACGGAGGGGCTTGCAGGGCTGCTGCAAGCAAGGGCATTTCTTGTCTGCGGCACCTCTGGCTTTCTTGCCGCTTGCCTTCGCGTGCGGAGTGGACCTCGGGCCATGCATAGCGCTTATCTCAGCCCACAGGCTTTACGACCTGGATGTCATCCTGCTGCCCCAGTTGTGAAAAGTCACAGATTTGAGTCCGGAGAGGCCCGCCTTTTCAATAACGGAGAAGTGCTGTGATGGGACAGGGGTGGTCTCCTTTTGCATTTCCGTACCTCTTAGGTGGTTGTTCGGCCCGGGGCTATCGCAGCTGATGGGGAGGGAAGCTTTGAAGGTCAGTGAATTTTGCGAAATGAGACCTCGTGTTTCTAGCGCGGATGTTACTAGATGGAAGTTTCTCCTCATGGCTGAGATTATTTAACTTTCTTTGGGAGGGGCAGCTCTTTCGGGCACAATTGGACCTGCCTTTTTAAAAAAGAAAATTTTATTGATTGATGTTAGAGAGAGGAAAGGAGAAAGAGAGAGAAAGAGAAACATTGATTTCTTGTCCCGCTCATCCATGCAGTCATTGGTCGATTCTTCTATGTACTCTGACCGTGATCGAACCTGCAACCTCAGTGTATGGGGAGGACGCTCTAACCCACTGAGCTACCCGGCCAGAGCTGGACCTGCTGGGGTTTTTTTTGTGATTTGTGTGGTGCGTTGCTCTCACATCTCCTTTGGTTGTAACAACAACCATGTGAGGCGGGTAATAAGAGCTAATGTGTACAGACTGCTAATTATGTCAGTCACTGTCCTTGGCTTTTTTGTGGGTTGTCTCATTTAATCTTCACATATTCTCGGGGGAATGGTTATATTCCGCCCTCCCCCCCACCCCCATTCCTCTTTGCCCTCCTTTTTCATAAATGAGGAGATTGGGCTTTACTGGTGTGCTAATTTGTGTGAAGTCATTCAGCTGACTGTCCCAGGCTCACCCTCTTAACCACTGTGCTGGAAACCACCTTACTTTGAGCTGAAGGTACTGACTTGCCAAAGACCACACAGGTGATGAGTGGCAGAGGGAGGACTCTGATTTCCACTTCCCGAGACTGCGTCTTCCCTGGCCCTCCAGTATATATTTTTAGGGAGCCGCGATGAAATATGCAAGGGGGACTGAGGGTGAGAACTGAACCCGGGGTTGATAGTGTGCGGCTCATTACAGTTCTGTGCGGCAGCAGCCTGCAGAGTTTTTTTAGTCTTAACTAAAAAGATTCAAAACCTTTTTTTGTTGTATAGTCATCGTTATTATAATTCATAAATTCTAATGCATTAGAAATGGATATCTTTAATAAAAGACATGTAGGTTCTCATGGGCTTCTGTTTTTTCTATTCAGTTCTGTAGTTAGAAAACACACTTCGAGAATGATGAAAAAAAAAAGGCCAAGTAACCTCTTGGTTTCATTGTGATAGCTTTTCACCTTGGGCTTTCTGAAATGGTCTCTGGGTCTTCCAGGCCCAGGGATCTTACTGTCTTAATAAACCTGCCCGTACTCAGGGCCTTCTATAGTTCTTATAAATTTCAGTGGGCCACCTGGCCAGTGGAACATTCTATTATTCTGCTGGTTCTTAATACAGATCTGGGGCTATGTCAGAGAATTTGCACTTCTGTCCCCCTGTTCCCTTTTTACTCTAAGGGGCAGTTACTTATCTTCCAAAAATAGTATTACCATTAACTTTACCAACTCTTCCCACCAAATAAAAGACCCAAAAGCATTGTCAACTACCAAAAAGTTAGGTGAGACTCCTCTTCTCTCCCCAAATCAGGTTATTTGGAATCTTGAGTGAGGGCAAGATTCCAAATGACACAAATGCATAGCAAAAGTCTTCCCCCCAAAGCAAGTTTTAATACTTTTAAGAACAATTGGATTTCAGCCCTGACTGATGCCGGCCTGAGAACCAAAAGGTTGCTGGTTTTATTCCCAGTCAGGGCACATGCTTGGGTTGTGAGCTGGGTCCCCTGTTGGGGGTGTGTGAGAGGCAACCCATCATGTTTCTCTCCCTCCCTTTCTCCCTCACTCCCCCCCTCCTCTAAAAATAATAAATAAAAACCTTAAAAAAAAAAGAATAATTAGATTTCAAAATTGTTCCTGAAGACTTAAGAAAGTGCCTTTGGTGCCCCATAAGTCATTTAGAATCATTTAGAATTAACGGTGTTTTGAGCTATCCAAGAGGAGAAACCTTGTTCATTTCATACTGCTAAACATCAGGATATGTTAACCAGAGGTGACATGTCATACTCTCAAAAGTGAAACCAGAATTAGTAGCTTTTATTATAGTTACATGGGAAGAAGATTAGAAGATGCCTTTTAGGAATTCCAAAGCGATTAATATAAACTGGCAGGAATAGGAAAAGAAAAGGTACTGAGTGTCCTTGACTTCAGCACTTTTGACTTTAAAAAAAAATTATTGATTGATTTTTAGAGCAAGAGAGAGAGAGAGAGAGAGAGAGAGAGAAAGAAAGAGAGAAAGAGAGAAAGAGAAAGAGAGAAAGACCAATTTGTTCCACTTATTTATGCATTCTTTGGATGATTCTTGTATGTGGCCAGCCAGGATAGAACCTGCAATCCTGGTATATCAGATCACCCTCTAACCAACTGAGCTATCTGGCCAGGGCAGCATTTTTGACTTTTGACCTCCAGACTTTGGTATAGCCCCACTTTAAGTTTAAATACATTAGTACCACTATTGCTCCTTCAATTCAGATATTCATTTACAAGTGAACAAGCTCACTTGTGGCGGTGCTCGCCCACCAGCCAAAAGTTAAGGAACGTCAGCATTGAGTGCTTATTTGTGTGCTAACTATCCTAATAGGTAGGTAAGATTATTGTGACAGTAGTGAATGAAAGGCCAGAGATTAACTTGCTCAGAACTGGAATTTGGACACAGGCATTCTCACTGGAGAGTCCAGCCCTAAAAAAAATTTTATTTATTTATTTTTAGCGATGGGAGAGGGAAGGAGAAAGAGAAGAGAAACAAAACATCAGCTGGTTGCCTTGGGGCACCGGGTCCATAACCCAGGCACATGCCCTGACTGGGAATTGAACTTGTGACCTTTTGTTTTGCTGGATGACGCTCAACCAAGTGAGCCATGCTTTTCAGGGTGTACCACATTTCTTATATTGCCAAGGTTTTGGGATTTTGCAGCTGTTTGGACTGTCTTCAGCTCTTCCTGAATGTTGTTTGGGGTAGAAGTGGGCAGGGCTGTCAGGGTGAATAATTGTGAAACTGTGGCAGGGTGAGATGTGAGGGGTTGAAATTCTGTTTTTGGTATCTAGGTTTAGGATAGTTTTTCTGTGCAGAAAAGTGACTAGTTGAAACGTCTTTGGTATGCATCTCATTATTCATAAATTGGTAAGTTTGGGTATTACATTTTTGGTTTTTGAAAATCACCCATGACCTTACTAGAACACCTCCTTTATTATTAATTCTCCTTTTACTAAAATGATTCTCTTGTGCTATGTGGTACTCAACAGATTTTGTATTCTCATGTAACTTGATGGGCCCCAGGGCTTTCTCCTACCCATTATTATTAATTTTAAAATGTTTTTGGTGGTTGAGGGAGGGGAGGGGTAGACGTGGTAGTCAGAATACACGCATTGCTGGGACAGCAATTGCAAAATAGAAATAGAGAAGTTTGAAAGAAAAAATATTCCCATAGTCATTAGAACACACACACACACACACATACACACATGCACACCCTGACCAGGGACTGAACTTGCAACCTAGGTATGTTCCCTGATCAGGAATCGAACCTGCAACCCTTTGGTGCACAGGATGGTGCTGTAGCCAACTGAGCCACCCAGCCAGGGCTCAACAGATTTTTAAATGATGGTACTCCTAATCATTACGTTTGTGTAAAGGACTTTGAAGGAAAAGTATAGGTTTCCATGAGAGCATAGGATATGGGCATCTTGGCTGTTGGGGACAAGTCAAGAAAAGGTTCCCTGTGGAAGTAACATTTTACACTGAAAATGAAAGAAGAACAGAGATTAGGCAATGAGATGGGGAGAGAGATGGAGCGAGTGAGTGTGTAAAAGGAGCTTGTTCCACTTGAGGACCTAAGAGTTAGACAGACTCAGACCTTTGTAAGCCATTTTAAGAATTTGGAAATTTATTTTAAAGACAGTGGGAATCACTGAAGAGATTCAACTAGAGGAATGGGATAATCAGGCTTGCGTTTTAAAAGATAGCTCTGAATGTTGTGGGGGAGAAGTAACTTAAAAGGGGCAGACAGCTCCATTTTGCTGTACCCTTAAATGATGGATATTTTTTATTCTTTTATAAATGTTATGTGAATGAAGAGTCAAGAGATAACTCCTTTTATTCACCGCCACCCCTAATCAACCAACTTCTATCCCTAACTAAGTCTCCTTCAAAAATGCAAATCCCTGAGTTGCTACTGGTAACCTCAGACTCATATTTATTGCCTTCCTAATGAGCTTTCTGACTCCAGAACTTTCAGTGCTGCAGTTACAGATTAGCAGGGAAAAAGCTGATTTATCCAGCTTGGGTCAAATGTCCACCCCACTGGGTTACAGTTACATGGATTAGAGATGGCCATCAAGTTCTACCTCTTCAGCAGAGGCAGTGGAAACCATTTCCAGAGAAGAGGACGTGGGTAGGTAGGAACAATAATTTCCAGAGCCTTGTCAGCTACAGAGGAAAAAGTTCAGTATCTTTATGGTCTTATACTCTTGCTTAATGCATTTATGGGCAGACCATAAGATATGTCATCTTAGCAAAGAAGTCTACTCTTTGAAAAGACTTCAAGATATATTCTGTAAACCTGGAATCTTACAGGACTGAGTCAGAAGGAACTTAGAACTGACTTCAGCTTGAGGTCAGCATCAAGTCTTTAGGAAGAGGTATCATTCATCGAGCTGGAGTATCTCTGTCATACTCTGTAAAGGCCAAGTGAAGACCTATTGGCTGAGCTAAGGATTTAAGAAAACAGGTATTAGATATTTGGGTATGCAGGCCAAGATTGAATGCTCTTTGAGTTCTTTGATTCTCCAATCTCTACTGGAGTATTAAATCTTTGATTTTCCTTTGTAGATTGTGATTCCCTCCATTTTTTTTTTTAATCTTCTTTCCTAGATTGTGGTTCCCTCCAGAATAAGGCCTCTTTCTAATATTTTTACCTAGCATTATAAGGCTTCTTTTTAATATTTTTACCTAGCATTATTCATGCTCATCAATATTAAGTTCATTGACGACTAAAGAGATGAAACTCATGCGTTCATGTGGCTGTCAAAAGTTTTAGTAAAATATTCATTGGAAAAACATTGAAGCCATTAGGTAAAATGATCTTTGGGACACTCTGGACCACCAGAACCATAGACTATTTTGAGTTGTCTGTGCCTTCTTTGTCCCTCTGCTGATTTGGGACTTAGATGAGCAATGAGGAACCAGTAGAGGTAGTAGATTTGTGAACTGGCCTGTGTTCAATTATTTTTCTGTATTTAAAATTGACAACTACCACCCTATTTCCCAGTTACAACACTTCTCATTTTCCTTCTCTGGAAATGAATCTTTGCTTTTATTATTTTTAAATTTTAATTAATTAATTAATTATTATTAAATTTACTATTTTTTATTAGTAGACTTCATTTTTAGAGCAGAAAGTACAGAGAGTTGCTACACATCCCCATACTCTTCTCCTTCTCCCCTAGTTTCTCCTATTATACTCTGCTAGTGTGTTACATTTGTTACACAGTTTACTAGTTTATGTTAGGGTTCATTCTTTGTGTTATACATTTTATGGGTTTTGGCAAATGTGTGATAAGATGTATCCATCATCACAGTACCATACAGAATAGTTTCACTGCCTGAAAATCCCCTGTGGTCTACCTGTTTGTCCCTCCCCCAGCCTTTAGCAACCACTGATTGTTCTATTCTCTGTGTAATTTTTGCCTTTTCCAGAATGTCACATAGTTGGAATCATGTAGTATGTGGTCTTTTCAGATTCACTTTTTTCACTTAGCAATATGCATTTAGCATTCTTCCATGTTTCTTTTATTTTTTCTCAGAGACTTTATTTATTTATTTTTAGAGCGAGGGGAAGAGATGGAGAAGGAGAGGGAGAGAAACATTGACGTGCGAGAGATATCAGTAGGTTGTCAGTTGGTTGCCTCTTGCACACCCCCATCCGGGGACCTGGCCCATAACCCAAGCATGTTCCCTAACTGGAAATCAAACTGGAGGTCTTACCGTTCACAGCCCTTCAATCCACTGAGCCACACCAGCCAGGGCCTTCATGTTTATTTATTTATTTATTTTTTAGAGAGAGGGAAAAGAAGGGAGAAAGATGGAGAGAAACATCAGTGTGTGGTTGCCTCTTACACACCCCCAACCAGGGACCTGGTCTGCAACCCAGGCATGTGCCCCAACCAGCAATTGAACCAGTGACCCTTTGGTTTACAGGCCAGCACTCAATCCACTGAGCCACACCAACCAGGGCACCTTCATGTTTTTATGTGGCTTGAGCTCACTTATTTTATCCCTGAATAATATTCCATCATATGGATGTATCTCCATTTGTTTATCCATTAGCCTATTGAGGGGCATCTTGGCCGCTTCTTAGTTTTGACAATTATGAATAAAGCTGCTATAAACATTTGCATGCAGGTTTTTGTGTGGAAGTAAGTTTTCAGCTCATTTGTGTAGATATGAAGGTGCACAATTGTTGGCTCATATGGAAAGAGTATGTTCAGTTTTTAAAGAAACTGTCCAACAGTCTTCCAAAGTGGCTCTACCAATTTGTAGTTCCACAGCAATGAATGAGAGTTGCTGTTGCTCTCTCATTGTTGCAAAATAGATCATTTATTTGGAGTTATCTATGCCTTGTTGCTGGCCCCATGCTGATGTTGGACCTTGATGAGCAAAGAGGGACCTGGAACTGGCAGTAGTGCTGGTTGTGGTCGGCCTGTGTTTAATCATCTTTCTATATATAGAATTGACAGCTACCATTGTTTCCCATTTAAAATATTTCCCATTTTCTTTTAGATCTGGAAATGAATCTTTGCTTTTGTTAGACTTTTGAATAATAATTGATTGCTTTTTTTCTCCCATTAACACTATTTTATGACAGGTCCCCATGTTCATAAGATCAGGAATGGATACATAGCTTAGAGAACCTAGAAGGCACTTTTTCTTCAAAGTCAATGCTAGTTTCTGTTTCTACCAGAATTTCAAAGTTCTTCCCCACCATCCTTGCCCACTCCTGATATTACTGGACTTCATTTCCTCCATTCCCCCTCCATGGGTAACTTTCTCTTATTTTCTAATTCTAATTTTCTAATTTCTAATTTCTAAATAGTGACTTATACGTAACTCTGTGGTAAAGTAAGTACTCGTTAAACATTTTATTGAAGGAACACGGTCTATTTGTTACATTTAAAGCTTGGCAACTAGAGCCCTGGCCTGGTAGCTCAGTTGATTAGTGTGTTGTCCCAGTACCAAGGTTGTGGTTTGATTGGTTTGATCCCTGGTCAGTGTACATACAAGAATCAACCAATGAATGCATAAATAACTGAAACAACAAATTGATCTCTCTCTCTCGCTCTCTCAAATCAATAAAGAAAAGTAAAGCTGATACTAGAGTGGGTTCTTTTTAAAAAAATTTATTTTATTTTATTTTTTCTAGTTGAACAATCGTTTTCTTGCTTGAGTACATAGACATTTTATGCAACCAGGGCAGAGGCTAGGGTTGACTCATATTTCCAATTGGCAGGGGAGGACTTGTTTGGTCTTATAATATCAAGCTAACTGATGAATATGGCTCTCGATCAGAATCAGATGGAATTTAGCATCCTTATCCTTTCTGTTCCTCTCAAGATGCTTTTGACAGCAATAGCTTTCTTAATTAAATGGTAAAGATCCTCGGGAAGATCAGGAACAATCCTTTGGACTTAACAATTTTCAAGATTTTATTGCGTGTCACAAAACGTGTTGTGCAACGCCATGTGAGTCTCTCAGATTTACACCTATCTGTGAGGGAGTCAGGCCCTTCTCAGCCAGTTTGTAGATCTGCTCCTTAATGTCAACTTCAGCCAGGTGGGGATGCAGCTGTGAGAGGGCAGAACCGACTGAGACAGGCCCTTCCCAAGTGTGCATGCTGTCCATGATGGAGGAGGATAGGCAGCGAAAAGAGAGCATGAATCAGCATGCCATGAGAAGCCACCCAGCTTAAAAAATATTTTAAGAGATATGCTTCACCTCCTTGTACAACCAAAAGAAGGAAACAATCAGATGGAAAACAAAAAACAACCAGAACTGCTAGGAAATTGAACTCTGTGGAAGTCTGACAACCAAGGAGTTAAAGAAGAAAAACATTCATCCAGATAGGTAGGAGGGGCAGAGACAGGAAGCCAGGGTGGAGAAGACACGCAGCAAGGCAGCAGCTGGAGGAACCGGTGGTCCCACATTCGCGTGCAGATAAATCAGGAGGAACAACTGGGGAGTGAGACAGACTGCACAACCCAGAGTTCCAGTGCGGGCAAAATAAAGTCTCAGAACCTCTGGCTGTAAAAACCTATGGGGGTTGTGGTAGCGGGAGAAACTGCCAGTCTCTTGAAAGTGGGGTGAGAGCTGAGCAACTGGCATTGTTCCCTCTCTGACCCCTCCCCCACATACAGTGCCAAAATGCAGCAAAGTGGGTTGCCCTGACTTGGTGAGTATGTAAGGCTCTGCCCTTTACGTCATAACAGGTGCGCTGGGACAAAGAAATAAGACCCAAATGAAAGAACAGATCAAAACTCCAGAAAAAACTAAGCAACAAGAAGATAGCCAACCCATCAGATGCAGAATTCAAAACACTGGTAATCAGGATGCTCACAGAAATGGCTGAGTATGGATGCACAGCAAAGGAAGAAGTGAAGACTATACAAAGTAAAATAAAGGAAAACATACAGGGAACCAACAGCGAAGGGAAGGAAAATGGGACTCAAATCAATGATTTGAAACAGAAGAAAGAAATAACATTCAACCAGAACAGAATGAAGAAAGAAGAATTCAAAAAAACAAGGAGAGGCTTAGGAACCTCTGAGACAACTTTAAACATTCCAACATCCGAATCATAGGGGTGCCAGAAGGAGAAGAGGAAGAGCAAGAAATCGAAAACTTATTTGAAAAAGTAATGAAGGAAAACTTCCCCAATCCGGCAAAGGAAATAGACATGCAAGTCCAGGAAGCTCAGAGAGTCCCAAAGAAGTTGGACCCAAGGAGGAACACACTAAGACAGATCATAATTAAATTACCCAAGATTAAAGATAAGGAGAGAATCTTAAAAACAGCAAGAGAAAAGGAGACAGTTACGTACAAAGGAGTTCCCATGAGACTATCAGCCGATTTCTCAAAAGAAATCTTACAGGCAAGAAGGGGCTGGAAAGAAGTAGTATTCAAAGTCATGAAAGGCAGGACCTACATCCAAGATTATTCTATCCAGCAGAGCTATCATTTAGATTGGAAGGTCAAATAAAGTGCTTCCCAGATAAGTTAAAGTTCAAGGAGTTCATCATCACCAAGCCCTTATATGAAATGTTAAAGGGATTTATCCAAGAAAAAGAAGATCAAAACTATGAACAGTAAACTTAAAACAAACTCAGAAATATCAATAACTGAACCAAAAACAAAAACAAACTAAGCAAACAATTAGAACAGGAACAGAATCACAGAAATGGAGATCACATGGAGGGTTATCAGCGAGGAAGGGGAGAGGAGAGAATGGGGGAAAGGTACAGGGAAGAAGAAGTGTAATTGGTAGGTACAAAATGGACAGGGGGAGGTTAAGAATAGTATAGGAAATGGAGAAGTCAAAAATCTTACATGTATGACCCATGGACATGAACTAAGGGGGCATGCTGGAGGGAAGGTGGGTTCAGGACAGAAGGAGATTAAGGGGAGAAAAGCAAATGGGACAACTATAATAGCATAATCAATAAAATGCACTTAAAAAGTAAAAAATATTTTAATATTTGGGTGACTAAACTTGTTTATTTCTCAGAGGTAAAAATATTAATGTCAACTATCATCTAAAGATACTTTGTCTTGAATCTTCATTAAGGACTAATGTAATTGGATTATATTGCTTAAAATTTTTTTAAAATTGATTTTAGAGAGAAAAAAAACATCGATTTATTGTTTCCCTTATTCATTCATTTATTGGTTGCTCCTTGTATATGTCCTCATTGGAGATCAACCTCATAACCCTAGAATATTGGGAGGATACTCTAACCAACTGAGCTACCTGGACAGGACCTGGATTATATTGCTTTTAAATGAGAGATGGCTATAGGGATGTAAGGTCATATTTTGAAACATCCTAGACATTTAAAGTTAAAATCAGCCCTGGCTGGTATGGCTCAGTGGATTGAGCGCCAGACTATGAACGATAAGATCTCCAGTTCAAATTCTAGTCAGGGCACATCCATATTTCTCTCCCTATCTTTCTCCCTCCCTTCCCCCCTCTCTCAAAATAAATAAATAAAATCTTAAAAAAAAAATCAGCTCCATGATGTTTTTAATACAGAATTAATGTACTTTCTGAAATGTCTGATACCAGACTATACAGTTTTCATATCTGTTGTTGAAGGTATATTAACTATAGTAATTTCTGTTTTCATAGATTATCTCGATAATGGTAATAATAAAATGGCAATTCAGCAAGCAGATAAATTATTGAAGAAACATAAGGATCTTCATTGTGCTAAGGTAAGTTCATCTGCCCTTGAATTACTTATATTTGGTGGGTTAGATACTGTAATCTTTACTTTAAAGGAGAAAGCTGTTTAATTAATCTCTTTAGTAACTATATTTTTTCAGAATACTTTCTTGATCACTTAAATGCCACGAATAGTATTTAGTTAAAAGCTAGCTATTTCTCTGAATATAACTTATCTAATTAAATTATTTTATTTTCAGAGTCTGCTTAAGCAGTGTTTTACATTCTTAATGTGACTGAAATAGGAAAGAATCTTGATTTGCTCATATTTTTAGTAAAATGGTTTAATTGATAGCAAGCCTAGGAATACCTTACAGCTTATCTTGTGCTTTCAAATTGGCTTTCTGTGGTTCATATTTCCTTTCCTGCCCTTTTCAACCTGATTTGTCTTTCCTTTCTATCAGGTTTTAAAGGCAATTGGTTTACAGAGAACTGGAAAGCAAGAAGAAGCCTTCACCTTGGCTCAGGAGGTGGCCGCCCTTGAGCCCACAGATGACAACTCGCTGCAGGCACTGACTATTCTTTACCGGGAGATGCATCGTCGTACGTTTCTTTCCATTGCTTTTAAAACTGAGCTTACATTTTTGGATATTCCTGATGTTTTCTCTGTTCATCTGATTTACTTGTCACTCATGACTTGAGTGGATGACAAAGATAAAATAATGCATTAGTCATGATTTCTGAAGAATGTAGACAGAAGGGATATTTTATGTATTTCAGGATCCTTGCCTGAATGGGAATGAGGACCTGAGTTTCATCTGTGACATTTTGATTTGCTAAATGCAAGAGTTAGCCTCTTTTCACTTTTTAACATGAAAAATTTCAAATATAGGAAAAAAAACCCCAGAGAGTAGTATATAAATCCCATTGTACTCATTACTCACATTTAGCGATTATTGACACATGGCCAATTTTATCTACACCCCTTCCCCCTGCTAAATTATTTCTAAGCATATTCTAGATAGTTTGCCATTTCATCTGTAAAGTTTTTATTGTTGATTTCTTAAATATTCTATTATGAAATAATACATATTTTTCATAATACATATTATAGAAGAATATATTTTATGTAACACTAGACAGTTTGTTGTGGAATAATGAGCATTCATGAACCTGCTGCCCAGCTTAAGAAATGGAGCATTGCCCTGGCTGGGTAGCTTAGTCGTCTCAATATGCCAAAGCTGTAGGTTCAATGCCCAGTCAGGACACATACAAAAAGCAACCAATGAATGCATAAATATCTAGAATAACAAATCAGTATTTCTCTCTCCCTCCTCTCACCCCTCTCTCTCCCTGCTCCCCCCCTTAAAAAAATCTCCCTTCCTCTCTCAAAATCAATTTAAAAAAAAAAGGAAATAGAGCATTATCAATACTAAGAATGCTTCCTGTGCATTCTTTATCAATCTCATTTCCTTATTTATCTCCCAAGAGGTACTTGCTATCCTGAATATTTATTCTCTTGCTTTTCTTTAAATCTTTGTTTTTCTGAGTAATGAATTGTTAGTTTTACTTAATTTTGACCTTAATATAAAAAACTAAATGTTGTTAAGATTTAAGTTATTCTCCAGTAATGAAAGAAAACCCTATTTTTCTTTCTCTTAGCGGAGTTAGTTACAAAACTTTATGAAGCAGCTGTGAAGAAAGTTCCCAATAGTGAGGAGTATCACTCTCACCTCTTCATGGCCTATGCCAGAGTGGGTGAATACAAGAAAATGCAACAGGTAACTTGATCTCCAAACCTCCTGGCCTGGGGGATTTGCTGTTAGGGGTCAAAGTCTCTTGAATGTGATTTACCTGCGGTGGTATGTGTACTGGTGCCTGTGTATCATGTATTTATAGAGCCAAACTATATTTGTGTGTGCAGATCAACCAGTTATTTTTTGTGGGTGTGTTTTAAAGATAAACTATTTTTCAAGTTTTAAAAATGTTTTATTTGGGGAAATTTGATTGTTCCTCTTTTGTGGCCTGATGGTATGTATTGTTTGGTTCTGGTAAGTTGGCTTCAAATTCCCCTATCAGGTTGCTGTTATTGTTTCAGAAAATGGGCAGAAATTCCAGAGTAAAAAATGAACCAATTATAAAAAGATTAACTTTAAAGTTTACATCTAATTTGTAATTATTTAACTATTTATAGCCTGATGATATTTTAAAATCCACCAGAGGAAAAAAATCCCTATTGCTTAGGATAATTAGTTTTTTTTGTCAGTTAGCCACTTTCAGGTATTTCTTGTATGCGTGCAAAGGAGCCTTATTTGAACATGTTTGGACTAGTGGGTGGGTAAAGCTGACGTCTAAGAGAAATGAGACCTGCACTGATAAGCCCATCACGAGTTATGATGTCAAGCTAGTATGTTTTCAGAAATGCTTTGTTTGTGGGTATAATGTCTTCTGAAGGCAGAGCTTTCTTACTTGCGTTTTTATTTTGTCTTATTCTCTAAATATCAAATTATAACAATGAATCTAGGGGGCTGGAAGATAGAATATTAATATAAATTCTTTCTCCTTAAAATTAATCCTTTTTTGCTTTTGCAAGCTTTTAAATTGGAAGAATTTTTTGACCTAAATGTAATTCTTTGAAGAAATTCTACCATTTTATTTACTGATGGAGTATATTCTCAAGAACTAAGTATTCAAATATTATAATTTTTTTAATGTAAAAAGTATATTTTTAAAAATTGGCAGCACTGGCATATATACATGTAAATTCTTACACTGTTTTTACTTCTAGGAATATGTTTTAAGCAAAGTATATTAAATGCTCATTAGTACTGATATAAAGAAATTATGGTTCCTCTATATGATAGAATAAAACGCAGTACTCCATCCCTCCCAGATAGTACCGTATGTCTTTATTTGTTGACATAGAAAGATGTTCCAGCCCCAGCTGGTGTAGCTCAGTGGATTGAGCGTTGGCCTGTGAACCAAAGGGTCACTGGTTCAATTCCCCAGTCAGGGCACAGGGCTGCCTGGGTTGCAGGCCAGGTCCCCAGTTAGAGGCATGTGAGAGGCAACCACACATTGAGAGGGGCTTGCTTCTCTCCCTCTCTTTCTCCCTCCCTTCCCCTCTGTCTAAAAATAAAATAAGCAAAATTTAAAAAAAAGAAAGATGTTCCAATATGTGTTAATCGAGAATAGTGATTGTAAAATGGCCTTCACCTCACACTCCCCTCACATCCTCCCCTCCTTAATAAAATATATACCACTAAAGATATGTACCAAAATGTTACCAGGATACAGGGCTATGGATACTTTTCATCTTAATTTCTGTTTTTTAAAAAAACGTATGTTAATTTCATGATCCTACAAAATGTATTTTGGAACTGTGTGTATTATACACACGTAAAATAACAAAAAGAGCAAGTTCATGCAATAGCAATACTAAGGTAGATTTTGCAAAAAAAGAAGAAAGAAAAAAATCTACCACTTGAACAAGTTTTATTTTTGTATAGTTTTACTTTACATCTTGCCAGAGATATATACAGTTTTTCTTCTTGATTTTTGGAGACATTACTTTGATGTGGCTTAACAGTTATAATTTTTTTTTTAAGATTTTATTTATTTTATTTTTAGACAGAGGGGAAGGGAGGGAGGAGAAAGAGAGGGAGAGAAACATCAATGTGTGCCTGTCTCCCTCGCAACCCTCACTGGGGACCCGACCTGCAACCTAGGCATATGTCCCAACTTGGGAATTGAACCGGCGACCCTTTGGTTCTCAGACCAACGCTCAATCCACTGAGCTACACCAGCCGGGGCTAATTTCTTAATATGTTCTACCTATATCTTGCTTTTGCATTATTTCAGTCTCATGTATTGAAAGAATGGAGTACTCTAGTGTTACATTTTTTAGAATGGAATGTTTAATTTTTATTCTACCTTTGTTGCTGTTTCTGGTAGTTACAGTTTCTTAGTTTATATGTATGTTTATTTAAAAAAATTTTTATATGTTTATTTTGAAAGTGGTATGTTGGTCTGGGGTAATAGGTAGTTAAATTAAATGTCATATTTCATGAGGGTGAGGACTTCTGTTTTGTTCACTGCTGAATCCCCAGCTAAGAATAGCATCTGCACAATAAATATTTGTTAAATAAATGAATGATTTGCGTAAGCTGGTGGAGGTAGTGCGGAGGAAGCTAGAGAATCTGAAAACTTAAGGACTTCTACTACCTCAAATGACATCTCCGGCAGGGAGTTTTTAATACCACCTTGAATGAAGAGTTTCTGGTCATTCACTTGGTGATTAGACTTTAATTTTTCTGTAAATGACATTCCCATTCTCTGAGTCTCCAGTTTACAGCCATGTTTTTCACACTTGTCTCCCTTCAAAAGTTTTCTGTATCAGCAGAATATTAGTGTCTGTAAGATAATAGGGTGTGGGCATGAAATCTTTGTCTTTTATATTAAAAATTCATATTAATTTTATATCCTATTCCTTTTATTTCTACATGTCATTATAAAAATGTTTTCTTTCCCCAAATTATCAAGTAAAACTAACACTTCACATTTCATGCCTCCTGAGTTTGGTGTTGGAAGTAGGGACCGCAAATCGTCTGAGACTCTCCTGCCCACCTGTTTTGTTTCCAGGTCGTCTTGGTTCTGCCTCCACAGCGCCGTAGAAAAATTCGATCTACCTCATCCTGGTTTAGTTCCTCATTACCTCACCTCTTCTTTCTTCCTGTTTTCTTTCTTCACTGAGAGAATACTCTTTCTAGAAGAGTATGTTTTGCTTGTTAGCCCCTTACTCCTTACGGCTTTTGAATGCCTTGCAGCAAAGTCCCCTTATCTGCCTTTTAGTCCTTTTCTCTGCTACTCAGTCCTTTTTTTAAGCCAAGTCTCCTATTCTTGTCAACATATTTTTCTGTAATGTTTGTACTCAGACTCATTTTGCTCCTACTTAGAATTGATTCACTCACCTGTTCACCTGCAAATATTTGTATTTGTTTCCTTACCCCCCCATCTTTGCTTATAGACATTCTGTTAGACTTTCAGGGTCCATCCAAAAGACCGCTACTTTGGAAAAGGTTTTATTGATAAAATTCCCTTCCCTACTTTCCTTTAAAGAAATAAGAAAGGAATAAGCAAACTTAACCTTTACCCTCCTTAGAAATACCAAAGCATGGTGTTTTTGCACATGACGTTTATTTTTATTGCCAAGTATGTTTTAGTTGTTTGTGTATTTGTCTTATCTTTCCCTATCTTTTAAATGCCTTTGGGACCAGGACACAGTCTTTGTATCCTTGGCAGAAACAGACATTTCCTGTCCTGACCAGCATGGCTTAGTTGGTTGGGCGTCATCACACAAAGCGAAAGGTTGTTGGTTCGAATGCCTGGGTTGCAGTCCTGGTTGGGGTGCACAGGAGATGCAGCCAATCAATGTTTCTCTCACATGTTGATGTTTTTCTCCCTCTCTTTCTACCTATGTTACCCTCTCTCTAAAATAAATAAAAAAAATATTTTTAAAAAAAGAAATAGGCATTTTCTTCCACTTAATAGAGGCTCCATGAAATTTTTAAAGTAGATAAAGATAGGCAAAAGATTAAAAAAAAATAGTAACTGATAATTAGCTGACGGAGCTTATTGCATTGATTACTAGTTGGCTAATTATGGACAGATTCTCAGGTAAGTATGAACAGAACTCTTTTGCTCTTTCTTACCATGCCCCTGCTTTTATGTATTTGTATATTGTCCATTTCACAATGAAAGGGTTCAGTTCTAATTAATGGTATCTCGAATGAACCTGATTATTTTCCTTCCCTAAGAAATTTCTTAATTATGTCAGTAATCTTTTCTAATTTTGAAGTTTGACTATACTGTCTGGATTTCTTTGTTTATTTAACTATAACTGGTTAGCGTGATATCTCCAGTAAAGTTTGTTTACTGATGTACATTCATAACCCAAATTTTGTCTTTGCTTTGGTATTCTATTGGGACTATATTGGATTACAGTATTTTCTAGAGATACTATTTTTTTAAAAAATTTATTTATTTGTTGATTTTAGAGAGAGGGGAAAGGGGAGAGAGAGAGAGAAAGAAATAAATGTCAATTTGTTATTCCATTTATTTATGCATTCATTGGTTGATTGTTGTATGTGCCTTGACTGGGGACTGAACCCGCAACCTTGGCGTATCAGGATAACACTCTGAGCTATCCAGCCAGATAGAAATACTGGGTTTTAATGTGAGAAAGTGTGTTTCAAAGGTGAGATATTCCTGGTGTAAAGATTAACGTTTTTGATTACTTCCATTGCTAGCCAATAGAGAACACCCATGAAGTCATTAGGCAGTAACTGGGATATGTAAATGCGTTGCTGTTCTAGGAAACTTTTTGCCACATATCTAGATCATTAATTGCCCTCTCTGTAATCTTTTCTAAATTAAGTATTTATGGCTTTCTGTCTTTCAGGCTGGCATGGCTTTATATAAGATTGTCCCCAAAAACCCTTACTACTTTTGGTCTGTGATGAGCTTAATTATGCAAGTGAGTATGACATTCGGAAGGGGATTGAGATTTGTTTTTATTTTTGTATATAGTTATTGTCCTTAACGTGTCTTAGGAACATCTTGGGTAATGTGTTGTAGCATGTGTCATACAGGGGCTTTACATATTGCAGGTGACTTTTTGAGTTGGGAAGTATTGGTATTCTTTATGAGTTGGTGTATTGGTTTATTCATGTTCAGCACAGACTATATTTTCCCTGAATCTTAGATCCATTACTGGGTTACGAGCCCTGAAATGTTGGATATTTTGACTTGAGGTTTGCCTTTAAGACAATATTGTTGGTTACTGCACAGCTTATTGAGCTGGGTGACCTTGTTTTATCACTTCTGCTTTCTGAGCCTTGGTTTGCTCTTTAACTAAATGGAGATGCTCATCCCCCAGAGCTACTGTAAGGACTGAAATGAGATACGGTACAGGAGAGGGTGGGGAGGCAGGAGTTAAAATGCAGCATTTACAGAGAGTCTGGGTTTAGACAGGCCTGCGTTCAAATATTGGCTTGACCACATGTTTCAGAGAGCAGTGGGGAATCTCCTAACATATTTTATCTGTAAGGTAAGCATAACAGCTGCTCTGAGCAGAATCTGGCAGTGTTAAAATTAATAACCATGCATTGATTTAAATTATCAATCTAAGGTAATTGTAGCTAATAGTAAGCTGTATAAACAGTTGGCATTTCCCTTCTAATATGTGAACATCTCAGAAAAATATCTGAAAGGCTTTTCTCTTCAAACGTTCGACAATACCCTTTGTATATTGTGAACAGTCCAAGCATACCTCCCTCTTAACATATTTCTAGAAAAATATATGAATAATCTATTTAAAAGTTAGGTCATGTTGTGGAAACTCAGTATTTCAAGACTGCGTAGGATAATGAATTTTTAATACAGAAATCTCTTGTAAAGCAAACCACTCTAATGTATCTACTTGGCAGGTTCAAATTAGCTCTCATATTTGACATAGTAGACTGATAATCATGTACTGGAATCATAGTAATGGTCTACATAATATAAGTAATGGAAACAGTGAAAATTTAGAATGAAACATTTATTTGTTTTTTCTTCTAGTCTATATCAGCACAGGATGAAAACCTCTCAAAAACTATGTTTCTGCCCCTTGCTGAGAGAATGGTAGAAAAAATGGTGAAGGAGGACAAGATAGAAGCAGAGGCTGAAGTGAGTAATTTAAGCCCTACTTTTATGTTTATGTGATTGTGATATTGCTACAATATTATGTTACAACATTATGAGCTGTTGCTTTATTTCAGTTAGAGAGCTGGGTTCTCACTCTTGCCTTTTGGTAAATGTGAAGCTTTGGAAGCCCCCAGCCTAGATAGAGTAAACATGGAGCTGTTTTAGCAAGTACTGTAGCCTGAAATGTACATAGATAGGGAAGATTCTGTTGTCTGATTCTTGTTAATTTCATCTCCCTTGAAAATAGTGTTCTTTTTTTATTAGATAACTTTTTAAAAACATACATGTTACTATTTTTTAAAACTTTAAAAAATATTTTTCCCTTGTTAAAAATTTCAGTTGACAATTTTAAAAAAAGATTTTATTTATTTATTTATTTTTGATAGAGGGAAAGGGAGAGAGAAAGAAAGGGAGAGAAACATCGATGTGTGAGAGAAACAGATTGATTGCCTCTCACATGCCCCCAAACTGGGGTCTGGCCTACAACCCAGGCATGTGCCCTGACCTCGAATTGAACCAGTGACCTTTTGCAGGATGACACCCAACCCACTGAGCCACACTGGTCAGGGCTCAATATTATTTTATACTAGTTGCAGGTGTACTGCATAGTGGTTAGATATTTATATAATTTATGAAGTTATCCCCCTGGTAAGTTTAGTACCCATCCGGCACCATATGAAGTTATTACAATATTATTGACTGTATTCCCTGTGTTGTATTTTATTTACATCCTCATGACTATTTTTATTACTGAAAAGTTTCAGTGGTTGCACTTGTTTGTTTTTCTGTAAGGTTGAACTTTATTATATGATCCTGGAGCGCTTGGGAAAGTACCAGGAAGCCTTGGATGTCATCAGAGGAAAATTAGGAGGTAATTTTGAAAGTTTTCTTAAAGTATTTTTTCCCATTTAAATACAAAAAATGTTTATTGTGGAAAATTTCTTCCTCATACAGAAACATAAAGATATAAAGACATTTTTTAAGAAGTCATTTGTGATCATTTTATGTTCATCCAGATTTTTTTGTGTTGCACACTTATTTTTAAAATACTTTTTACATTGAACTTATTGGGGTGACATTGATTAACAAAACTATATAGATTCCAGGTGTACAGTTCTGTAGTGCACCTCCTGTGTATTGTATTGTGTGTTCACCATCCCAAGTTAAATCTCATTCCATTGCTGTTTATCCCCATTTTACCCTCTTCTACCTCCCTCTACCCTCTTCCCCTATGGTAATAACCGTACTGTTGTCTTTTGTCTATAAGTTTTTCTTTTTATTATTTTTTAATTGAAAGTAATTCAGGGACTCATAAAACTCAAGGAGTGAGAAAGGCTCTACCCTCTGCCCTTTGGGTTTGTCTCCAGTCATTTGTTCTGTATATTCTTCTAAAAATGTATCCCCTCCCCATCTTCCTGTTTTTTAAATCACAAACAAGAGCATGCTGTAGCTGGTCCATAGAATAATCTCATTTACTCAGCGTTTTCATTAAACTTTTTTTCTTTAAGATTTTAAATGTCAGTGCCTCTAGTTAGGATTGGTGCTGTGGTGCATAAATTTTTCATTTACCAGCCTGTCCTATGAAGGTGTTTGAGTCTATGACCTTTGCTCTGCATACTCTTGTAGGCATTGTTTGGTTTTTTTAGCTTAGCACTGTGTCTTAGAGCTATACCTCAGTACATGGCTTTTTCATGACGGCCCAGTGTCCCATAGTGTAAAGGTAGGGGATTTAGTTAACTAGTCCCTCATGGGTATTAAGACTCTTTTCAGGGAACTTCTTTGCTACAAACCAGATCGCCCTCCAGGAGGCTACAGTGTGCATCCCTATCAGCTGTGTTCCTTATCAGTATGTCAGAGGGGCTGTTTGTTTGCATACTTACCAATCCATATTAAACTTCTTACCTTTTTTCAACCTGAGATAAAACATATCTTATAATTTAAAAAAAAAGCAAAACTTTTATTTATTTTTTAGAGCGGGGAAGGGAGGGAGAAACAGGGAGAGAAAGATCAATCAGTTGCCCCTCGCATGCCCCCAACCCGTGGCCCAGCCTGCAACCCAGGCATGTGTCCTGACTGGGAATCGAACTGGCAACCTTCCAGTCTGAGGCTGGCACTCAATCCACTGAGCCACACCAGCCAGTGCTTACAATTTTTAATTTAATTATGGGAGAGGATAATGATTTTTCATTTAAAAGTCATTAATCTTTTTCTGTTCCCCGAGCTGCTTTTCCTTATCCTTTTTCTATTTCTAAAAATTTGATTAATCTTACCAATTAGCAAGAGCCCTTTTACATGTTAAAAAAAAGTTAAGTCTTTTCCATTGCTGTGAAGATACTTTTCTTTTTGTTGAAATACTGATTTGTACAAAGTTACTAGACTGATTTAACGATTCCTCTATTTTGGACATTTATGACAAAGCTTTTTGGTTCCTAACTGTTTACACATTTGATGATTTTCTTAGGAAACATTATTGGAAATGCAATTATTGCTTCATTAAACCTGCTTTTTTAATTGTGCCTTTATAGTAATTGGGAGTAACTAATTGCAGATGAGTAACCTCAGATCTCTCATTTAGTAGTCATTAAAAACTTTGTTTCATACAAGTATATACTATACATCCTTTACTAGATTGTGTGTAGTCATAAAACTCTACACAGTTAACTTCCTTAATTATATAAAATGTAGGGGGAGTTGTGTTTTTTTTTTTTTAACTTAGCCTTCTTGCAGATGGGTACAAGTCAGCATTTCTGTTTTTACCCATCTGGATTTTAGTTCTATAATATGTGTAGTTAAAATTTAGATTCTCTATAGGAAATTCATAGTGTAATTGTCAGTATCTTTAATCTACATGTCTGTTCAAAAAGGAAAGGGCAGATTTAATTTGGTCAGAAATATAGTCCTAGTTTTTCTGTTCTCAGCTGCTGGGAAAAAGTGATTCATCTCTGCTTATTTTTTTTCTTCCTCCTAACGTCCCTGTCACCTGCTCATCCCATTCCAGTCCAAGCTTATTTGATGTTTCGAAACTGTGTGGGTGGGAAGTCTGTCTGTGGACTAAATATACCAGTCCCTAGGTTCTGTTGGGATTTTATATAGGCCCACATACTGGAGCCTAAACTCAATATATTCTGGATCCTTACATTATACAGAAAAAAATATTGTAAAAGTTTAATATCAGAAATGTACTTTTTCTTTTTAGCAAAATAATTTTTTAGCAAGATAGTAGTTTGTGTACAATAGCAGCTCAATTTTCTAAGAGTGAGTAAGAGAATGCGTTATTTTCCTTCTTGTGTTTGGACTTTATTTTGGTTTCTGAGCAGAAATGAAACTAGCTTACCAGCTATTATACTTTTAATTGTAGAGAAGTTGACCAGTGAGATTCAGAGTCGGGAAAATAAATGCATGGCTATGTACAAGAAGCTGAGCCGGTGGCCAGAGTGCAACGCCCTTTCCCGACGCCTCTTACTGAAAAAGTGAGTAGACGCTTCTTTTTGGATTATGAGACTAGAGTGGGGCTTTTAGTTGTCGTCCTTGATGTGTTCTGTCTATGAGATTTCTGGGTATACAGTAAAATCTTTCAGTAGTGTGTCCTGGATATTTTAAAAAGTTTTTGATGAACCATCATCTTTTAATAGACTTATTAGGTCTTTAGAATGAACTCTGAAAATCATCTGTCAAATTTGGTATTTGATATTGGTCTAAAAAAATGCGGGGAGTTTTCTGTTAAAAATACTAGTTTTCTAGCCTAGCCTAGTTTTGGTCATTTTATTGAAGGAAAGAGTAGTCTCTGAAAAGTATTTTTTTTGAAATTGCCTCTGGAGTGCTGCTCTTTTGGGGCTGCAGGGAAAACCTAGAGGGAGGGGTGGGACTCTCAGTAAAGTATAAAATATAACTTAAAAAATATGTTGACTCTCTTGGTTCGTAAGGCAGATTTGTCACAACTTGGGTTTAATCAATCCTCTGTGCCCCGTTCAATCTGATTTTAGCTCAGATGACTGGCAGTTCTATCTGACTTATTTCGATTCTGTCTTTCGACTGATTGAAGAGGCCTGGACTCCTCCTGCTGAAGGTGAACAGTAAGTTGTCTTCTTTCTGGAGTTACAGTATCACTTTTGTTGTTGTTGTTTTGTTTTGTTATTTTTTTCCTTTTATTTTACAGTGGCACTTTTTAATATGTTGTAGCCAAAGAATTTTATTGTAAGCTTAATTAAATTCTCTTTTCTGGTCCCAATAATTTATCCCTTTCAAAGTAAGATTGTTTTTCTCCATTTAAAAAACTTACAAAGTAAAAATTTCCAAAAATTATCCACCCTTTTTTTGGGAACCAAATAGAGGTGGTTAATCATTCTGCACCAATCAAATGCCAAAATTGGGAGTAATCATATGCCATGTTACCTACCAGAAAATGCTTATAGCTCTCTTTTATTCTCATTTGTATTGTTTTATAATGATCAAATGCTTTTGCTTATTTTTAAATTTGTTTCTTCAAATAAGTTTGGTTTGACCTTTAATTTTGGAATGGACAGTAGAGGCACAAAATACCTTTTTTATGTGTTTATACCCAGCTCTTTAGAAGGAGAAGTACATTATTCTGCAGAAGAAGCTGTGAAGTTTATAGAAGATCGAATAACAGAAGAATCTAAAAGTTCTCGCCATCTTCGGGGACCACATCTAGCTAAACTGGAGCTGATTAGACGTTTACGACGTCAAGGTTTTAATGATGAGTACAAACTGGGTAAGAAACTGTAGTGACAGTTGGGAACCCTGGAGAGGATACAGGGATGCCCTCTATACTCAAGTTCACTGTTCATTATCTGAGGTCTACAATGACAAGTTATGTGTGGGATGCAAATGTCTTCATAACCTGAAAATATTTGCTAATAAATGGACCACTTATAAAATTAGGCTTCAGTCTCTCCTTAGTCCATCAGAGTCTTTGTCAGACATTTTTTTGCCGATCCAATAGTAATGTCAAAATCAATTTCAAAGTAAAATAACCAGTTTTGTAAAAGTTTCAGGATTTCGTGAAATGGGTAAAAAGTTCCTTGAAAATCTGCTACAGCATTCATAATGATAAAAGAAAGAAAATCCAACAGAATTAGGACAATGAACAGTTGAAGAGAACATTTATAAGGGCAATAATAAGATGGGAGAAAAGAACAATTTGGATAGTGAAGCATTAGAGAGGCCTTCAGGAAATTTGATGACACTTTTAGATGTTTTTATAAAGTCATTCTTTTTTTTTAAATTGAATATATTGGGGTGACATTGGTTAATAAAATTATGTAGGTTTCAGGGGTTAAAATGCTTCTTTTTTGAGCTTACTGTATAAGAAGTGAAGGATGTCATATTGTGTTATAGTTTAGTTGAAAAAAATGGCACCCCTTCCTCACCAAAGCAGTAACATTTTTGCTTATACTAAGAATTGGCTTATAATAATTATGTCCTAAATTTCGTTAAGTTGAACATAATGAACTTTAGTAATTTTTCAGTTTCATTTTAAGATAAAGCTCTAAACAAACCGTTTTTTCCCTGCTCATTATGGAAATTTTGTTTTCATTAGAAGTCAATACACTTTAAGAAGGACTTGTTTTAGGGACCAATTGTCCTGGGATGATGAACACTTCTAATACCTAAAACTTATCCTAGAATATCTCTGTCCATTTTGAATATCTAATTAATTTTTTTAGCTTGTTCTAAAATTAACTGTAGACTCCTCTCTGTTATTCTGTTTGTAGATTATTGATACCACCTTTGAATTCCATCTTCTTTCTTTGCCTCTACCTCAATAACCTGTCTGTGTTAGTTCCAGAATTGCAAATGAAAATTTTCTGTGACCATCAGGAAATGTTCTTAAAATAGTTTCCAAGAAATCATTTTCTTTCCAAAGCTAGATATAAAAATATTTGGATCTGCTTTGATACTTGCTATATTCATCTTCCTTTTTCTTCTTATCGCCAGCCAACATCTTACAAGTTTGTGAATTTGTCTAGTCTCTACAAATTTTTTGTTTTTAACACCAAACCAGTGAGTGATTCTCAGTCTCTTTTGGGTCACAGAGTCCTGTGAAAATCTGGTTAAAACTATGGACTTTTGTTCCCAGAGACATGTGAATAGGAACTGGGACCTAAAATTTTACAGAAATCTTGGTTAAAATCTCTGATTTTTAAATCTAGTATAGTTTGAGATCATTTTATTTTTATTATTTTATTCTTTGTTTTTAATTTGAGGAAAAATAAAATGAACTGGTAGCTTTCTGCATTTCTAGGTTTACGTATTTGGTAGTGAGTGACCTCGTTGGAATTATTGGCCTGTGGTTCTTCCCTTATATTTTCTCTTCTGTTGGTGTTCCTATTAGCCAACATTATCACCTTTCATTTAATTAACATATACTTGATACTTCTGAAGCAGTTCAGAAACTGTTGTGGAGAAAAGCATGTTTGTTTAATATTTACATATAAATTTAAATCTTTAAACATTAAAGAAAACTTTTTAACTGTTAAATTTTAATTGAATGAAAAGCTTCACATTTCCTAAGTGTAATAATAGGTGAACTGAATTTGTAAGATTCTACTCCTTTTTAAAACATTTTTTTATTTTTAACTAGGCAAGACATATTCTAGCCCTCATTGTCATTCTTATTCAGCATTCAAGCAAAATTTTAATTTAATTGAATAAATGGTTTTCAAATCAGACTTTTACTCAAATTAGAAATTACTTCCGTCTGAATTAATGTAGTGCTTTTTTTTTCTCTCTTAGGTGACCCGGAAGAATTAATGTTTCAGTATTTTAAAAAGTTTGGGGATAAACCTTGTTGTTTTACAGACCTCAAGGTGTTTGTTGACCTCTTGCCTGCTGCACAGTGTACAAAAGTAAGTGCACTTTGGAATTCGGTTTGGTGCCTGTATTTATTGTAACTAGGTTAAGTGTTTGGGTTTCCTTTCTAAAATGAGTGAGAGTGGTGAACGTGAGATATCAAGATAACTGCGCTATCAGGCCGAGTACTGTAGGGGCTATCAGATTAAAGGCATGATTTCTTGTTAAGTTAAGCCACAATGAGAATAAGCCCCTGGTAGATAGAGTTTTCTTTTTTGTTTTAATGGGGCTTTTTTTAGATAATTGTAGATTTATATACAGTTAAAAATGAAATAATACAGAGAACTCCATATACCCTTCACCTATTTTGCCTCAGTGGTAACATATTACATAATTATAGTATAATATCATAATTAGGCAATTGACATTGATAGTCCCCGACCTTATACAGATTTCACCAGTTTTGTAAGCATTCATTTGCGTGTGTGTGGTGGTTTTTGTTTTTAGTGCAGTATGTAGCACATGTAGATTATGTGACTGCTACCATAGTCGAGACACAGGACAGTTCACCACCACGATCCTACGTGCTACTCTTTTTTTCTTTTTTTAAGATTTTATTTATTTATTTTTAGAGAGAGGGGAAGGGAGGGACAAAGAGAGGGAGAGAAACATCAGTGTGAGAAACACTGGACATTTGCCTCTTGTATGCACCCCTGCTGGGCCCCAAACTGGCAACCTAGGCATGTGCCTTGACTGGGAATCGAACTGGAGTGACTTTCATTTTGTGGGACAACGCCCAACCATTGAGCCACACTGGTCAGGGCCCCACGTGCCACTCTTTTCTTACTCATAGACCCCTCCCTGCACCTACCCCTCTCTCTGTCCCTATCCCCTGGCAACTATAATGTCTTCTATTTCTATAATTTTGTCATTTTGAGAATGTTATATGATAGAGTCATATTATGTGCAACCTTTTAAAATTGGCTTTTTTTACTCAGCATAATACCCTGGGGATTCATCCATTTGTTACATGTATTAATAGTTCATTCCTTTTTATTGCAGAAAGTAAGTATTCCATGGTATGGGTGTACCATGAGTTCTTTAACCTGTTGAAGGACATTTGGGTGTTTTTAGTTTTTGGCTATTACAAATAGAGTTGCTATAAACATTTGTGTGCAGGGTTTTTTTGTGTGAACACAGGTGTTTATTTCTTTGAGAAAAATGCCTGGTAGTACAATTGCTAGGTATTATGGTAGCTGCATGTTTAGTTTTCTTAAGAAACAGCCAAACATTTCTGCAGTGGCTGTACTATTTTAAATTCCTGTTTGCAGTGTATGAGTGATCTCATTTATCTGCATCCCCACCAGCATTTGTTTGTTTATTTATCTTTTCTAGAGTTATACTCTTTAAAGATTTTACTTATTTATTTTTAGAGAGAGGGGAAGGGAGGGAGAAAGAGGAGAGAAACATCAATGTGTGGTTGCCTCTCACGTGCCGCCTACTGGGGACGTGGCCCGCAACCCAGGCATGTACCCTGACTGGGAATTGAACCTGCAGCCCTTTGGTTTGCAGGCCGGTGCTCAGTCCACTGAGCTACACCAGTCAGGGCCCTCATCAGCATTTAGTGTTGTCACAATTTTTTATTTTAGCCATTCTGGTAGGTGTGTAGCAATATTTCATTGTGGTTTAAATGTGCATTTCCCTAATGGTTAACAATGTTGAGCATCTTTTCATGTACTTATTTGCTATCTTTATATTCTTCTCAGTGAGTTGTCTGTGCCTTTTGCTAATTTGCTAGTTGATTTGTTTTTGTTTTTTACTATTGAGAGCTTGTATTTTCATCCTTTTAAAAGGATCTTCCGCAAAGCAAAATTTTAAATTTTGATAAGTTCAATGTACTCTCCTTTTAATGTTTTATCTAGATTTCCTGAAAACTATAATAGTTAATCGTTAATTATTTCAAATTATGGTTTATTTTTCCTGAAGTAATCTGAAACTAACTCTTAGGGATTTTTAAAAAATAAACTTTATTTTGGAATAACTTTAGATTTATAGAAAAGTGACAAAGATAGTACATAAAATTACACTATATTCTTCATCTTTATGCAGTTTCCCCCAGTACTAACATCTTCAACTACGGTGGCACATTTGTCAAAACTAAGGAACCGACATGGGTACATTCCTGCAGTTTTTCCGTTAATGTCCTTTTTCTGTTCTGGGATCTAACCCAGGGTACTACAATGTAGTTAATTGTCATGTGCAGTAGTCCCATCACCCCCCCCCCCGCCCTTTTATGTAGGGAATACGTTCGGAGACCCCCAGTGGGTGCTTTAACCCTATATATGCTATGTTTTTTTCTATAATAGATACCTTTTCATTTAAAGAAAGCACTTTATGACCTCTCTTTGGTGTACCTGAATTTCCAATGTCACTACTTTTGTGCATTGGGGCCATTATTAAGTAAAATAAGGGTTACTCGAACACAGCAAGCATTGCAATACTGCTGTCATTGATCTGAGAACCCAGAGAGCTACTAAGTGACTAACAGGCAGGTAGCAAATACAGTGGGAAGACACTGGACAAAGGGATGACTCATGACCTGGGTGTGGTGATGGAGCAAGATGTCATCACACTAGTCAGAATGCTGTACAATTTAAAACTTATGTATTCTTTATTTTTGGAAATATCCATTTAACATTTTCCTACCACTGTTGACTGCAGATAATTTAAACTGTGGAAAGTGAAGCTGAAGATAAGGAGGGATCACTATAGTGGGAGTTTCTGATGTGCGTGAACCAATGTGAATTAGTTAGATGTCCCAATGGAGAAGCTTGTCTTGAGACTCCTCATCCACAGCAATATGTGTTGAGTTACATTGCTCACCGATTTATGGGCACTTCATACCCTGTTCCACATGAAAGGTTTTTAGCATTTAGCCCTGAGTATCCTTGTTAATGGGAAGTTGGAGTACTTTACCAGTTGGAAGAACAGTGTGCCTGAGGTAGAGTAGAGCACCATATAAAGAATAATGGCATATATAAAGAAAGCCTGTGACTTTGATCAGCTTACTCATAAAAACCTCTGTAATTAGTGAAGGGTGGTGGTCTTTCTATCTCAGGGCTGTCACCACCTCTTGTTCCAGAAAAACTTCTGTCTTCCCCACATGGGATGAATGAGGCACATGTGGGAGCACAGTGGAGATGACGAGCATTTGTTGGCGACCATATCATCAGTCCACCAGGGCTTGGGCTCAGTAGTTTGGCAGTCTTGAGGTTACACACGTGGGGCAGATGAAATAGTGCATTCCCAAAATGGTAAGGAGCCAGTGGTCTCTGTTAGCTTCTGAAATGACTCTCACCATTCACTTTGGTTTAGTAAAGCTCTTCTTGCTTGGGACGCTGTGCTTACAGGGTTCAGGCCAAGCTTTAGAAGTTCTGAGTAAATTGTAAATTGTAACATAGCCAGGGTTGTGTGTTGTAGGCGGACTTCATAGCACATGAGAAAGCAGTGGTTAAGGGGAAGTGGAAAGGAGAGAGGTTTGGTCTGGTGAGGGCAGAGCACTTCCTGTCTCATATTTGAAAAGCTCTCTTAGAGAAAAGGTATGAGAACTAGGACCAGCAAATTGTTACAGGGAATTCAGAATGTGGCTCAGTGAGAAAAAGATCTTTTTAGTAGCCAGAATTCTATAAAAATACAGTGTGTGCATTTCATGTTGCTGGAGGGATCAGAATCTTAGAACCATGTGGGAGAGATACATTCAGTGTTTGTAGCACATACTATGTGCTAAGCACTAAGATAAGAAACAACTGATCACCTCAAGCAGTGATTACCATCTTGTGTGTTGAAGCATCGAACAGTGGGGCTGCATCAGAGGGACACTTATGTTGTCATCAACTGAGATTCAGAAAGGTTTGCCAGCACAAATCTGGTACCAGCAGCTCTACTTTACTGGTATGTATGAAAATCTGGGTGACCCCGTTGTAGTAATGTACTGGGAGGAATGAATCCTCTAGGAATGCTGAAATAGTAAAAATGATAAAGTTGTCATTGTTCTGTGAGACAAAGGACTTAAAGCTGCTGCAATGAGTGGTGTAGTCCTATGTCGGTCTTTCATTGATGGGGTAATTTTGCTACCACAACGTTTTAAATGTGGGATGGCCTCAGTAGCTAAAAATTCTGGCACTCAGCAGTATGTTTGCCAGAGGATCACAAACTGTTCAAGGTTCAAGCTAAGGACCGTTGTCGCAATGAATTAGGAGCCAAATCCTTTTAAAATGGGACTAATCCTTAATTGAAGAAAAAAATAGCATAGAGTCAGAGTTGTTGAATGTTTTATTTCATTATTTTGTTCATTTTATTGCTCATAATCATATTCACATTCATAATCATGTAATTTTATAGGTGTGGGATATACATTATATTCAAATATATAACTATTTAGATACCTGATAAAATTAATCATTGACTTTAAAATATAATCAACACTATCAATATATCAAATAACACAATGTATATTTTGCTTTCATTGCACTATCTTAATAAAATATGATGTATCCTTAAGGAAAAAAAATTTTAAAGGACTGGACCATTGATTCCAGTTATCCTGAAGTGGCTCACCCATGGTGATGTTTTTATCTTTTGTTTCCTTTGCCTTGGAGTTTTAAGCTAAACAATAAAACGATTCCAGTTTTTAAAGAAGCTGTTTTGTATAACAGTAAAACTGAACAGGCTAGATTAAAGAATGAACAGAAAACCTGTTTGGAATATTTTTCTTTAGCATTCATTAAAGAAGGCATTAATAATAAACATAACAAATATGTAAAATGGCTTATAAGAATGGAAGAGCTGACGTAGAAACTATGTCATTTAATCAAAAACATAAAAACCAATGCTGCAGTTCCTTTGATACAGATATGATTATTTGATCATAATAATTAAAATTCATACAATGTAGATAAATTGAGGCAAAATTGTTACAGATGTGAAACTGCATGATTTAGTGGAATGTTATTTTAATTTTAATTTGTATCAAATAATTACTTGCATAAAATTGAAAAAGTGAAATAGTGCTACAAGGTTTCTTATATTGAAAAACAATAGCGTACTAGACTTACTAGGGGATGACTTCATAAATTATATAAATGTCTAATTACTATGCTGGACACCTGAAACTAATATTGAACAACTGTAATTGAAAAATTTAAGAAAGTTTTTTTTGTTGTACACTGCAACCTGGATGGTTTTGTTAACCAATATCACCCCAGTAAATTTTTAAAAAAGAAAAGCAACATTAGCATCTCTTTGCCATCCCTATAGCTGGTTCTGGGTCTCTACAGGTAAATCACATTCAACTCTAAACTCTTTCTTCTGTTATTTAACTTCATATTTCTAAATTAGGGACTTATGTAGCTATTTGTTTATTTTTATAGTTATTGCCTTCACTTGTTGGTGCCCTACTGTGAAAGGTGATCATTTTGTTTTTAACATCCCACTTCTCCCCCTTACACACTTCCCTTCAGTATAGTTTAGTCATGATTCAGTATTTATATTTTTATGACTATAAATATTCACAGCTGAACCACTTTGTATATGGAGATTACCTTCCTTGCATGACCATAAAAGTCTATAACCCCTCTTAGTGTAGTCTAAAACGTGAGGCAATAGATCTGTTCCATTCTCCCCCAAACCTCGCGCCCAACCCCTCCCTCCCTCCCTCTCATCCCCCCTCAGTTTCCACAGAGACTGTTTGCCACCATCTCTGTTTGGGGACTTAAACATTAGGCTGGTAGAGTTCTGGGATCCGGTTAGGAGTAGAGGGAGAGGGACGGGGCCTCTCATCATTGAATAAGCAGTTTTGTTTTATCAGCGTCTCCAGCTGTGCCTGTTATCCCGGCGTCTGCAGTGTCTCTGGTTCGGCTCCTGGGAGTAAAACCCCAGGCTTCTGCTGGATGTAGGAAGTCAGTCCGTGAGCCTGGGGAAGGTTCTCACTTCTTAGACAGAATTTAGCAAATTCTCCTGTTTCAGTCCCATCATCACTTTAGCTTTCAGAGACACCTGGTACCCTTAACATATGAGTCTTCCCAGGCTTGGCTGGAATAGACCTGCTGCTTGTTGATGTCCTCCCGGTTACATACTATTTGCTGGTTATTACCAGCTGCCCTTCTGCTTTTTATCTTTTGAAATCTTGTTAATGGTTTTTATTCTTTGTTATCTATTCATATATTCCTGATCCTTGTGAGTTAATTCTGATTTGTTTTTTACTGTCATCTTAATAGGGTTTTGGAAGTGAGTGAAAATAAGCCTGTGTTTAATAAATGTATAACTGGAGATTTTTATTAAATTAAAAAGAATAAATTGAATTTTAGAGAGAAAGAGAAATATTGATTTATTCCACTTATAGTTGATTCTTCTATGTGTCCTGACCGGGCTTGAACCCACAACCTTGGAGTATTGGGACAGTGTTCCAACCAACTGAGCTTCACAGCCAGGGCTGGAACTGGTGTTTTTTAAAGTTCTTGCCAAATTTAAAGAATTAAATACATTTTAATGCAAGATGTTACCTTTGGGAGAAACTGGGCAAAGGGTACATGGAATCTCTGTGTGTTATTTTTCACAACTGCATGTGAATCTAAATTACCTCAAAATAAAAACTTTAATTACAAAAGCAGTTTTAAGGCCACTGACATACCATAACTAACAATTCCTTTCAGTGCATAATATTTCCTTTAGGAATGCATTTGTGTATCAGTATAATCATAGGTTTGTTTGTTTTTGGTCACTTGCTCTTTTAAACTTTTTCATTGCTATATTATATATATGTTGATGTGTTAAAACTTTTGAAACATTTTCACAGTTCTTTTCATCTTTAGTGTGTATATAATACATGGTGTTGACCAAATACTTTTGGCTAGCAGTGAATGAGAGTGCCAGTTTCACTGGAGTTTCACCAGCATTGTGTACTGTTAGAAATTTTTTTGTTTTCACAATTTGGTAGATAGAAAATGGTATACTAAATGGGTTTTAATTTCTATTTTTTCTTGATGTCTTTTTCTAGACTATTTCAATATTTGTTAATTATGGCCTACTAAAGACTACTTCTGTTTTGATACCTGTCCTCTTTTTTTTTTTCCACTCTGCAGTTTATTAATCAGTTACTTGGAGTTGTTCCTTTGTCGACACCAACAGAAGATAAGCTGGCACTGCCTGCTGACATCAGAGCTTTGCAGCAGCATTTGTGTGTGGTGCAGCTGACGAGGTTACTGGGCTTGTACCACACTATGGATAAAAATCAGAAATTGAGTGTGGTCAGAGAACTGATGTTAAGGTACCAGCATGGACTGGAATTTGGTAAGCAACCTTTCAGAATGTACAGTTGTTTCCTGATCTACTAAGACTTAGAAGTTAAGGGGTTTTTTGTTTTTTTTAATCACTCACAGCACCCTGGTTTAATGAGTTTGGCAAGGACACTATTTTGTCAGATGCCAAGTAATAAAATGCAAAGCCTTTCTAAAGCTTGGGGTTTTATTGTTGTTATTTTCTTCCACATTTTATTTTTTAAAAATATAAGTACAGTTGGTATACGATATTAAACTTGGAGTTTTAAGTAATTATAGTTGTCCACATTCTTCCCGATCTAGTGAGCTAACTCTTTATCACATTGTCGCTCATATGAATTGCATAGTTTATGACAATTGTCACATTTTCTGCTTACTTGCCTTAATATTCATAATATATAGACAGTAAGCAAACAAAAGGAATATTGTAAATTGTGAGATATTTAGAAGTAAGTGACCTTCAGATTGCTAGATATATGTGATAAAATATCAATTATCTGGTTAGATGATATCAGTATTTCTCTTAACTACATTCTAGAAACATTAGGTGAAGTAATGAATATAATACTACTTTAGTTTTACATGACTCTTGGCTTCTGTTCTTTTCTTCACCTAAAACTTTCCAAATCTTGCTGTTCTTCCTGTGGGACCATTTCACATATCTCGTCTGTCCTAGAACCCTTCTGCTCCAGCTGAGTCTAGCCTCACCTTTTGAATCCTTTGGTTCACGGCTTATATTTTCTTCTGGTATTTACCCCATTCTTATGATTTTCTTTTCCTGTGTCTTCTCCCCTTTATCACTTTTCCTGCTTTAAAAAACTTCTTTGGAGCAGCAGTAGTTAAACAAATGTTAAATACAGATGTTTCTTCCCCCCCCCCCGCCCCAGGGAAATCCTGTTTGAAAACCGAATTGCAGTTTTCAGACTATTATTGTCTCCTTGCTGTCCACGTGCTTATTGATATATGGAGAGAAACAGGTAAGGAGGAATCATTTCCATTTAACTTTACTCTTTTTTAAATTAACTATAAATCTGTGGACTAATTACGTAATCCAAGAATTTCATTTATGTTTTTAGGTTTTTCTTTCTTGCCTTTCTTCAGCGTGCTTCTAGAAGAACCTAAGTCTCCATGTATCCCCCTCCTTGCAAGCAGGAAAATCTTAAATCAGTGGATATCTGTTCTGTTTTTAAATGTTTCTGAATAGTGAATAAGGACTGTAAAGAACCTATTATAAAGTTGTAGTAATTAACAAACAAACTGATTCAGAGGTGGGTGTATAGACCCATGGAATGGAATAGTCTTTTTATTTACTTAAAAAAAATTTATATATAGAAAAGGCACTCTTTGGAATATAGTTCTGGTTAGCCCATTTAAGACAAAAATATTGAGCATCAGCCTGTGAACCAAAGGATCGCTGGTTTGATTCATCAGTCAGGGCACATACCTGGGTTGTGGGCCAGGTCCCCAGTGCGGGGTGCACGAGAGGCAACCTCATGTTGATGTTTCTCTCCCTCTCTTCCTCCCTCCCTTCCCCTCTGTCTAAAAATAAGATAAATAAAATCTTTTTTAAAAAAAGACAAAAATATGATACATAGTAAAGGAAGCATCATGAGCCCTGAAGCAAGAGAAGGATGATTCAGCAAATGGCATTGAGGTAGCCTTTTCTTCAGGTCTCACCCCTCCTGACATTTTCTCTTATTAGCAGTTTTTGGAAGAAAATAACTCTAGATACTATTGTATATTATTCACTAGAATAAACTGCAGAAGAAACAAAGGGCTAGGGAGACAGTTGCGTGCAAGATAGACATGACCCCTGCTTCATGGATCATTTTACAGAGCACTCAGTTTCGATACTGTCATCCTCATGCTTAAAATTCTCCAGATGTGCCATTTTCCAAAGGATAAAGACCAGTCTTTGTAGGATAATTTGCAATGATTTTTCATAATCCAGCCTCTGCCTACATCTCCAGATTCTTATTATTGTGTTGGCCAAAAAGTCTGTATAGTTTTTTTCCTTAAGATAAAAAACACATTTTTCATTTTCACCAAAAACTTTATTGATTTGGATATCTTGAGTATGTTAGCTATGTCCCACATGGTAGAACGTTGTTCTCAGTTAATGTCTCAATCTGATTACTATCAGTTTCAATGAGTCTACCCATGGAGCATTGTCCAGCGAGAAATCTCCAACATGAAACTTTGAAAAACACTTTTGACACATTTGATCAGTCACAGCACATTCTCCATACACTGCACAAATCAGTTTTTGCATATCAGTTGTGTTTTTAACTTTCTTGAAATAATAAAGCATAATATGCCAAAAATGTTGCATATTTTCTTCCATCTTCAGTATTAAAATGGCTACACAATAATAATTCACCAATTTTGATTTTTTTAAGTATATAATTTTTAAAAGATTTTATTTATACTTAGAGAGAGGGGAAGGGAGGGAGAAAGAAAGGGAGAGAAACATCAATGTGAGGTTGCCTCTCACGTACCCCCTACTGGGGACCTGGCCTGCAACCCAGGCAAGTGCCCTGACTAGGAATCGAAACAGCGACCCTTTCCTTTGCAGTCTGACGCTTATTCCACTGAGCCATGTCAGCCGAGGCTGATTTTTTTAAAAATACATGTTGTTATGACAGCTGTCACAATACAGTCTAACAAAATTGTTTTGAATGAAGTTAAAGACAACTAAGCCCTAATAGAGCCATCTTACGGGAATAAAACAAACTTTTTGGCCAAACTAATAGGGTAGTGAATCTTTTTTTTTTTTTTTGCCACTATTGAACATCATATTGCCTCTCTTTGAAATAACTTTCTTACCTCCTTCATCTAATTTGTACAGAAACAGTGCCTCTGACAAGCCTGTCTTGATCTCAGCCCCTCCCTCATTGCAGATTTTATGCCCCTTCTGAACTTTTTGTAGAGCAATGGATATGCCCATATGATAGTGCTTGTTACACTGTACTGTACTGAGGATGGAGGTTAAATTCTTTTTATTAGAGTATTTATTATCTTAACCCCAGGTTTATAACGTTGCATTGGGCTGTAAAAGTCATCCTAATGTAAAAATCATTGATGAACTAAGTATGTAGCAATTTGGTCCCTACTCAGATACCTTTCCCTGCTTACCTCTAACATTCTTGCTCATACTGACTATGGCTTTCTTAATTTCTTGTTTTATGAACAAAGATATCTGACCATCTAGTAGTAAAGGCTAACACTTGTTCATCAGGCACTTGAAAGTACTGTATAATGGATTAGCTAATTTAAACCTCATAATTATACAGTTAAGATTGTTACAGTGTTACAGATGAGGGGAATACAAGGCAGAGAGAGGGAAGTTAGGTAAGTTGTTCAGAATCATACAGTGCAAATACACTGTATGTGGGAAATTGGCAGATATTATAAAGATGCAAGTTTGTTTTTTAAGCTTTGATTGATTGATTTTAGAGAGAGAGTGAGAAACACTGATTATTGTTCCACTTATTTATGCATTCATTGGTGATTCTTATGTGTGCCCTGACCAGGGATTGAACCTGCAACCTTGGTGTGTCATGACGACTCTCTAACCAATTGAGCAACCTGGCCAGGGCAAGATACAAGTCTTTTTTAAAGTTAGTGAAAGTGATGTTGAAGTGCTGCAATCATAGGCATAGTCATTGTTCAAGATGGATCTAGCAAAAATTAGAAACTCACAGACAACTGATGAGGATGTTGAAAGAGATTGATTTGAATATGAAGGATTAAGAAGATTGCTCCAGGAAACTGGTTGTGCTCTCAAATGTTTTTGCAAAAAGGCATTTTTTATTGTTATGCAAAAGTAAAACAGGGAGCAAAGGATGTCATTTTTCCCTCCAGTTTTATTGAGATAATTGACATATTGTATTGATTTATGGTATACAGCATAATAATTTGATAAATATATATACGTTGTGAAACGATGACCACAATGAATTTAGTTAATGCCTGTCGCACACATAGCTATAAATATTTTTCCTTCTCATGAGAACTATTAAATCTACTCTCTTAGCAACTTTAAATATACAGTACAGTATTAACTATAATTACCATGCTGTATATTTTGTCCCCAGAAGTTACTTATATAATTTTGTTAGAAAAATTTGTCCTAAAAAGCTCTGTTGGTAAGAATTTGTGTAGAGTTGTAGTTATATCCTAAATTTTGCAGAATAAAATTATAAATGTTTTCATAATATTTGGTTTAATAATTCAGAAAGAAGCATACATTAAACCTTTTTTTTGCTGTTTACTTTGAAAGTTTGTTTCTATTTTAAAGAGATCTTTAAGAGGATTTGTGGGTTTTGTCCTAATATTAGTTATCCTAGGATAACTAGAATTTCTTAAAATTATCTATTCTCTATAATTGTTCAACTGTGTCTTCTATTCAGCTCTGAGCCTCATGAGGCCAGGAAGCACCCATGACTCTTATCTTCAGGTCTTATATCTAGTGTTACTTAAGTATAGATCAGTTAGCTTTGAATTAAGTAAAATTATGATTTTAAAGACCAGGTAGCAACATGGGAAAACACTTAAAAGTAAAAGAGCAGAACACAAAATTGGATGTATCCTCTACTACTGTATAAAAGTAATTATAGTTCAAAAACAGTAATTAAAATCCTAATAGTAGTTTAAGTAGATTATGTGTAGTTTACATAGATTGGGTAGAATTATAGATATTTATCTAAAGCTCCATTTTTTTATTATCTTGTTTCTTTTCTCTTGGAAAAAAGCATATGCAATATAATTTTTAAAGCTCAGTAGATAGAGCTTTTACTTTAGCCGTTTTATTTTTGTTTGTTTTCCGACTGTAAAAGGCGCTTGTAAAAACTTTGGAAAACAGCTCTGGCCAGGTGGCTCATTGGTCGCAGCATCATCCAATTGCTTGACCAAAAGGTTGTGGGTTCAGTTACCTGTCAGAGCACATATTTAAGTTGCAGGTTCGAACCCTCGTTGGATGTGTATAGGAGGCAACCTATCAATGTTTCTCTCTCGCATTGATGTTTCTTTCCCTCTTTAAAAAAAAAAAAAAGGCAGTAAACATACCCCTGAATGAAAATTTTTTAAAAATTTAGAAAAAGAGTTTATGTTAATCTCATTTTTCCTATTTCCACAAGGCACTGTAACATTTTGCATATATCTTTTTGTCTTTCTCTGCCTGTTTTTTAGACTTGAAATGAACTATTCATGCTAATTTGAATTCTCTGTTTTACTGATCAATATTACAAAAATACTTACCCTTGTTATTAAAAACTCTTCATTAACGTCAAATGGCTGCACAATGTTTCAATGTGTGGGTGTTGCTATAATTTATTAGTATTGTGAATATTTTTATATATAAAACTTTATCTGCATTTCATGTTACTTTCTCTTTTTTAAAAGATTTTATTTATTTATTTTTAGACAGAGGGGAAGGGAGGGAGAGAGGGAGAGAAACATCAATGTATGGTTGCCTCTGGCACGCCCCCTATCGGGGACCTGGCCTGCAACCCAGGTACGTGCCCTGACTGGGAATCGAACCAAACATTGAACCTTTGGTTCACAGGCCAACACGCAATCCACTGAGCCACACCAGTCAGGGCTCATGTTATTTTCTTTAGGTAGAGTCTTAAAAGAATTTACTTAATCTTTAATACTTGATACATTTGATCTTTTGATTTTTAGTGGCTCAAGACAATTGTATCATTTTATTTTGATTATTACTGAGCAAATTTATTCAAATATTATTTGACATCCTATTGGAAGAGTTACATGTGGAAGACAACTGATGTCTAGAGAAAGCATCTGTCTGGGGTCTTGTAGAGAAAATCCTATACTGGGAAGGTTGGTGTACTCTAGTCCTTCAAAATCCATCTCTTCTGGGGACCTAGGATTCTGTGAGATTCCGTAAATTCCCTCCACAAGACCTGGCAACTTAAAATTTGCATCAGTTTTGCAAATGCATGTTTAAGAATTGAGGAAGTGTCTATTCAGGGAAATCCCCTGTTTTGCTTATAGGTGTGTATCTAAAATTTGTTCTCTGCTACCTAAACTCATTCTTAGAATAGTTAGGGAAGGTAATGATGTCAGTAAGTTTTTGTTTTTGAGAAATCTCCATTTGCTGTCAAGATTTATGGGTAATGCTATTACATTTTGGTTTTAGGTGATGAGACTGCTGTGTGGCAGGCCCTGACTTTGCTGGAAGAGGGATTAACCCACAGCCCTTCCAATGCTCAATTCAAATTGCTGCTTGTTCGAATCTACTGTATGCTGGGGGCATTTGAACCGGTGTTGGATCTGTACTCCAGCCTTGATGCCAAGCATATCCAGCATGATACCATTGGGTTGGTAGTATATACTCTGAGTAATGAACAGCCAGCTACACCAGTGTGGGACCCTACCTCGGAACTCTATAATTTTTCAATTTTAGCAGTAAAGTTGTTCCTGGTTTTAAATAAGCTTTTGAGATGACTCATTGCAAACTAGTAAGAGTTTATATTTGCCAGCATTTTGTAGTAATGTTAAAATTTACACAGTTTATAAATGGTAAGGAAGTTGTCCTCAGAGACAGCAAGCAGCGATATACTTTGAACCCTTTTTCTTAGCACACATGGGTTTCAGGTCTTCTGCTTTGCAGTTGAGGTTAACACATGTACTCTTTATTTGCTGACCTCAGAGAGCCTTTGAATTTGCATTGTAACTGTTCTTTGTAGTGAATCAAGGGTATTTTCTGTATCCCCTGTAGAGCTGTTTTAGGAGGAGAGTATCCTGTTCTCTTAGAACTTGTGTTTCATTGGTATCTGAGAGTAAGAAAGCATGTCATGGAACTTTAGGGCTCCCACAAAACTGAATTAACTTTGCTCTTTTTAAAGAAATTTGATTCTGTGGATTAGATCATTTATATGACAGGATGTTTAAAATTTTCCATTTGCTTAGCTATTTCTCTGTCGTAGTAATTGGAAGTTTAGTATATGATACTAGAAGTGGGTAAGTATAACATGTCCTTCTTTCTTTCCTTCCACTCTAGTTATCTTTTGACCCGATACGCTGAATCCCTAGGTCAGTATGCTGCTGCATCCCAATCCTGTAACTTCGCACTCAGGTTTTTCCACTCCAACCAGAAAGATGTAAGTGAAAAAAATTTTTTAAAAATACGGTCTTGCCTGCTGAATGCACGTGGTTCAGAGCATACCTTCCGTGTGTCACAGGCACACATATTGAGGCACACCAGACTGTACTTGCAAGCGTCCCGAGGCCATAGCTTACTGGCCAATGCTGTTAGGTAGAGGCGAAGAGTTATTTGTGGTTGATAGAATGGGCATATTTAATAGAATCCATACAAAAGTGAATTTAAAATGGAATATTAATAGAATAGCAAGTGTTAATGCCTCTTAGGTTGGTCCTTGAATCTCTAAGAGACTTTCCAAGGATATGAGGATGCCATATAAGATTCTGCCGTAGCAGCTGCTCTCTGTTACCTTGATTTATTTCTGAAGTCTATAACTGCTCTGCTCTTTGCCAACAACAAATGCACTTATATTTTCTTACAATTATAAAATTGACCAATTATAGGTAATTTCAAGAAACTTTGGTCAATAGTATTTTTTATTTAACTAGCAATAAATAAGATAGAGCTTCTGTGTGCCATAATGAAAGGATGGGATTTGCACCATATTTTTCATTGCAAACAGACTTGGTCTCCACTTGTGAGTTAAGCAGTTTTTGTGGAAAAACCATATATATGGTCTTTACTCAGTCAACCAGCTATGCAAAACCACCCAGTAACATTTCTGAAGATAAGGTATGTATCTCTTCTAGGATGGTCACTGCCTACTTGGTTCTCGTGCTCGTAAGACACATCGCCTGGAATTGGGCCATGCCAGATATCTGCCCATAGCTTTCCATTTTCATGGTCTAATAGCAACTAAGAAATTGGGCAAGGAAGCTCGTTTCTGGGGTTCTCAATGGCAAACACTCATGAGGACTTTAAAAAATGTTGTAACTATAACGTGTGGCTAATCTATCTGCCACCTCATTCTCTAGGGGTATATTAAATAGAAGGCAGGGGCAGGGCAGAAGCATTTCTGAGCAATAGAATATAGGTTTGTTATTCTGAACTCGTAACAATTTTCTCCTGACACGCCTCAGAGCCTGGCTTAGCGGGCTGATATAGCAAGGCGTGGTGAACTCATCAGATGATGACTTCAGATGGTGTTTCACCTTTTGGCTTTTAAGCCCTGTTTCCCCCCCGGTGACCCCTCTCCCCCACAGTGTTTGGTATCTCTGTTCAGACCTCATTTTGTGCCATAGCTCCTGACCAGGGAGAGAAGGAGTGGGCATGAGCATTTGAACATATTGCTCAGAAGGTGCTGGCCTGCTTAGAGGTCAGAGAGTATCTTTTGGACCTTGGTTTCTAAAATATCTTAGCATGAGTGGGCAGTTGAGTTATGAATCTCTGAGTTTTCACTGTGTGTTCAAGTATTTGTGCTTGCCCTTCTGTTTTCAAGTAGTTATACTAACACAAAAAAAATTTCCTTAAATCTCATCATTCTGGCTCTCATTTCTATATATATATATTCTTTAATTAAATTTTGGTTTTAAAATTTATTTTAGAGAGAGAGAGGAAGGAGGCGCGAGAAACATCCATTTGTAGTTCCACTTGTTTATGCATTCATTGGTTGATTCTTATATGTACCCCGACTGGAGATTGAACCAACAGCCTTGATATATCAGGACAGTGCTCTAACCAACTGAGCTACCGGCAAGGGCTCATTTATATATTTCTAAGGAAGAGGTTAAAGAAAGGATTCTTTTCAGATAGTTTTGAGGTGGGAGTAGGGGTAAATAAGGGATTATGTAGCATTCTCAAAGAACCATATTGTTCATGATTTGGCCAATAAAGCACATTATTTTATCCTAATAAAAAGTAAGCTTTAAGTGATTTGAGGGGGCATGTTGTCCTCAGTGGCTTTTTGCATCTGTTGTTTTGCTGACGGTTGTACGTGGCAGGAGTGGTAATTCATCTGAATGTTTGTGATGCTGACCTGGTAAAATTATATAGTATTTCATTGATCTGGGACTAGCACGCTCTGCTTGACATTTATATTTTATTACTACTAACTGAGAAGACAGAACTTATTTAATCACGCTAGGTAAATAATCTTTGGGGGATTCTGGAGGCAAAAGCAAAACACAATAAAACAAGAAAAATACACCTTAACCCTTAGTGCCTAGCTCAGTCCCCAAATAGGAAAAGGGAGACTGGTGTGGAATGTTCCCTGCGGGAATTTGTGGTTGAGACAGATCACTGTTGTGTGTCGTACTGTGTGGGCTACACCTTCTGATAGTATTAGAAGTCTCTCTGGGAAGGAAAACTCTGCTCTACGTCTTTTATTCTTGGTAGTTTTGAGGGTCCCCAGAGGGTATGTCCTTGAGTGACTGATGTATTTCAAATCCCAAGTAGCTCTTTGAAAGAACACTTAATCCTAAATGGAAAATTGGATGTTTTGCTTTGTAAGGCTTTGTGCTGTGGAGCTGAAAGTTGTATTTGGAAGGTCTGCACTGGGATTTTCTCTTTGGGAAGGTCAATGTCTGCTGTCATCATTACTTGGAAATAGATTTTTACAATATGAGAATTAGAGCTAGATTTTTATATCTCCAAAAGTTACTTACATATTTATACTTTAAAAAAATTCCCCTTTAAAAGTCTCTATTTTAGGTATTCATGAAAGTCATTATTCAGGGGTTTGATGTCCATGTATTTTGCAAATTTTTAGAGACCAGGGTTCATTTCAGGAATCCAAATGGGATCTAAATAGCCTCAGTGGTTCATAAATGAGTAGCAATAGGTACAGACAACATCCTCTGACATTCAGTAGTCTTTGAAGTGCCTGTGGCTTCCAGGTTTGCCTGCAGTTCTAATAGGCAGGGTGATTCTTCAAGCCGTAGTCCTTTTCTCAGCCTTTGTCCTCCCGGTAGCTGCCCGGGCCCTTCCCTGGCTCTGCGGTGATTGTTTACTGCAGCATTAAAGGACTGTCTTCAAAAGGGCACCCAGACAACTAGAGTCACTCTCTTAGTTTGTTAAAGGACTACACATTCCCTCTTTGTTGCCCCAATTTTTCTCTTTTTAAAGCTGTTACCTTTTTTCTAAAGTGGTAGTTCATGGACCACTTTAAAATTGAAACTGCTCCTATACTCGGTAAGGCTGGGTTCTTTAATCATATCATATTTTGGAACCATAATTGACAAATCTGATTGGAATCACCAAAGCCATATTTTTATCCTGATTAATTGCTGGATCATATGTTCCTAACCAGCTGGTTTTTTCAAGTGATAAGTTCCTATTGCAAGGGCTGTTGGTAAACCTTGCTATGTTTTTCTAGCCAAATGGCAATCGGATAGGCATATGTGTTTAGAGTATCCTGGCCTCTTCTCGATGGGACCTATCACTGTCCTTTAATCAGGCTAGAAGGTACACTTGAGCTTTTTCAGATAGTCCTTCTTTAAACCTGCAGGATCACAAGTAATCTTTTTAATTTTCTTGTGTCCGTCCGTCTTTAATTTCTCCAGATACTGCAGGCAAACAGCTCGCCGAGGTGTCCCATGGGGGTTTAAAAGCCGCATCGAATGCAGTTGAATTAGCGCCCGTGGCGCAATCCCGCGGCCTGAAATGAACCCTGCGAGGCTGTGTATCAGAGGGTATGTCGTTAACTATTAGCCTATTTTCCTATTGGGCAAATTACTCGAACATTATGGAGATGGGGGCAAAGCTGACTGAGGTTGTGCAAAAAGATTGGCTTTTCTAGAAAGGATCTTTGGGGCAGACATCAACTTTGAGCTTTACACTTTCCTTGGCCCAAAAGGGTGCCCTCCTGACTTCTAATCCTGATGGCATAGGTCCACCCATGAAATGTTCTTCCCTGAGATTTGTTCTGTTGTGCCAGAATTTCTGTTTAGAATTCTTTATCTTGCCTCTGTTCACAATGTTTCATCTGTATATGTGCATTAGTCTAAATTAAAGCAGATGTGGTGAGTGTTGCCTTCACTTACTTTTTATGGAATTTTCTAGCAGAGGTCTTAGGTTGTTTGGATGGACAAGTAACCTGCCTCTTGAAGTCTTTCTGTCCTCAGATTATGACATGAGCATTTGTAGGTCTTTGGTTTGGCGCTTTATTTCTAACCTGATGTAATATATGCCCTATGTTTGTGATATTGTATTCAGAAATAAACAAAACCAAGGAGCACCTTTTTTTCTGAAGGACAGTGACATTTTGGGGGGACAGGGTAAGGTGGTTATATTATTTGGTGGTTTTGGAACCTTTGTATACAACAGTTTACCTTAGATGCAGAAAAACATGGAGTAATATCCCTTCCATAATGGCACTGACCAAAGTTTTGACTGATGTGGTATAACAAACCTCTAGTCCTGTTGAATTGAAAGACATAAATGCTGAGAAGTCGTCTGTGGGGGCAGCAGCCGCTGGGTGTTACTGGTAGTAATATTAGTAAAGAAGACATTGACTCTGATGTAGGAACAAAGAAAAATAACATTTCAAAAAGCTGATATTCAACTTGGTGACCGAGACCTTTAAGGATTAGATTCAACACCTTAATTTTAGCCTGAGTGTTTTGATTTGTTTTATTTTGTCTGGCAAGGTTTGCCTTCATTGTCTGATCTGTGAAATATTTATACCAGGGTAATTTTTTTCTTCCCAGACCTCAGAATATATTATTCAAGCTTACAAATATGGTGCATTTGAGAAGATCCCAGAGTTTATCGCTTTTAGGAACAGGCTGAATAATTCCCTTCATTTTGCACAAGTCCGCACTGAACGGATGTTGTTAGACCTTCTACTTGAAGCAAATATGTAAGTATTGCGTAAGGGCCAAAAAAGAACTGAGGGACTATATCAGGTGCTGAGAGTCCGTAATGGGCTCATGGGTGACATTAGCAGGCTTAAGCTAAGGAAAATGGGAAAAAAGAAGAAAGTGTGTATATGGTGGGGGGTGAGGGAACAGGGAAGAACAAGAAAGAGCCTGGCACATGTCCTGGAAATGAGAGAGGACCGCCAGGCTCTGTACAAAAGCCAGCTAGGCTGTGGGCAATCTTGTGTTTTGAAGGATCCCTGCAAACATGGGATTTCAGGAATTAACGTTGCTCTGCTTTGTTACGGTTGGGCTTCCAGACTCAGGTCAGCATGATCTGTGCTTGGTTCTCTTTCACCTTCTGTGAGCCTTTATTTCTTAATAGCAAACCCTTCCTTCCTCCATTCCTTTCCCTTTCCCTTTCCCGTACTTTCTTTCTAGTAAAACAAAGTTCTAGCTAATATGTTTTTATGGCTGTTTTATTACTGAAATAATACATAAATAAATCCTCTACTCACAGATCAATCAGCTTAGCAGAGAGTATAAGGTCAATGAATCTTCGGCCAGAAGAAGATGACATTCCATGGGAAGCCTTGCGAGACAACAGAGACTTAAATGTTTTCTTCAGCTGGGATCCAAAAGATAGGTAAATTGGAAGTAACCTCAAACAATTTATTTTTAAAGAACTAGGATGGATTTAAGAGGCTTTTAAAAAATTTTTACACAAATATGATGATATGTTCATTGTAAGGATCAGAAAATATAAGTAAGCCACAGTAAGAGAATAAATCTCGTCCTTATGTTGGGATTACTGGCTAATCTAAAAGTTAGGTCCTCCTTTGTGTAGCATTTGTGAAAACACATTCCAGATAGATTAAAGATTATGTTAAAACTTCTTAGACATTCAAGAAGAAAATACAAAATTAAAAATAATGGTTGGGGAAAGCCTTTCTTAGTATTACATCAAATCTGGAAACATATAAACAATTTGACCTTTGTAAATTTTAGCCTTCTATGTAGAAGTATATTTGTTAACAAGTTTTAAAGCTATGTGGTAAGTTGGTAAATTTCTTCATAAATATTAATATCCTTCATATATAGAGAGCAATAAATCAGAAGATTTACTATACAACTAAAAAACATTGTATAAAGGGCTTAACAGGAAGTTCAAAGAAATGTCTCTTATAGCAATAAGGATTTTTTTAACCTGTCAAACAAAGATAAAAAAGATTAATACTTGTGCTCAGCAAGATTGTGGAGGAAATGGTTGTTGTGCATTTACATGGGAGTAAAACTTTATATAACCTTCCCATACCAGGGAATTTTAGTGATACGTATCAAGGTTGAAAATTCCATATACTATTTAGTTCAGCAGATCTGCTTCTAGGACAGTGGGACCGGAGGGAATAGGTGCACAAGCGTGCAGATACGTGTGAATGCGGTAGTTCTGAATACACTGTGATTTGGGGATTGCCAGGACCATATTTAGTGACTTGCTAGGACTTATGGGACTCAACATATAGTTCCACTCCCAGGGTTTATTATAACAAAAGGATACATGACAGGATCAGCAAAGGAAAAACACACAGGTGGAATCTGGAGAATTCCACATGCAGATTTCCAGTGCCTTCTCCCTCCTGTGAGGGGCCATACCAAGTGCACTCCTTTCTCCAGCAGTGGAAAATACAGTAATGTTTGTGCGATGTTTCTGCTCAGGGAAGCCCTTAGAAAGTTGGCGCCCAAGGTTTTTATCAACTGATCACATAGGCACCCTCTGTCTAGCCTGTACCAATATTGCAGACTCCCAGAGGGAAAGCACGTGTTCACCATAAACCGCAGGGTTTATACAAACAGTCTAGGCACAGTGAGCCACTCATCATTTCGGGAATATTTGGCGTACCAAGTTTCCAGACATCAGCCGAAGGCTGTCCTTGCAAGCAGGCACTTCTAAAGATAATAGCCTCAAGCTTGCTCTGCTAATCTTTCTGCATACACTATCATAAAAACATGCAGCTTGGAAAGTAGTATGAATATGTGAAGCCATTTATGTGTTTAAAATCAATTATATAAGTATTTTTAGTTGCATTTTATTCCTCTGTATTGCAAAAATCTGAAAGGATCTATAAAAGCTTGTTAATATGGTGGGCTTGATTATCAGGGCATGTTTTCCTATTTTTTACTTTTCTGTCATTTGAAATTTTTATATCATGTATTTTATCATCAGAAAAGGTTCACTTAAGGGGGAAAAAATGACCTGCTAAGTAGGTTATCATTCCCATTTGTGGATATCAGAATGGGGACTTGGATGATTTTGGTTTGTCTAAGCTCATTCAGCTAGTAAATGAAAGCTGGAACCATTCGAAGGCATCTTGTCTGATGAAAGTGAACTTTGAAAGATTTAAAGGCTAAACATTGAGTAAAAGGGATGGTTTGGGGATTTTTTTTAAAGGGATGTTTCTGAAGAACATAAGAAACTTTCCTTGGAGGAGGAGACCATGTGGTTAAGAATTCGGTCCTTAACACTGAGGCTGATCAGTGGCCTTCCAAGTCTGAACCACCCTGTGGAGCCAAAGAACTCAGAGAAGACCACTGAGAATGGTGTGTCCTCCAAGATTGATATTCTTCGTTTGCTCCTTCAACAGCTGGAGGTGGCCCTGGAGACAGGAAAGCGATTTATTGAGAAGGAAATTCAGGTATCATCAATATGTATTTATCATCAAAGCTACAGTAATGTATGACTGTCTTTTTAAAAATAGGAATTTGGGCTGAGTGAATAGTAAAGAACAGTATTTTGACCCAGTGTATGACATCTACAGGAAAAAGGCAAATATTACACTTAGGGAGTTGCAGAAGCTGGCTTAATATCCACACTGGAGATTGAGGAGAAGCAAATTAGCTTTCTTTTTTGTGGTGGTAAATTTTTAATAGCTATCTATTTTCACTCTAATGATTTAGTTATTACCATAGTCCCTTTTTAAAAAAAATTCTTGGTTATACTTCCCACGGTTACAGTTGGTTACCTGCATCAACCACAGTCCAAAAATATTAAATGGGAATTTCCAGAAATAAACAGTTTCTAAGTTTTAAATTGCTTGCGTTCTGAGTAGCATGATGAAATGTCACTACCCCGTTCTGTCCCACCCTGTCCTGCCTGGAACATGAATTATCCCTTTGTCCAGCATTTCCATGCTGTATATACTACCAGCCCTTTAGTTACTCAGTAACTGTCTTGGGTATCAGGATATTGCAGTCACCCTTATTTTACTTAACAGTGGCCCCAAAGCACAAGACCAGTGATGCTGGCAATTTGGACATGTCAGAGAGAAGCCGCAGAGTGCTTTCCTTTAAGTGATTAGGTGAAAGTTCTCAATTTAATAAGAAAAGAAAAAAGTCAAAGGTTGCCGAGATCTATAGTAAGAACAAATCTTCTATCCACAAAATTGTGAAGAAGGAAAAAGGAAATTTGTATTGTTTTTCTTTTGCACCTCAAACTGTAAAAGTTATGGCCACAGTGTGTAATAACTGCTTAGTAAAGGTGGAAAAAGCATTAAATTTATGGGTGGAAGACATGAACAAAACAGGTTCTGATCGCTGGCAGTGTGTTGCTCTAGAAAGCAGTGAGCTTATACAAAGACTTCAGTAAGGGTTTCCCTGAAACAAGTGACCACATTCATTTAACTGTCATTACGGTATATTGTTATAATTGTTTTATTTTAGTTATTGTTGTTAATCTTTTGCCTAATTTATAAATTAAACTTTATCATAGATATGTATGTATAGGGAAAGACAGTATATACAGGGTTTGGTGGTATCCCTGGTTTCAGCCATCCACTGGGGTCTTTGAATGTATCTCTTGTGGATAAGGTGGGGGGAGGGAGGACCATTATAGTTTGCTGATCAGTGGTTTGCAACTTAATCAATAAGATAAGATAGATTCAATAAGATAGATTTTAATCCAGTAGTTATAGTCCTTTGTTTTCTTATTTTGTATGAATTTAGATGAAGTTAAAGAACATTATTTTTTTCCTTTCTTTTTCAGTATCCTTTTCTTGGTCCTGTGCCTACCAGAATGGGTGGATTCTTTAATTCTGGCTGTTCTCAGTGTCAGACCAGTTCTTTTTACCTTGTTAGTGATATTTATGAGCTGGATACCAATGGTTTAGGTAAGTGTATGTTTGCCTGAGTGTATTTACTGGGCCTTTGTCATTGCAACATTACACTTAGTAAATGTAATAGAATATCTATAACTCATTATTTGGAAATATTTGGAGGAGATGGAAGCTGGAAGCTGTCCTGGTTTAACATATAAGAAAGTTCATTCAAAGGATACAAAGTAATATATTAGAAGTTTAAATTTAAGTCTTTTCCATGTTTGAAATCTTTTAGGTTCAAAAGTTGAAGAAACAAATTCTTGAGTTGTTAAAATATTGTTAGATTTCAGATTGAATTCTTTATTCAAAAATGAAGCCTTGCCCTGCCCTGCCCAGTGTGGCTCAGTTGGTTGGGCGTTGTCCCGCAAAATGAAAGGGTGGCCATTTCAGTTCTAGTCAAGGCACATGCCCGGGTAGCGAGTTTGGTCCCCCATTGGGGTGCATACGAGAGGCAAATTGATCAAGGTTTCTAACATTGATGTTTCTCTCCCTGTCTTTCTCCATTCCTTCCCCTATCTCTAAAAATAAATAAAATCTTTAAAGAAAATGAAGCCCTTAACTTTGTGGAGAAGAGTTTTTTCCTAAGCATACGGACGATAACCACAAATAGCCTACAGACTATGCTGTGTTTCCCCTCTGAATCACAGGGTCTGTACATCCTGTCATTTAGAGTATTTGAAACACAGACTTCTAGTCCTTCTAGAGAATTTCAGGTAGTGCTTTTGGCAGAAGGTAATTGATACCTTTCTTTTTCTTTTTTTCTCTTTTTTTCCTTTTCTGTCCTGTTTCTCTCTGCCTCTCAGTAATAGAATTTAGATGCCTATGGCTCTTAAGAGAAAAGAAAATGTCTTTGCCATGTGAAGGTATTGAGCTTGCTAAAAAAAAAAAAAAAAAGAATGTTTTTCATTGTTTTTTAATTTTAGATGATACAGTGGAGATCCAGGAGCGAGTAGAGAATAGTCTTAAGTCTTTACTAGAACAATTAAAAGGTAAGTGATCTAACTGTGGATTCCCCTTTTGTATCTGATAATAGCTCACTTCTAAAAATCGAAACTTGCTAGAAGATTTGAAAGTAATGCATACTTTTGGTATGTTTAAAGAATTGTTTGTAATTTTAAAAAGTTTTGATTACAAAAGTAGTAGATACCTATTATAAAACAGTGTGTATGGTCTTTTCCCCTTTCCGTAGAGGTTAGTAAGAGCGGTTGAGAGGTTAGTAAGAGGTTAGTAAGGCGCTTTGGAGTCTACATTCCTAGATGCCACCCAGAGGGCCTCTATGTGTATATACGGAAATACATAATGGTGATTATTTTTAACATATGAAAAGGAATAATGTATGTTTTTCTGACTGTAATTTTTTTAAGATTTTATTTATTTTTAGAGAGGAGGGGAGGGAGGGAGAAAGAGGGAGAGAAGCATCAATCAGTTCCCTCTCACACGCCCCCAACCAGGGACTGCCAGAAATCCAGGCATGTGCCCTGACCAGGAACTGAACCCACAACCCTTCGGTTTGCAGGCTGGTGCTCAATCCACTGAGCCACACCAGCCAGGGCTGACTGTAATTTTTTTATTGCCGTGGATATCTTACCATGTCAGTTACACACACACACACACACACACACTCTCCATTCCATTCATTGGTCTTATATCAATGTACCAAATTTATTTATCCCCCTATCGAATACATATTATACATTTGAGTTATTTGTAGCAATATTTATAATTGTATATTTATTACAATACTGAAATGAACATCTTGGGACACAAGTTTTTGGGTTCTTATATGAGTATTTTCTTGTGATTAAATTCCTAGAAATGGAATTATTTGGTAAATGGTACACATAAGCATTTTAAACCTCTAAGGGTCTTTCTGTTCAGGATCCTGAACAGTCTTATTTTATTGCTGAAATGAAGAATGAGGATTAAAAGATGATCACAATTATGAGAGTTAAATGTGGTATTTGTTATTTAGGTGCATTTCTACCATGTACTTTAGTCTTGTAGTCCTTAATGGCACAAGTTCTTCTAAATCATTCACTTGGAGTCTTAATTTTATTGTTTCAATAAAATTAAGTGAAAAGCCTTAGACCCTAGAATATGTAATTCATAAAGCCACCTTTTATGTTTTGAGGACAATAGAGCAGTAGTCACGTAGCTTTTTAAAGAGCTTAACATGGATATTCTTTGGTATTTGGTTTATTGTGTGTGGGGTGAGTGGGTGAGGTTTTCTGGATTAAGCTTTTATATTTGCTGCTTCTTTAGTAGATTGTGCGTTGTATTCCTAAAAATAACATTGAAATAAAAGCTGCATAAAACCATGAAATCTGTTTCTGTTTTCAGATGTCTTCAGTAAATGTAAAGGTGACCTGTTAGAAATTAAAGATGGTAACTTGAAAACACACCCTACTCGTTTAGAAAATCTAGTCTTCTTTGTTGAGGTATGTTTCGTTTTCTTCCTGAAAAACTAGAGTTTTCTTGATTATATGCAGGATTAATTTTTCAAAAATAAACAGATAACAGGCACCATATACCTGTAACTTAATCCCTCACCCCTGACTTTCGTTCATTGGAAAACACTGTCTTTTTCTGATTAAGAAAAAGACAGACTCCTTCCCAGAATACCAAGATTTCATGCAAAATGCTTAGATAAACTTCTTGAAATTTTCTTTACTCATCTTTAAAGATTTCTGAACCACTTCAGATGTAGATGTTTTCTGTTCATTTTTCTTTTTGACTCAGCTATTATTTAATTTAAATTAATTCCTCCAGCTTCTTTAATTTGTTGCTGTTCTCTAATTACCGAGATTCTGCATTACAAAGGAGGACCCAGAAACTGACACAGCAAAACTCTCCTCAGCAGGGAGAGGAGGATCACAGACACTCATGGCCCATCCCCTTTTCTTTAACTTCTGTGGCACGTTTGTGTACTTTTCCTCCCCTGCTAGTCTGTAAGCTCCGTGAGGGCAGCATGCTCTGTTCTGGCAACTGGCACATTGTAAGTGCCTAAGGTACACTTAATGAATGAATGAATGAGTAATAATTGCACCTGTGTGTACATGCATACACCGTAGCCTAGGAGAAGACATGTAAACACCTAACTTAATCCAGAGGATATGTTGCTGACCAACTGGGGAGATTCTCTATCTATATTTAAGGTTTGCAGCCAAGGTAGCATCTTACCCGGCTAGACAGGTGGGTGGGAAGAGACCTATTGTAAAGAACCTTTGGATTCCATGTTTAGGAATTGGGACTTCTCACTTGAGTCAAAAGGATGATAATAGATCCCCACTTCCTGTAGGGAAGAGAAAGGAAATTGGATCTAGTGGACGATGGGTTTAAAGCTGGGATGGCCTGAAGGAAGATTTACAGTGTTAGAGTATTCTAAGCAGGAGATCATCAAGGCCTGGATGGGTGTGGTAATCATAGAAATTAGAGAGGGGAGAGTTAGAGGAGAAAATGAAGGGATTTGTTTAGAAGAACTGTCAGTTTCTTTGTTTAATCCGTTACATTGAACTGTTCCTGATAGAGGCTGTGAGCGTAATCCTTATTCAAGAATTTGCAATTTTTTCTCTTTCAGACGATTTCTATTATCCTTTGGGTGTCCAGTTACTGTGAGAGTGTCCTGAAACCATACAAATTAAATTTACAGAAAAAGAAAAAGAAGAAAAAAGAAACCAGCATCATTATGGTAATAACAGAGAAAAGACAAGTAATAATCTGACTGCATACTCCTTTTTCTCTTTACTGTTTTCCTGTGTGTTATAAGAGACCTTAGGATCCTACCTGCATTTATTTTCTTTCCCCAGCACTTTTTAAAAATTACACACCTACAGGGAAGCTGAAGCCCAAATATTGTGGCCTAGTCTCACCACTTGTTAACAATTTGCCACATTTGTTTTATTTCTCTCTCTCTCTCATTGTCCCCTGCACCCTCCCTTAGTTTGCTGAACCATTTGAAAGAAAAGTACAGACTTCATGATATTTAACACACCAGGATAGAGCAGGGCCAGTCTCCTACAAAACCACAGCACTCAAGAAATGTAATATTGATACAATAATTACATCCTTCATAGCCTTTTTCAAAATACTACAATCCTACTAAGGATCTGACATTTTAAAAATCTGATACTTCCTTACGCTATTGTTTTTTCTTTATTGTTGAAGAGTCAAGCTAGGCTTTAGGTAGAATATCCTACCATCTAGATTCTGGCTACTTTCCTCAGATTTAGATAAAATGTAGATGTTGTGTCTTTTTCAGCAAATTAAATCAAGCGGCACTAATGTTGTGATGTCCCATTACTGAAGATTTCAGATTTAAGTATTTGATAAGGAAAGTGTCTACTGGATGTCTTTATTTTAAAGGTGCCTTTCTCCCCTCTTATAAGAAATCTATGGGATGGTGCATTGAGAATGAATATCTCATTTTTCCACCAGCTTTTCACCCATTGGTTTTAGCATCCATTGTTAGTCTAACTTGCATGAGTCATCATTACATTGATGGTTCCACAATAGTGATTTTTTAAAAATTCTGTCAATCTATTAACTTTATTAGATGACATTATTCATATATATATATATGTATATTTTTAATATCACTATCTATTTGAGGATCACTACAGACTCATTCTTTTTTAAATTTACCTTATAACCCAATGTCATCATTTTCTTTTGGATGTTCAAATTTGGCTAGTGGGAGCTGCTTTAAGCTGGTTCCTGTCCTTGAACATGTCCTCATCTGTTTTCGAGCCCTTATATTTTGGAACATCAAAAATGCTCCAAGTACTTTGTACTTTCCCACTGAACTGAAATCAGACATTTTTTCAAGGAGCCCTGATTTCTTCATGGGGAATGGTACTTCAAAACTGAGATCTAGGTGTTAGGGGTACTAATTGCTATTAGGGTTTCATAATTTCTAGTTTATGTCAGTAGAGAGAGACAGGAAATTTATTATATATGCCGACACACACAGAGAATTTTACATAATTAATTCTTACTGATACCTCCAGCTGCAGAGCAACATCACTGTCCTTCCTTCTGTCCCTTCTCTCATTCTACATTTGCCTCTCAGGAGTGAGAACCCTGTTTCCCAACAGCATCAATATATTTGTTCATTTGCTATTTAACTATAAATACCAAATAGTTTTGGAATTAGTACAGTTCCACTACTAGTTCCAATAACAAACCCCCTAAATAAAATTCAATTTTTTTTGCAGTTGCCTTAGAATATGTTTCACCCAGCAGTTTTAGATATTAGAGAAAAAGAAAAAAGAATATGTCCCAGTGAATGTGGACAGCCGAGGCGCTCTGTAAAAGCACTGGGATTAAAACCTGAGGTTATGTTATTAGTGGGATATAAATGAAGTTCATTTATGTCTGTTTGTATTCGATTTTAGAATTTCCTCCCATCGTTATTGTTTTAATTTAATTTTCAAATGTGTAAAACATTAACATAATTTGTATCCTTTTTATAAAAAAGTTATTTAAGATTTATTCTGCACATGATATGCTATTTTATTAATGTTTGAATTTATCCTATCATTATTAATGAGAGGTTTTTGTTCACTGTAGCAAAATAGTAACTACTGTTATTTGAAAATGTTGGTTTTAATAGTAATGTTGATATCCTGCACAATTCAGTAACAATTCAGGAATAACAAATTCAGAAATTCTTTAGATTTGACACTGTGTTGGGTGTTACCATTCATTAAAAAATAAGGTATAGAGTTGGATGAGAGACTAACTGAAGGAACCTTCTTTCAGTCACTGATTAAGATAACTTAATCACAAGTGTAAAGTCTGAAAGTATAGATCAGAGTTTGAGTTTCTCTGTTACTGTCTGCTAATGAAAGCCTACACTCCTAGAACTTGTTAAATAGCTTTTTGGTATTTGAATTTTGTGGGGTTTTGTAGTTGTTGCTTTCTAATTTCAAAAAATAAAAATAGCTTTCCTATTTTTATAATTATCAAAGTAACCTAAATGTATAAATAATGTGAAGGTCGTCCATATCCCCACTGACCAGTGACAGCCACTGCAAACAAACCAGAATTGTGTTCAATGGGTTCTGCAACTCCCTATTTGTTTGTTTTTGTTTTCATTTAATAGGGTGTTTTGGACATCTTATTTCAGTAAATATATATGTTTCTCATTACTTTAATGGTTTGATGAATAGTTGGTTCTAATTTTTTAGATACTATAAATTATGCTGCTATTAAAATATGGACAAATACACAAAGATGAATATATTATATGATTTCCTTATGATATCTCTTTGATCTGAAATTACTGTGTATGAACTTTTTTTTTTAAGATTTTATTTATTTTTAGAGGGGGGGAAGGAGGGAGAAAGAGATGGAGAGAAATATCAATGTGCAGTTGCCTCTTGTGCACCCCCTACTGGGCACCTGGCCTGCAACCCAGGTATATGCCCTGACTGGTAATAGAACCAGCGTCCCTTTGGTTTGCAGGCTGGCGCTCAATTCAATGAGCCACACCAGCCAAGCTGTATGTACATCGTTACATTCCCCAACAGTGTTGAGTGTATCCTTACCCATCTGATAGGCAAACAATGCTATTCCTTTTTTTCTGATTTGCATTAAAAAATTCTATTGATACTGAACTTTCAAAGAAGACTTCTTGAGTGAAAAGCTGGCCTTATTACTTGATTGGCTAGTTTTCTTGTGGTTATCCGTTTTTTTAATTGTATCATGTTACTGGGATTTTTTTTTTTTTTTTCCTATATTTTTTGTTCTATCTTTGCCCGAGATTCCTATGGTGGTAGTAATATTTTTCCTGTTGATATATTTTGAGCTATTGGGCTCTTAACATAATAGTGTTATTAATTCCCTATCATAGATGATTCAATTTTTTTCCCAGTTTATCATTAGTCTTTTGTCAATACAGTAATTTAAAAAAATATTTTTTAATGGTTCCTAACTAAGTATGATGTTCACAAAGGTCTTTTCAATTTATGATTGCAGAAGTCATTTCCTAAATTTTCTCCTGGAATGTTAATGGATTTTTTTAAAAGTATTTACTCTATCTGGAATTTATTTTGGTATTTACTACTTTGTATTTCAAAAATGTCTAACTAGTTATCTCAGTACCATTCATCCACTTGAAATCACTTTTGAAATGCCACCATTCAGATTCCCTTATAATTTTTGATATGTCTTAGACTTGGTTACTTACAGTTTGTCAATTTAGTTATATGCCTGTACCATCTGGATTTAATGTAAGTATAATATACTATAATATCTTTTAGGGCAAATTCCCCTTAACTACTCTTTTCCAGAATTTTCTCAGCTATAGTCGCTCATTATTTTTCTATTAGAACTTAGAATATTCTAGAAGTTTCTGTTACTAATGTTAGAGGAAATTACAAAGACATAAAGAGAAGAAATGGAGCCTTGGTTCCTCATTGCCTGTAGTGCGCCAGGCAATTCTTAGCCTGAAGTTGAACTAACATATTTTTCTATTGGAATTTCATTTGTAGTTTCCCAGGGTGAACTAAAATCTCATTTTAAAAAATGCCCAAATCATTGTTGCTGAGTTAGCATTATTTGGTGGCAATTAAATTTACCTTGGTTTTAGAGATTGTGTTAATACTAAAAACTGTATCCATCCCTCTTACTGTTAATTCCATTAAGTAATGCTGTAGTATGGAATTAGTATAGCTTATATGATGTAAGCATGGGAAATATGTTTGGTAATCTTTCAACTTTTTAAAAATCTTTTTTTCAGCCACCTGTCTTTACCAGTTTTCAAGACTATGTTACTGGGCTTCAGACTTTAATTTCCAATGTTGTGGATCATATTAAAGGGCTTGAAACTCATCTAATTGCACTTAAACTTGAAGAACTTATTTTAGAAGACGCTTCTCTCTCACTGGTAAGAGAATATAGGCGATCAGTAATAAGCCATATAAAAACACTTACATGTTTGTATCTTTATCACAGGGACACATTCATTTTCAATATATCATTCTCCCCTTCCAGGAATTGTGATTAGAAGGTGCCTACAGTAGTAGTTTATTGTGTTGGGGGGTGGGAATAGTGGATTCCCCTCCTCCTTTATTTCCACCCCATTGCTCGGCAGCCCCCCCCCGCCCCCAGTCCATCCCTTCTTTCTGTACATTGTGGGGGTTGTTCTTTTACTGTGAAAATTCAATGATGAAGTGGTGAGGAGTAGAGTTAGTGCTGTCCCTGTTTTGAGCACCAGCGGAAACCAGTTATATTTTTGCAATCCAGGGACAGTCTCCTTGAGTGAAAATTTACCTGCCACTGGGCTGGCTGGCTTCTTTGCCACACTAGCGGTTATTACTTGAAAAAGGAGAGATGCTGGACATCAGAAATAATTATGTCATAAATAATTAGGCTAGATAAGCTAGCCAAAAAAGGAATGGAACCAAGTATAGAGTCAAACGTAGCAGTCATCAGATTTCTCCTGATAGTTACTTTAGGCTGGTTTCTTAAAATGCTGTTAGCAATCCATGTCAGTCTTGCCTTTAAAATGTGGATTATTAAAAAAATTAAATACACAAAGTTTTCAGTCTGAAGTAATTGAAGATTTAAAGGCGTCAGGTGAGTTAACATTCACCAGCCTGGAGTCGGTTTAGGATTTTGATAGAGGCCAGAAGGGCAATGGTGGTGCCCCCCGTTTCTAGGGGGTGCTCCAGTGATGGAAGTCGGAAGTCTGATCTCAATGCGTCCCTCGAGCGTTGTCTGACCTGAGGCTCTGCCGATGAGGGAAGTAATTGGAGGGCAGCCGGCATCCTAGCCTCAGACTTTCCCAGGAAAGGGACAGAAGGGAGTCTTGCTAGGCATACCAGCTGTAAAAGACTGCAAACTCCTCTTTTGTAAAACTTCAACACCAAGCTGGGTAGGGGCGCTTACTGTGGGAAGGGGCTCAGGGCATTTAACATTCCCAAAGACTGAATGAAGAAGCAGACATATATTGAGATGGGAAACTAGAAGTTTGGTTTTGGCCTGGTAAGCTGTGTATTCAGCTGCTTTCCATGTACATTAGAATGAATACAGACTTCAGTGGTGATGAGAAATACTAATTGATGAATTATTTAATTCTTTAGTATTTTTGTCTTATTTTTTTAAGCCTTTGTTTTGAAAGTAAAATATGCCCATGGTAAAAAAAACAAAACAATTCAAAGGGTAAAGAAAGTATACAGCGAGATGTCTCCCTCACACTCTAACCTGTTCCCTAGTTAGTTCCCTTTCCAAGAAGGAACTGCTATTATCAGTAGTTTCTCACACACTCTTCCTGAGTTAAATAAGTCATCTACAAGCATATTATTTCTATTTCCCTCCCCCCACCTCTTGCCTTTAAATATAAGTGATAGCACCCTATACACATTGTTTTATCTCTTGCTTTTTGTAGTCTATAGGAGACCATTATACATGAGTAATTATCTACTTTATTTTTTAAATCGTCTGATAGTATTTCATTATTTCTTTATACACAAACATTTGTTTTGAGAGAATTAAAAAATAGAGAATAGTACCTCCCAGGTCCCAGCCTCAAATCAGTCCCAGTCCCACCATCCAGAACCATCCCCACCTGTCCCTCTCATCTATTCCTGTAACACATTTGTATCTGTCACTAGCCTTTATGGCTTCCAGGCACTTGTGAACCCAGTAAAGGCTTCGTAATTGAATCCTAGAGAAGTAGGTACATCCCAGGGAGGATTCTTGCCTTCTGCCCCCCACTTGAGAGACACTTGCTGGTTCTTTTGGAACGCTTTTACGTATAAAGAAATTTGGTAATTTATAGTTGTAACTTTTTACTTTTAGACCAAATCCAAACTCATTCTGTATTTGAAACTCACATCCCCATTCCTGAATATAGGAAAACAAAAACTCAAAATTATAGTACTTATTCTTAAAAACACAAGAAAAATCTTAAAGATTGCACACTAGACCGAATGTCACATTGCTTCATATAGTTGAGCTTTGCTGGGCATCTGCGAGATTTTTAATAAGTAGATACAGATTTATTGAGCATGCTGTTAACTGGGCTGAGGGCTTGTAGAAATACAGTGGCCAAAGACCCGGC
>PVJD01000528.1:56515-71877 GCA_004026545.1 Mormoops blainvillei | reverse complement strand
CCTTTCCTCCTCCCTAGGGATAGCCACTGAAGCTGGTTGTGTGCCAAGATCCCCGCCCCCCCCGATTTATACTCAGAGAAAATACACAATATTATTTATATCTTTAAATTTATATATCTTTAATATAAATTTATAATGTACTCTACTATCTGTTAATTTTGAAAAGTAAGCAATACACTGTTTTATTCTGAAGCTTGGCTTTTTTTCATTCTACCTTATATTTAAGAGGTCTTTTCAGATTAATACATATAGGTCAATCTTGTTCTTTTAAACAACTGTTTAGTATTTAAAATATGAATGCACCACAGCCCCTGGACATTTTAACTTGTTTCTATAACTTTTACATAGAGCACTGAATGAAACATATTTGTACATACTTTCTTATGCACATTTGCGTTTTTGAGGTAGATTAGATCTCAAGTAATATTGTTGGGTCATAAGATGTGCTTACTTGGTTTGTGTAAAGCAAACCAGCTCTCTGTCAGCCTCCTGTCTGTGTTTGCACACTCCATCCCTTTACTTTTTGTGGTCTCTACCACAGGTCAGATGAGCAGCAAATATTTAACTCCCGTATTTGAGTAGGCTTAGGAAAACTTTGGTCTTTTTTTAGTTATTTGGCCTCTGGAACTCAGGGACTTCTCAGTATGGACGGAGACCTGTTAATATTGTAACTAAAAAAGATGATAATGGTAAATTTGATGCCTTTAAAAAGTGGCTGTGATAGAATCCAAATTAATAATAAATTTCTACTGTTTTTTTTTGATGAAACTAATAATCAGAAATCTCAGTTTTTCCCCTTTGTACAGTTCATAACAAAATAGTGATTTTATGTCCAGTCCAAACTGGTAATAATTTCCTACTTTTTTTAATGTCAGCTTCTAATTAGAAATATCAGGTTTTTGGCTTTCTGAGATTTATAATAAAGGTTACTTGAAAGAATAGTATTACTAAAGAAACGGTCTCAGTGAAAAATCACATGGAAAAATATATATCTTTGATGAGCTTTAGCTTCTGAATCTTGTGAAATTGAGAATGACTCACCCCGTTCACCCTCTTCTGATGGAGCTAGCATGAGCCCACAGGCGATGGTCATTTCAGCTTAAGTCTGCGGAACTGGAATCTGGGGGAGTGCTTTCTGAGCAGGACCACTAATTCTTGTCTCCTTTGTAGGAAGAGAGAAAGTTTTCAAAGACTGTGCAAGGGAAGGTGCAGAGCAGTTATCTGCACTCACTTCTGGAAATTGGGGAGCTGCTGAAAAAAAGACTTGAGACCACAAAGAAACTAAAAATTTAAGGAAGTGGGAACCACAGGCACTGATGACTCTACAGCAGAAAATGGTATCATCTTCCCAGGCAAAATCTACATCTGGTTGAGCACCATTTTAATCCAGAACTTCCTCATAAAATGCATGAAGGACTTTGATCGTGAATTAATTTTTTAGGTATTAAATGTATACAACTGATTAAATTATTGTATATAAACCGGAAGCAGGACCCTCATCTGGGTTTGACCACTTTTTTATACATGTTCATATACATATGGCAGCCACAAGAGAACCCCACTTTTCTTGTGCCCTACTGTAACCAGAAATATCTGGTTGGGAGGGGTCCTATAAAAGCAGCAATAGAAATTAAGCATAAATCATCGACCTCAGAGCGGCTGAATGGCCCTACCTTTATAGCCGTGGACATTTTGGTCTGTCCTTGAGCCTTAGGAAAGAGAAAGAAGTAGAGGGGACCATGACTGGGAGCAGGCCCTCGTTCCACATTAGCAGTTTAGTTTTCAGGCTTGCTCAGCGGCTTGGCTCCCACAGAACCCAAGGCAAGTACCCAAAGGGCCTCAGGTGAAATTTGGCATAAGCACCTGCCACCGAAGGGCACCACTCAAGACAACCACAGGCGCTCATTTTCTTGCTTAATAGTCCTAATAGCCAAGACATCCCCATCCTAGCTCCAGCAAGAGTTAAATCACAGATAGGCTTTTGTTAACTTATAGCTGTTTGGAGGGGAGAGCAGTGCAGACCACTTACAATAAGCCTGCTGAGGACTAACTTGCTGTCTATCATCCATTTGGGAAAAGTGGGAGTCACTTTTAAAGAAGAGAAGTGTTCATAATTTATGCAGGCAAGTGGAATACCAATGTCATTGGTTTTGTGAGATACATATATATATATATGATATGCTTTTACATATGTATATTTTCAAGCATATGTGTGTGTATGTGTATATATATATATATGCTTGAAAATAAAGATATAATACTTTAGTTTTGTTTTTTTTTTTAAAGCGGGAGGTTTGGGAAGGATGGAAGGAAGGAAGGAATGTATATTATGGACTTAACCTAGGTTTTAAGTTTTAGGCTGGCAAAAGAAATGTTATCCATTGGTTTGGAGGTTCAGTTTACTTCAAACTTGAGAATTACACCAGGGTGGTGTTTACATTGTTCACCTGGAGCCCCCTAAGACTGTAGCTTCTGAAGTAAGTCAGACAGAAAAGATAAACATTGCTCTTGAAAATGTTACACAGTTTATATATACAGTTGCTTTGATAATGTTTTTTGTGTTTGAATCTGTGCTTCTGTTTTTGGTCTTTATTACCCAAATACTGTTAAAGTTAATAATTTTGTAAGAGAAAAAAATGAATTTGATGAAGAAATTCAAGCATCTGGTGGAGGATTGGTTTTGAAAACCTTAAAAGTCCTTTTCAACTCACTTCTCCAGTGAAATGTCATACTTTTTTCTTTCAAAAGCAACCAAAAGAGAACTTGGAAAGTCTGTATGCAAAGCAATTGTATTTTGTCTCCTCATCTTGACTTTCTTAGACTCACAGTTTGATAGGGTGATTGATAACTGTTTAAACTTCAAAGGAAATTTTAAAGAAAATTTCATTACCCGCTTAAAATAAGACTTGGTGGAAATCCTAGTCCATTAATTTCAAAAAATGTTTTTTGATGTAAATTGGTAGCCGCAGCCATCACGCCCCATCCCCAACGGAAGAACTGATTAACAAGATGAATTGAGAATTCTGGTTGATTCCAAAAGTAATTTAATGATAGCATTTAATGTCATGAAACTGTGGCCTGTTTAGGTGCAATTTTGTGTGTATATGGGATGGGGGTATGTGCATATGGCACATGTGTTTGAAATGGTGTTCCTTTGAATATCCAGAAATACTGTCTATGGAAGTAGAAATGCTTTTCGAAACAAGCCTTCAACTGACCACGATCAGTGTAGCGTGTGTTTGCTCAGCGGGCCGACCGTGGCCCTCAGGGACGGTGCATGACTCCCGTGGTCTGCCTGGCTAGTCTGCTGCCCGGGGGCATCTGGGACCTCTACTAAAAACTCAGAAGGCGGGTTATAGGGACAGTGTATGTTGAGGTGATTCTTCCTTCGTTACTTGCTGATATTCCTACTAAATGTAGCATTTCAATTAGATCCAACCTCTTACGTTCTGAGGAAATTGTAAAAAGAATGAAATTATGCAGAAATGGCCAATATCTTTTATTAATCTGTTCTTTTGGAAACTGTCATGCACTATAAATTGTGTATAGTTAAAATATATATATATATATTCTTACATGAGTAAAAAGCACCCTCTCCAGCAATCGTATGTCATTGGTATTTGAAGAGAATTCTCAAATAACCCATTGCTGCTGCTGTTTTTGGATTGTGTGGGTTTGTTTTGTTTTTGTGTGGTAAATTGCTATTTAAAAAAAATGGAAAGGAGAAAAACACAACTACTGTTTACAGACTGAAAAATTACTGCTTTTTATACTACTGAGATCCTAAGTTAAGACTCTCCAAAGCAAACATTTGGTTTAAATCATTTATCTGACGTGGATACAAAGTAGAGAAATTTTTAGTGTTCTCCAAATAATGAAAAATGTACAAATGCCTAGCTGTGTTGCCCATCAATTTTGTATATTTTCATAATTTTAATTGTTCAAAATTGCATTATATTTTGCAATCACTATGTTTAATCTGGATTTGTCTTTCATTTTAACTTTTAATATAAAAAGGGGTTTCAGTGTATCTATGGCCTTGTTATTGAAACTCTTCCTACTTATTTGATGTGGTTTATTAAAATGGGAAGTATATATTCTTCCTTCTTCAGAGTAAGCATAGCAAATCTACTTTAAACTGGATGGGTTAATTTATATAAACACCTTTATTTTAAGTTGGCATTTCTACTTGGTTCATTTTTGTTCATATTCCTAGAAGCTGCCTTTTAGATGGTATAATTCACCTCAATTTTATATTGAGTGTTACATTCCTCAGCTCAATTGTACTATTTGTGAATTTAAAATTTATATTCCAAGGCCAGTAGTCTTTTTGTTTAAAAGTAGTAGCTTGCATGCTAGCATTTAATAATTCAATATATATGTGTATTGGGTACTTATTTTACTACGTGCCACATTCCCTTTTAGGCTCTGCTGATATAATGGTAGGAGACCATAGATCCTTAGTGGCCGAGGTGGGGACAGTAACAATAAATATTAGCTTGTAATTAAGTTCTGTTTAATAAAGTAAATCAGGGTATGTGGTAAATTGGGTCATGAGAGGATGCTTTGAGTGCTGCCATCTGACCTGAATGAGGAAGAGTCAGCCGTGGGGAAGGGAACACAGGGTCAAAAGCCCCACGGCAGGAAACAGCTAAGCATGTTCCAGTGACTAAAAAAAAAGGCTCAAGTGGCTGGGACTTGATGAAAGTCCTAGAGGGAGGTAGGGATTGAGGTCGAAAGTAGAGTGGGACCACAGCAATGAGGACTTTGAGGCCAGGTGAAGGAATGAGATTTCTAAGTTTGGTGGGAGGTTAGCTGGGGGACTGCAAAAAGGCTGATGACAGGACTTACTCAAGAGCACGCGAATCCACAGGCTTCATGTACCAAGTTTACTCAGCCACTGACAGTACAACGGAAAGAAGAGCTCTTTGTTTTTCTGTCCTGTGATTAAGTGCTCTTACTTGAGCCCTGAGAAGTCAAGTTTTGCCTGCTTTCATCCCGTTATTTTTCTTTAGCAAAAAGGTGGGTACTTGGATATGCCATTTTTAACTTCCCCCAAACGGACTCAGGGTTATACTTTTTCATGTTCCTCATTTTTTAGTTGCTGTCACTGCTTGATGCAGACATGTATTTCATACAAGTGGAGGGGGTAAGCAACTGTGAGCCAAATGCTTATAAAAATTATTTGTGGGATATCTAAAGAAGTTTATGCTTGAGTACTGCAGAGCTTTTTTTTCCTCCACATATCTCAGTAAATGGGTCCCAGGTAATGTACTATTTTACATATGGAAAAGTTACTGCATGTGAGGTTACTACTTAAGACCACCCAGTGGGGTAGGGGTTGAGTAGGATTCAAACTCAAGCATTGATGAAATAAGCTAAAATCCAGACCCTCCCCTCACACACACACCATCTCACATTCTTAGCCTTGATGGCCACATTCAAATTCCTATTCTATCTTGGTTCTCTATTGAATAATCAATCTTTCCTGATGCAGTTCTAATGCCAACATTTTGTGGCACCAATTGCCAAGGACTACTTGTAAATTAAAATTATTCCTGGCAATATTTGAGATAACTTGCAATTTCCTTAGGACAATATCATTCGTGTTGGATCCAGGGTCTCATTTGCTTCAGGTTATCTGGAACGTCCCTCAAAATTGTATTAAGATACTTGTTTGATTCTGGGAAACCAGTCCATAGCCTTCATCACAAATTGGTAGCGTCTGAGCCACAAATGTTATTTACTTAGATGCTAAGAAGTAGAAGGAAAGAATCCATTTGACTTAGGTGTCAGGGAAGACTGAATTTTGTGTGGCATATGCAAATCAGTTAAGGCTCTCAACTAGAAACGGCCCATCTTTTCCAAGTATTTGATACAAAGAGCCTCTGATGTTTGATAATCTAGTCCTGCCCAATAGCCAATGTTTCTTCAACTCAAGACCTGAGGCTTAGGATGATACCCAGCCTGGACCCATCCTGGATGTTCCCACTTCTCACCATTGAGAAGTTGAGACCACATTTGGGGATGGTGGAAACATTTAGTTTTTTCCCTACCTCCCATTTGTCTTACTCTTAATTTCCCTAAGACAGTGAACACTTAGTTCTCTGAAAGTGACTGTTCCATATAAGTAAGAAAAAGCTAGCCCTGGTCAGTAGCTCAATTGGTTAGAGCATCGTTTCAATGTGCCAAGGTTGTGGGTTCGATCCCGTCAGGGCATATACAAGAATCAACCAATGAATGAATGCATAAATTAGCAGAACAACAAATCAATGTTTCTCTTTCTGAAATCAATTTTTTAAAAAAACCTAAAACAGCTAAAGTAAGTTTATCAATGAGAAGCATTCAAAAAGATCTCCCAAAATTTTCGTGTAAAATGGGAGTAGAGGAAATATTGTAATTGCTGGGCCAAATATATACAGTGGTGGGCAAAAGTAGGTTTACAGTTGTAATACAAATAATACAATAGAAAATAATAATACAAGAATAAACTTTCGTATTCTCAAAACTGTCAATCTACTTTTGCCTGCCCCTGTATATTTTGTCAAACGTTGAGTACTGCTCTGGGCGGTGTGATTCAGTGCGTGCCGGCCTGCAAACTGAAAGGTTGCCAGTTCAGTCCCATCAGGGCAATGCCTGGGTTGCAGGCCCGGTCCCAGTTGGGGGTGTGTGAGAGGCAACTGATCAGTGTTTCTCCCCCTTGCTCTCTCCCTCCCTTCCCCTCTCTAAAAATAAATAAAGTCTAAGAAATATATTTAAAAATAATTAAAAAGAAAATTTTCCTTCAGAAACGTTGAGAGTATCTATCTATGCTGGCTATGGGCAGGTCTTTAGGTTAAGCACCTTTTACCTAGTCCAACTGTTGAGCTACCACAAATGTTTCTGTTCCATCCAATTCAACACATGGCTTTTCCTGCATTCTTTGTTTCCAATGACTTTAAATACCAACCTGGTTAAAAAGAAGGGAAGGGACAAAAACAATTTCACTTGCTGACTCCATTCAACTTAAATTTCTTTGTGTGGGTGCAATTAAACATATTTCAGGAGCTGTAGTTTGATCATTTCAAATAGTTAAATATGAAAGGGGATGTTAGGAAGTTTACCAGTGCAGATACTGCTCATCAATCCAGAAAACAGATTTCCAAGTTAGTGCAATGTTCCTCTCTCTGCTTTTTTTAAAGTTGGTATTTACTGAGTAACTGATAGTGACAAAGTAGCTTAGATGGCAAACAATCCCCGTTTTTAAAACTTTTACATTAGACTGAATTGTATCATTTAGCTGTCTAAAATTGAACTCAAAAAATTACTGACCAGGGCTAGCTTTTGTTGATCAGATTGTATCAGCAAAACGAAGGCTTTCCTATACATATTTCATGGAGTATGGAAAATAATTACAGAGGTTCATTAACACTGCCATTCAGTCTTAAGGACAAGAAAACGTGGACAACACAATTTACCACCCACAACCAGTCCACTTGAGTCTGAACACCAGTGGAGAGTAAGGTAGGCCTTGAACTGGGACCAGCTTCCACAGTGTTAACCAGGACAAGTCTATTACCCTGCTATGGTGGAATCCGTACCAGCTTGGATTGAAAAATAAAGTCAAAGGAGCAAGCAGGTCATAGTCCGAAGTACAGTTTGTCAAAGAAAACGGAATGGCTTTGGGTCCACTTAACCAAAACATGGAAACTTTAATTGGATCAGAATTACACCTGTCAAGGATGTGGGCAGTACATTCTTTATAGCACCAATTCCTTCTGAGTGGAAATGCACAAGCCATCTGAGTAAGTGTTCTAGCTGTACCTGGACTGGCTCTAGAGACATCCCAAGCATGGTCATATCAGCATCAATGTCTGGGCATGCTCAGATTTCTTATGTTCCTTACACCCCTTACACCCCAAGGCTCACGGCCAGCAAGTAACTCTCCCTCCCCACCCCCACCAAACTCTAGAAAACCCTGGAGTGCCTTTTTACAGCTCCTCCTTCTCGGCCCCCTTCTTCTGGAAGGCAGTCAATATGTTTAAGCTCTTCTGGAGCTCCTCCTTCTTCCCATCACTCATCTTGTTCTTCTCTATCAGTTTGGTGATCCGGGTCATCTCTGATGCTGGGAAGTCCTCGCCTTGGTCTAAGACCTTCCCCATGATCTTCAGGTACTGCTCAGCCCACTTCTTTTCAGTCTCCTTCACGCTTGCAAGGTTGTCTTGCCCTCGCTTCAAGAGGGCCTGGCGGGCCTCCACGCTAGAGGCCCTGATGAACTCTCCAGCAAGGGTGTCATATGCAGGCAGGCAACCAGGCATACCCAGGTAGACCCCTTGCCCCTTTAGCCAGCGCTGGATGGCTCCAACCTTAACTGGCCCACTATATAAGACCGGGCTCTCAAAGTCCCCATCCCGGAAGAGGTAGAAGACTGGGTAGTTGTCTTTGTCCAGCTTGTACTTCTCACCTAGCTCCATATTCAACTTGTCGCCATAATCTGTGAACAGAAACCAGGTATGAGCAAGACCACGAGGACGCAGGGCAGAAGCCCGCTGCGATGCCCGTCTGCGCTGAGCAGGAGAAGAGTCTTGGCTGGGTCTGAATTGCTCCTCTGCTGCTTCCTAGCCACGAGGCATCAGTCAAGTCACATTTAACCTTGCCAAGCTTCATCTGCCTCGTCTGAAAGATGGTCCTTCTTCCAAATGTTTATTATTTATCCACTATGTGCCAGGTACTGTTCTTAGTGCTGGGGCTCTAGCTGTGATTAAGAGTACAAAGCTCTCTGACCTCAAGGAGCTCATATTCGTCTAAGGGTGAGAAGAAAGGTAATAAACAAATGAGCATAACTGTTTAGTGCCATGATGAAAATAAAACAGGGTGATGTGACAGTGGGACGGAAGGCCCATTTCAGATAGTCATGTCTGTGGAGACGACATGAGTGGAGGGACCTGAATATCAAGAAGCCAGACACGTGAACATCTGGGAAAAGTGTCTGTGGTAGAAAACACTGGACGTGCAAAGCTCTGAGGCAGCAAATGAGCTGGATGTAAAGGGTCCAGCAGAAGTAACACCACTGAGTGTGGTGGGTAGGGTACGTGAATGTCTCACACAAGATGGACAGCAATTTGAACTTTTCACCTAAAATGTCCTATGGTGTGCTTGAGTGTGATATTGTTATGTTACCGAATTAATGCCTATGTCTTTGTAATAAAAGATTTGGTATAGATTATCAGCTCAAAAAAAAAAAGGGGGGGGAGGACATTGTTTGTGCTGGACCCTGTATTTAAGGGTTACAAAGACCAGTCTGGCCAGAGCTTCGCGAGACAGGGGAGTGTGTGGCAGGTAACGTAGTTCCTGTCACACAAGGGCTGTTGGGAGGACCCAATAAGGAGATAATGTGCATTTAACTTGGCAGAGTTAAGCGCTTAACATGTGGTAGCTGTTAGTATTTGCGATGTCCTACTGAAAAGGCAACAGCAGTCCCAAGGACTGATGCCCTGAAACTGGTTTCTTACACCGTCACGAAGAAATGGCCAAGACTGCCTATCACAAGGTAAGAGATTAGGAAGCATGCAGTTCTAGTCCTAGTTCTGCCACTTTAAACTCTCCTATCTTGGGCAAGTTACTCTAAGTATCGTTTCTTAATTTGAAAAACAGAAGCCATGGTACTTCAGAGTTAGTCACAGCATGAGATATATGTAAAACAGTCAGTACAGTGGCCTGGCACACAGTAAACATTTGGTAAGTGTCAAAAAGCCCCAAGGGAGTGAACTCACATTTGGGTCAGGTGACAGACTGCCCTGAAGAAGTGTGTCAGCTATCTCTACCCAGGGCCAGCGTACTAGGGGCTGAGGCATTCCAGCTGGGGGGCAACAGAAAGGCAGGGACCCGCTGCACTTGGGAGTAAATACTTAAGCTGAGTTCTGAACAAGCCACCTCCCTGGCCCCACTTGAGCTTCAGTTTTCCTTCAGTATAACATGGAGACAGAAATTAAAAAACAAAACCAAACAAAAAAACCCCCAGGGAGGTAGATAATACATCTCGCTTCTCAGGTGGGGTTCAAGTGAAGATTAAAAGTGCAACGTCTGTATACACCTTTACAGACTGTAACCACCAAATGTTGGCTGCTGTTACTATTAAAGCTGTCACTGTGGTTGAGAGCTGCCCTTGGTTTAGTGGCAACTCTGATGGTTTTGAGGTAAAGCCAAAACCCAATAGTTCTGGTACAAAAGAGCTGAAATGAAGATGGAAGAATGGACTATGCCGTCTCTCCGAGAAGGCATGGCACCCCCTCTGACCACAGTCCCCTGCAAGGAGAGCTCCAAGTTCTCACAGTAAGTTTAACATCAGTGGGGGCAGAGCGTGCAGGATGGTGGATTCCCTCTCTGCAAGGCTAAGCCGAGGTTCTATGGTCACAGAATCTGCTCAAGTGAAGCTTGCTGTGGGTACCAGATTTCTTGAGAGGCCATTATCCTGTTTTCACGCTTTATGGGGCGCGGGCAGAAAGGTGCTGGGTATTCCCCCTATGAGTAGGAAAGTAACGCCTAGCTTCCTCCCCTTCTGCCCTCCCCAGTTGTCTGGACTTGTCCATACCTGAGATCCCCACCTCTGCCACCAAGAGATCGTCGCTGGAGGCCGAGTTTTCAGCCAGACGCTTGAACTCATCCTGCTTCTCACCGTAGGGGTACTGGGTGTCGAACTTCACCAAGACGAACTTGCTCTTGGGAATGACCTGAGGATGTACAGAGCTGAGCAAGTGGGGGTTCCAGGAACCTTTGGGACTAACTGCCTTTCCCAGGGGACCCCTAGTTAAGAAGTGGAAACCAAGCCCACAGGGAGACAAGCTCTCACATACTAATAGTTATTCATTCACCCAGTGATTCATTTAACAATTTAGTGGTGCCTGCTATGTGCTGGGTACCCCATTAAGTGCTTCTTCACACTAATCAAAGACGTGTACAACCCCGTCTAGAATAAACAAAGCTGTAGATGTTCTGAGGCCTTCTCCAGTGGTCCTGTGGGGAGGCCAAGGAGACCCTTAGTACACACTACGTTGGCCCCTGTCATGTCCATCACCCTAGCAGGGCCTTACTCGGTAAACAGTGAACCAGAAAAATGACCAAAAAACCCCAACCAACTAATCATCTATAAAGCAGCTGGCACCACGGAGGACACTTTGGCTAGGGAGCCCACAGTTTGAACTCTGCAATTTCAGGGCTTAAGGGAGGTTGCAAAGAGGCCAGTCTTGGGACAATGTCCCCTCCCTAGACCACAGTTCCCTCTGGCTAGATCTCTAGGTACTACACGGTCAGGGCCAAGACTTATTTTAATTGTAAAATTCACCTCACCATTTTAGCCATTTTAAAGTATACAATTCAGTAGGATTTAGTACACCGACAACATGGTGCACCCATCACTCTCTAGTTCCAGAACACTTTTACCACCTGAAAAGGAACCGCGTACCACCCACTGAACAGTCATTCCCCAGTCCTCCTTCCCCCCAGTCCCTGGCAGCCACTAATCTGTTTTCTCTCTCTATGGATTTGTCTACTCTTGTCGGAATCATACAATATGTGGCCTTTTGTGACTGCTCTCTTTCGCTTAGTACGTTTTCAAGGTTCATCCATGTTATAGCAGGCATCAGTTGTTCATTTCTTTTTGTGGCAGAATAAATATTCCATTGTATAACTAGTCTGCCGTTTGCTTAGCCATTCATCAGTTGATGGACAATTGGAACGTTTCAACCTTTTGGCTATTTGTGAAGAGCTGTTATGAACATTCATGTACAAGTTTTGGTTTTTACACCTGTCTTCACTTTTTTTGGATATATACCTAGGAGAGGAACTTGGGGCGGCGGGTCAGGTAGTAATTCTATGTTTTAACATATGGAGGAATCCCAAGGACTTCTTTTGATGGTTTCGTGTCCAGTGCACAGATTTGAGTTAATGAACTGCTTCTGGTCGGTACTGCTGCCTTCTCTTCCCTCTAGAACTTTTTCTCTAATCAAAGACTGCCAGACAGTATTTCATCACAGGCTGATATCATTCCAGTTTTTGTTACTCCTTATTCCCTACTGTGTGTTGATGTCCATTTAGTTTTAGGTTTTAAAACAATATTTCACACTGCCTAGGTGCACAAGGGAAGAGGCAGAAGCCACAGCGACAGGTAATCTTTAAGTGGTCACTGACCCCCAAAATTCTGAGCTCTGGGGGCTGAATAGCAGGGAAAAACTTAAAATATAAATCAGATCACATCCCTCTGGCCCAACTAGCCTTATTTTAGTTCAAAACGCCAAACTCATCCCCTCTTAGGGCCTTCTGCTGTCTCTGCGGGCTGCGATGCCTTTCCCCAGTTCGTCCCATGGCTCTCTATCGCAGCTCTGTTGAAATATCCCTCCCAGTGGAGTCCTTCTGCCCTCCTACCACCTATTACTGCTTCTTTTCCATTACACTCTATCTCTTACCCTGGTCTACGTCCTTTGCTGCATTTAATCATTCTCTGAAATCCTTATTTGCTTGTCTGTTATCTGTCCTCTCCACTAGAATGTACATTTGTGAGAATAAGGACCTTGTCTGACCTGTTTTCTGCTGTATCCCTAGTGCCCAACAGTACCTGTATGTAGCAGATGCCCTGAAATATGTGCTAAATGAAAACTAGGACAGGCTTTGGTAGCAGGTGCTACGCGTTCAGTGGAAAACAATTTGCAAAGCACAACGCAGGATTTCTACCTGCAATGGGCCTATATTTGTATTATGGAATGATATTAACAACCATATTATTAATACAGAATAAATTAATGCGGTGCTCTAACACTGAAATAGATTTGAGGCCTCCATCGTTTGCTCTCTCCATTCTTACCACTGGCAGAATGACTTCGAATGGCAGGCACTGACACAATGAATTTTTTCTTACATATATATTTTTTCTTTTACTCAGTCTGTACCTCTTAATTGCTTCAGAAATCTCTCCTTTCCTCATCCTTGAGGAACTGGTTCCACCATAACCTGCATTTAGGCAAGTTGCTCCTTCAATGTACAGATGAGTTTGCTACTCATCCATTCATTAAATAAAAGGTACTGAGGGCCTATCAAGTGCCATGCACAGTTCTAAGTGAACATGAAAGTGGAGAGTAAAGAAAAAGGACAGGGTCTCTTGTCTCCGTGATGGCCAAGGGCAAGAAACAAAAAACGACATTGGAAATCGCTCAAAGGCAGAGAGAGCATGGGCTGAGGCCCCCGGACGTGGTAACACCAGGAAGCTCCCCTTCTGTTCAGTAACATGAAGAGAGTGAGATTTAGAAAGGGACTGGAGAAAACATTTGTTCACTCAACAAACTACTATTGGGCATCTTCTATGTGACATGAAACTCGCTAGGCTGTGTAAAATGATCGGTGATTAAAATAGGCAAGGTAGTTCTTCCCAAGCATATAATACTCTGGTGTGAGAAATGATGAAAGAGACAACAAAAAAATCAGTGATGAGTGCTCTACAGAGAAGTCAAACAGGGTAATGTGACTGGCACTTTAGGCTGGGGGAGGAGAAATCAAGGAAAGACTCTGAGAAGGTAACATTTAACCTAAGCTTAAATGATGAGAAGCAATCAGCCTTCAAGGACTGGGTAAAGAATGTTCTAGTCTCAAGTGCAAAGGACCTAAAGCAGTAATGAGCCAGGAATATATATAGAAGCCAGAAAGCATCTGTGGCTAGAGCAGAGGGAACAAAAAGGAGAACGGTTAGGAGATGAAAGGAGAGGGAAGCAAGGGGTCAGATCCTGTAGGACTTAGGCTACTACATGGAGAACAGGCTGAGAGGAAGCTACCGTAATGATAGCTTTGGCCATGGTGGTAGCAGTCAAGATGGAGAGACACCAAACAATTAGGGAATCTGTTAACGTCACAGCGCAAACTCTCCGTCTAAGTCACATTTGGTCTGCGATGTTATCCCGTTGCCATATTCGGGGGGTTGTCACTGCCAGTAAAGGCCCCCAAAGCATAGGGTGCTGTGGGGTGTGCCTGACAACCAACCAGCCGTTACCTACGCTTTTAAATTCTTGAAACTTTGCCTTGAATGGGCCACATGTGCCAAATTCACAAGAAACCCTTTTTAAATAGGAAGAGTTCAACCACTTGAGATGGATTTAGAACTCCAGTACTTGGTTTCACTTCCCAGCAATGGGTACAAATTAAGAAAATACAATAACGGGCTCTTTCTCAAAACCTTAGCTTGCTCATCTTGTAAGCAAAGTTAAAAGTTGACAGTGGGTGAAGACAGGTGCAAGCAGAGGGGGTTGGGACTGCATTCAGCCTTCGACATTTCCAACGGCCATTTACCCAGGCCGGAACCTCAAATTCTGTAAACTTGGGAGTGGGGGCAGTGACAAATCCTTCCATGCCCTGACCCGATTTTATTCATTCTGTCCCCAAGCCTAAGATATTTCCTATAGTGTGGTTGAACCGAGGCTTATTCTTAATGCTTGTACTTTTCAGGGAGACGCAGATTATCCGAACATTGTTTGCATATTGCAAAGCAGGCTGCAAACCACGCCAGGGGAAGAAGGGCGCAGAAATGCAAGCTAACACGACGGTTTTCTACCCCGCCCACCGCCCAACCACAGCTGGAGTTGTGGCGTCCGCCTCGCACAGCCCTCCGTCTCCCACTTGGGACTCGAGGATTGGATCTCGCCTGGCACCGCCCCCGCCTCAGAGGTGAAGGAAAGGGGCACCGAGTTCCATGGGCTGCATCTTTGCAGTTCTTGTGCAAAAGAGGAAGCAAATATAAATACTGCAAAGGCAAGGGTACGCGGGGCACCTGGAGCATGTAGACCCCATGGTCATGATACGGCCTAGGGCCCGGAGTCCACCAGCCCTAATGGTATGGTGGGAATCTGCGGGATCGTCATTACAGACCACCTGCCAGCCCTCTGTCCCCTGCGTCCCCCACGGGTGCGCACTCCCCTGGGCACTCTGGCTGCACCTGCGCGCGATGTGACCCGCCCCCGTTACCTTGTAGAAAGTGACTGTATCCAGGGGAAGGGAACCCTTGGTGTGCAGGCCGCTACTGCCCTGCGGAGTGCAGAGGAACAAGAGGAACAAGAAAAAGGCAAACAGTGGGGAGAGAGAAGCGGCGCAAGGAATGGTGGCAGCCATAACGCCGGAGCTGGGAGGGCTGTAGCGCGGCCGGCGCCGAGTCGCGGGTCACGTGACCAAGGGGCCCCTCCGGAAAGCTCAACGCCCGCCCAGGATGAGGGGTGGGGCCCCGTGAGGGGAGGGGAAACGGGGTGGCCTTGCGCGCGCTCTCCGCGAAGCCCGTGCTGCCCCGGGGTGAGAGGGAGGAGCGACGTGTGCGTGCGGCGACGGGGGGGGGGGGGGGGGGGGGGGGGGGGGGG